>JACEEZ010013415.1:129499-161999 GCA_016584305.1 Chionoecetes opilio | reverse complement strand
AACATTCAAATTTTGTGTTTGCTTTCATATCAGTGAACTTAGTGGAGACCAGTGTTCCGTGACTGGCAAACTTTTCACTGTGACTACTGTGACTACTTTTCAAAGTTGTAGATGGAAAAGTAAAGAACATAGGACATTATAAAGTTATTGAACGATTGTTACAGTTTATTTACTACACTACAGCTTTCATAATATTATCTTGAAAAAGCATTGGCTGCCTTTAACATGGCATTGGCTGTCTTTTGTCTGGACCTTTTCCCGGGTGTCGTGGTGCTCTTCATGGTGTGATTTGTTGATCACATTAGCAGAGCGAGGAGACAAATACCTGTTCTGACCTCACTCTCCCTAACAATATGTCTCCATAGTTTTGGGCTGCCAACCCAGGCGCAGAGTGTATTAGCCACGATCGAACTAAATCCATGTTAGGTCTTGGCGATGGTGTTTAATGCGTTCTTGGGATTGAAACCACTTGCTTTAACATGGGAATTCCATGTTAGGGTTTCCCTAATCCACGTTTAAGAAATTGGCCATTAGCCCTGTTGGCATACTAGGCAACCTCCTACAGCAAGGCAATTTCACGATGGAAGGATAGAGGTGCCAAAATTGAAAATTATCAGGAAATTTGTAATGTATATCATGGAATTATACGTTTCAATTATATGTTTAATGTTGGATAAAATTATTGGCTCTGAGTTTCATCGTCTCGCTTGAGATGACCAGTAAATGGTTTCAAAATATGGGAACTCTTGTATGACTAGGTTGAGCATGTTTTCTTAGGTTTTCCTGTTACTATTTGTGGGGGGGTATGGGGGGATATGTAAAATTTATAAGGATTTTCACATACACCCATACATTGTACCTTTATCAAATCTCTTTCCTTATTAGAAAATATCAAATGTATGCATTTATACTGAAATATGTAAATCAAGTGAGTACATTACACTTTGCATTGCTTTGCAGATTTTTTTATTTTTAGAAAAATTAAATCTACTGAAGTGAGTACTAGCCTGCAGCCGTATGTTATGGTGTTTTGAGATCTCCTCACCTTTTCTAGCTGAATGAGTCAGATGGGTTGTAGCAAAGGGCAATGTAATGTACGCACTTGATTTACTTATTTCAGTATAAATTCATTGATTTGATATTTTTCATTAAGGAAAGATATTTGATAAAGCTACAATATATGGGTGTATGCGAAAATCCTAGTAAATGTTAACATATCCACCCCCTACAGATAAAAACAGGAAAATCTTAAGAAAAACATGCTCAATCTAGTCTTACAAGAGTTCACTTCTTTTCCTCAACGAGATTACAAACATTCTCATTACTGTCTCTAATTCGCATTATCTTGCAGGCACCATAGACCCTTTGTGCTGGGATGGTGGGGACGGCCGCTGGCCTGGTTATTGGTTTGGGCCGTGATTGGCGTCGCAGTCTTCTTCGTGTGGGCCTACGCTCTCCAATTTGGCGCTGAGAAGACCAGTCGCTGGCTTACTTCCCTAATTGTGACATTCCTCTCCTCCATCCTGGTAGTGGAGCTCTCTTGGTGAGTATCCGGAATTACATGAAGTGGTATAATTAATCCAATCTTGCATTTTTTTTTTATTTGCAGTATTCTTCTTCATTCATAGTTTAGCTAGTATTGTGCGTTTTCCCAACACGTAGTAGTTTGCCTTCTCCCAAGTATCCGTATTTCGTTTTTTAAACAATATGGGACTTCTAACAGTTACATTGGCAGAAGGAGGCATGATGGTATGCTAACAATAAATTGTAATGTTTTCTGTTAAGGATACGAGGGATAAGAATAGGGCCAAGATTATATATAGAGTGTTTAATTGCGATAAACCAGAAGAAAATGGATGCATTATTGTTGACAAAAATTATATTATAGGTAAGTGTTTATGGGAGAGCTGATACACGTAAACATTCAGAATATAAAGGAATGTAACAGTTAACCCAAACATTATTTTGGCATCAAACGTAGGAGTGAAGCAAAATGTTAACTGTCACATTTCTTCATATTCTGAATGTTTACGTGTATCAGTTCTCCCATAAACACTTAACTATAATAAAAATTTTGTTAACAATAATGCATCCATTTTCTTCTGGGTTATCGTAAAGCCCCCTTCACACATTCCATAATCGAACCACGAACGCGCCAACAATGCAATACGCAGCGCCGTCATGGTCCTGGTATGGGTCCATCGTGACCGATCGTGACGCTCGTGACGCGCTCTGCCGAGGCCACGAAAAGTTAGTGCGTGCACTAAAAAATTGAGAAGCTCCCCGATTTTTGTACCCAACGCAGCGCTATCGTAAGTTTATCGTGACGCTATCGTTATCTATGTAGCAGCTTCGTGACATTATCGTGATCGTCGTATGTCTATCGTGACGATAAGAAACCGCTACGCGTGCCTGCATCCCTACCTTCCCCCATTTTTTTGCACCCCCTTCCGCCTTCTCCCCCCTTTCTCATTCACCTCCACCCACCCCCGACTCCCTTCACCCTACTCCCATCACCACGTGGTGACACCACCCTTCCCCTACTCCCATGACCACGTGGTGATGCCACCCACCCCCTACTCCATACCCCCTACTCCCATGACCACGTGGTGATGGGAGTAGGGGGAAGGGAGTAGGGGATGAGAGGTGGATCCACCCTCGTTTTAACACTCACACCCCCAACAACGCCTTCTCCATCCCTAACCCCCCCTCCCCCGTTTCCCCACCAACACTATCACCCCCTTCTTTATTACAACCCTCCACCCGTCTCCCCCCTTCTCCATTACCAACACAACCCTGTTTCTCACACTTTCATCTCTACCTCCCTTCTTTCTCCATCACCATGGCAACACCCACCCACGAGTGGGCATGTTGCTAGCTCTTGACGCTATCGTGATACGTTCATGGCACCGTCATGGCACTGTCGTGGTTATCGTAGCTCTATCGTGGCGACCAAATGACCGTTAATTTTCCATTCGTGACTTAGTCTTACAACTATCATGACTCCATCGTGACCATCTTACGACCGTCATGACATATACTTAGAGGCAGCGTGACATTTTTGTGAGGCTATCGTGGTCGGCGTTTATCGTGGTCAAATTTCACGATAGCGTCAATAATCAAATTGGTGGCGCTATCGTGGTTCGATTATGGATTGTGAAGGGAGCTTAATGGAACACTATATAATCTTGGCCCTATTCTTATCCCTCGTATATTTAACAGAAAACATTAGGATTTATTGTTAGCACACCATCATTCCTTCTTCTGCCAAAACAAATTGATATACGGACACTTTTTGCGTATTCTCATGCATTGATAAAAAGCACAATCAAGTGCAGGTGGTGACAAGGGAACATGAGTCATAAAGCTCTTTACATTTAATTTTTCAGTAAATCATCCAATAACTACTATTAAACTACCAATAAACTACATTGATCAACTAATCTGAGCACCACAAATGCATGTCTTACTTTATATTCTACTTGTCCATATAAATTTGCTGAAACGTGCTTTGCAATTTGTGTGCGTGGAGGAGCTAGTCAGCACAGAAAAGTTAAGAAGGCTAAGGTCGTACCTCGATGAGTCACGATGTACTTTTCTTACTTTTGTCCAAAGTTTTCCAAATAAATTTCTTCTCTTCGTAAAGGTTGTGTTTGGAGCAGTTTTGAAGGCATCTTGCTGCAAAAGGAAAAAATGCCTGGGAAGTGGACGCTGATGATATTGAATTTGATGAGCTGGAGCCTGATCTAGAAATGGATGAAGAGTGGCAACATCTAGGTGAGCACTTCGTCCTCTGTAGGAATACCTATTATATAACATTTTAGGGTACTCCGTAGTGTAGGATTAGCACACTCGGTTCACAATCGAGAAGTCCCGGGTTCGATCCCCGGGCGGAGCGGAAACAGTTGGGCTGTTTCCTTAAAACCCGAGCCCCTGTCCACCCAGCAGTGAATAGGTACCGGGTGTTAGCCCGGTTATTTATTATTATTATATTATTATTATTATTATTATTATTATTATTATTATTATTATTATTATTATTATTATTATTGGTCGTATCTCACAACAACTGGGGTTACTTTTCAAACATTGTTACTCTCCTTATATTTACAGGATTTTTTTCGTCTCAGGTTTAAAATTTACTCTTATTTATCGACCACCAGACAGCGAGTCATCCATCAGCGTGAGTGATGCTTGCAGCCCCCCTTCCCTCCTCCCCCCCCCTTAGAGCGGCCCCGGGTAGAGCTTTAGCTCTAATAACACCAATTGTACTAAGTTTAAATTAAAAAAATTAAAAGAGAGAGGAGAGAGAGAGAGAGAGAGAGAGAGAGAGAGAGAGAGAGAGAGAAGAGGAGAGAGAGAGAGAAAAGAGAGAGAGAGAGAGAGAGAGAGAGAGAGAGAGGAGAGAGAGAGAGAGAGAGAGGGGGAGAGAGAGAGAGAGAGAGAGAGAGAGAGGGAGAGAGAAAAAAAAAAAAAGAGAGAGAGAGTAAGCAGTAAATAAGCAAACAGATAATTGCATCACTTCTGCTTGCCCCAACGCGTGCCACCTTCAATGCCTCACCACCAACACCCAACTCAACACCCAACCTAACTTCAACTGCGAGGACGTCGGCGCCCTGAGACAACACCTGGGCATTCCCGACGTCGTTGCTTACGTCAACACCCAAGATAACACACCCTGTGACCTTGTTCCCCCATCTACCTCTGAGGAAGAAGAGGAGCTCTTCCAGTTAGAGACTAGCGATCTGGTTGAGATTGTACACCGACTAAGAAAATAAAACAGGCGATACAAGCTTATCATCGGCTCCCTGGACCAGACCTCAAAAATATTGCTGAGAATCATGACGCCCTGGTGACTAGTCTCAACTTTATTGACAACATTGTCGCCACACAGACCAGCCTCAACAACCTTTCCGTCATTAGTACTCCCTCCTCCGCCCGAGGACACTGCATTGACAAGGACTGGAGTCAACACATCGCAAGCCACAACGAGTCCCGTGACTGGTGAACCTCAGGCAAACCGCGCCAGCTGCAGAGAAGCTCCACCAGCACAGTCACCACAGGAACACAAATAGACTCTCCTGACCATATCCCCTCTCCTTCAAGATCAGCGCCTGCCACCAATGAAGAATCACCCCCTCAACCTCCCAAGACCCAGCACACCCCTCCATCAACCACTGCTACACCGGCCAACGTTACCCTCCCCGACAACCATACGTCGCAAACACCCACGCCTAGTGCCACACACCAACCCCAGGCCGCCGTTGCCAAAACTACCACTAGTGAGGATCGCTAATCCCATCCTCCGCGTACCTCCCAGCCTACCACACACCCCCTGCACACGCTGCCCCTACACCGAGGGGACAAAATCCAGGCGATCAAGGGAAACTCCGAACAGATACAGCTCACCCCACCCCTGAGAACACAGGTACAGGCACCAGACCGAAGACCAAGAACCCTGCTCACCGACAAAGTCCCCCTCTTCCCCGGACACCTGGTCAAAAGCGCCGCCTGAACAATTGCAACGCGCCGCCCTTGAAACCCGTCTCATTACTGTACCTGCCCCTGCCCACCCCCCGAGGAATCACCACCAAGGAATTTTGCTACTACTGCAACATAAGTGGTCACACCGACAATACCTGCCACTGGTTAAATTGGTGCGACCACTGCTACCGTGAGGTTCACACCATAGAAAACTGTCGCTCCTTGCTTGCCCAAAAGAGGCACGATAAGCTCTGCCACCAGCTGACTGAGCAGGCAGCTATCACTTCCCGCCTCGTTGAAACCCTCAACAGACACCTCACGCATCCACCCTTCCCTGGAAACCCAGCGGGTCATCACTAGACTCCGCACTCCACCCAAGAACACCCACCCCCCCTACACACCCTGGAATTATGCCAACCCACCGACCTTCACAAGAGAAACTGACTCTTATTCCCGCTAATGTCAGAGGACTCCAAACCAACATAGGAGATCTCGCTCACTCTTTCATCATCCCACACAACCCAGACATCATTGCTACGGTCGAGACATTCCTGAACCCTACTATCCCTGCCAACTTCGGACACATCCAGGGATATTCAAGATGGCACCGAAGAGACCGTGCCTATGGCACCTTCGGGGCCATCGCCGTCTGCTTCCGCGAAGGTCTCGCTGTAGAGGCCCTCGAGGTTGAAATGGATAGGCACCTTGAGATGATGTTCTTCAGACTGTGGAAGAGTCGCCACAAAACCATCCTACTATGCGTCTGCTACCGCCCACAGTGGCAGGGAAATGACCCCATCCACTTCTTCCACTCCAACATTGACACCCTACTTCTTCAGCACAACTGCAACCATCTCATTGTAGTAGGGGACATGAACCAGCATCTGGTTGCGAGACAGTTCGAGGATTTGCTAACTGAGTACGGCCTTAACAACAATGTAAACTTCCCCACCCACATCTCTGGCTCCTCCCTCGACCCCGTCATCACAGATTTGCCAGAAGACGTGATCACCTGCCTCCCCCTGGGTATGGTTGGATCATTGGACCACTTTGCCGTACTAACCACCATCAGCACCACTGTGGTACGCGACGAGGCTACTGCCCGAGTCAACTGGCTTTGGTCTCGTGGAGATTGGGACAGCCTAAAAGAAAACTTGGACTCCATTGTGTGGACGGAGCTTCTCCACGGCGACGTTAACACACAAGTGGAGACCTTCACCAACCTCCTCCTATCCCTCCAGAAAAACCATATACCCAGCCGAAACTACTACAAATCCAAACCCCATGATCAGCCCTGGTTTGGTTTTCAGTGTAGGAGAGCTGCTGACAACAAGAGCAGGGCCTGGCTACGGTACAAGTCCCACCCCTCCCAACTCAACAAACATCGGCACAAAGAAACCTGCAAGACCATGTGCCAGGTCCAAAAGCAGGCCATACAACGCTGGAGAGAGGACTTAAAGGCCAAGTACAGCGGCCAGTCAGTGAGCAGTAAGGAGTGGTGGTGTGGAGTGAAGCATCAGCAAGGCCTCTTTGCTGACACCACCATTCCGCCGCTCACCAGACCAAACGGGTCAGTGGCTGTCCGCGACAAGGACAAGGCTGAGCTGTTGGCAGCTCATTTTTCTTTTAAGATGTCGGTGCCAGACCCCTCACGCGAGCCCCCAGAGATACCATCCCTCACCAGGGCCTCTCTGGAGAGTCTCGCATTTAACAATAAGGAAGTAGAACATCAGCTGCGGCAAATAGATCCCAAGAAGGCGCTAGGGCCCGACAACATCAGCCCTCACCTACTAAAGGGATGTGCTGCCCAGCTCGCTCCACCACTCACCATCATCTTCAACAACATCATTTCCTCGTGCAAGTGGCCCACGCAATGGAAAGAGGCAAGAGTGGTGGCCATCCACAAAATAAACAGCAAGCGGGACCCAAAGAACTACCGCCCAATTTCCCTTCTCACCACTGTTGGGAAAATCCTGGAGTCCCTCATCACGCCAAGATCAACACCTTCTTGGACGCCCACCATCTCCTCAACTCCAAGCAATTTGGTTTCAGGCAGGGAAGGTCAGCTGCAGACCTGCTCCTCCTTCAGTCTGCTTCCTGGAACCACTCGTTGGATAGAGGAATGGACACCTTTGTCGTGGCTTTGGACATCGCCGGAGCCTTTGACAGGGTGTGGCACCGAGGTCTCGCTGCTAAGCTGAGGAGCCTGGGAGTGCGCGGCGCCCTACTGCAGCTCATCCAGGACTACTCCAATACAGGACCTTACGGGTGGTGATCAACGGCCACACTTCCAGTCAGCAACCCAGCCAATCCCGCAGGGCAGCGTACTTGGGCCTATTCTGTGGAATGTCTATTTCAATGACATTCTCCAGCTCATTCCTGAGGCCCAGGCCTACGCTGATGACTGCACCCTTGCTTTCCCCTGCGACAGACGTGACTGGCAGGACACGGTGTGCCGCATCAACCTGGCATTGGACAACATCGTCACCTGGAGTAGTCGATGGCAGGTCAGCCTGGCCCCTGACAAAAATCCAAGTGTTTACTTATAATTATTGTATACTAGCCGCAAAGCCGCCCTCCGGGTGGACTTTTTGGCTAGCTCCTGCGGAGGGCTATTGGTGGGCCTTCGGCCCACCAAACACAGGTGGTGGGCCAAAGGCCCACCAAACACAGACTTTCCAGATAGCCCCTTCTAACTTTCCTGAAATCATGGATGTAGAAATGTATGTATTAACGCCAACCCAATCACATCACCCCCAACCCATTCACTCACCCATTACCCATCACCCCCCACCCATTCACTCACCCATTACCCACCACCCCCCACCCATTCACTCACCCATTACCCATCACCACACACCCATTCACTCACCCATTACCCATCACCCCCTACTATTCCTCACCCATCACCCATCACCCCCAACCCATCACCCCCCACCCCTTCACTCACCCATCCCTTCACTCACCCATTACCCATCACCCTACATCAAGGTTTTCTCAATTCTCGCAACCCCTTTTTTTCTTCACAATTCCTGCTAATAGGCTACTAAAAATAAAAATAAAAATATAATTGATCGGATCATCTCATAAGTGGGCTTTAATGTGCCCTGGTCGACCCGGTTCCAAACTGTGCCATATGATGGGATTCCGCCACAGGGGCGGCACCTATCGCGGACACACACACACACACACAGACACACACACACACACTTTCGCTTATATTATTATAGAAATACAATGGTTTTGGTGAGTACAATTAATACAATCTGTGCTGTTTTAGCATATTTGAGTGACTTATTATTGTGTGGAGGGACTAGAGGTAACCATCGGATAATTCAGACTTTCGGCTAATTCGGAAAGCCTGGATCTCCAACACACGCAGGCGGATGTCAGTTATGTTAGTATAAAGGTACTATTTTACTGTGAAAAGTCTGCCTTGACATGATTCCTGACTCCGGCTGTTTCTGTATCACTACATTCTAAACACAGTACAAGGCGGTAGTGCTCTGTCAACGCTTACATTAAAGATTGAAGAAGATTTTGATGATTTTCCATCAACATTCAGTGTATGACATTGAAGTAAACACTTTATTTGTAATGAATTCTCAGATACTGTTGACACAAAACTTTAATACTTGGTAAGTATAAGATAACTGTAGACCAGTGCTATTCAACCTAGGTGGACGGTCCACCTTAAGGTGGACGAGACTGAGTGAGGGGTGGACGGCTGTCTTAGGGTGGACAGGTGGGTGGACGAGATCATGCCCACGTGTCAGTATAGATCAGTGTTTTTTCTGAATTTGAAGTCTTTGATACCTATATGAGAGAATGTGGCTGAGAACATGATGATGGTATGCAGACAGCAGAACAGACACTGGAGGTACGAATGTCCCACTTGATTACCAGACACCTTTCTTTGATGCAGGAAAACCTTGACTTATATTTCCAAGAGACCTGACCTCCAACATGTGGATGCTTACTCCATTTTCAGATGATGGAACTGATCATTTTGATGCCCTAATGGAGCTTCAAGTGTAATATTCTCAAAAAGCAGCTTTCAAAACATTTGGCCATCCATACATTTCTGGGTTGCCGTGCTTGATACTCAGGAATACAAAGAGTTACTTGAGAAAGCAACAGCCATGTTTGTGCAGATGCCAACATTATATCTGTGTGCACAAGGTTTCTCAAGCTTAGTTTTAATCAAGGCAAAGAAAAGGAATGCCATTACGAATTTGGAGACTATCATGCGGGTTGCACTTGAAAATCATCTGATGCCTCAATTTAAGCTGATAGCAGACAAATTGCAACAGCAGCCAAGCCACTGATTTTTGTTTCTTGAGGGAAAAGCTTTGTTTTCTGGATTACCAGATATAACGCATATTAGTGCAATTTTACTTTAGTGTCATGAAGAAAAATGTAATTACTCTGGAATTCCTAAGCTAGGTTTGTTTGTTTCTTCTATTATTTTTTCTTATAGTTTTAGACCGCATGTGTTTTTATACAGAATAATATGTAAACTGAAAATAGAAAAGGAGTGAAACTGCTTTTTCCTACTTATACATTTGTAGAATGATATAGTCTATATAGGATTATAGCATATTTACAATGTCAAGAGCCGTGAGATTTTAGAGATTAAAAAAAAATTGAGGTGGGCAGCTTTTACCAAATCACCACTAGGGGTGGACGACATCAAAAAAGGTTGAAGAGCACTGCTGTAGACTGTTTTAAATGCCTCGGATAAATGCTTAACCCCTTCACACCCAGATCTTTCCTTTGTTATAAATAATTGTATGTTGTCGAGCCATAAAATTACGAAAAGTAACTGAATATACCAAATCAATTAGTGGACAAGGATACTAAACAGGTCATATCTATAAATATTGCTTATAGTCACTAAAATTGTCTAATGGTGCCCAAATTACAATGAAATAACGTTCTGGTTTCCGATGGGTGGCTGCGGTGGCGTGACAACTCACCCCACCACCCTGAGCTGTGGGCTGCCGGGCGGGGCAGCTCCATGTAGTACTGACGTCTCACAGTAATAACACGTCGGGGCGTCGGAGATACGGGGACTTAACTCCCCAGGCGTTTTAAAACCCTCCTTGTCCCCCCCCGAGGTCCCTGGCTTGTTACAGGTCCCCCGGGGGCACCTTGACGGCCCGCCCTGTCATGCACTGTGCCATCATTAATACGTCACCAGCTGCCTCGTAGACCTGGGATGCCCAGGGGTCCCTAATGCCTGCTGGGTAGGTCTGGCAATGCCCCGGGGTCCCTGAGGGGTCCTGGGCGAGAAAACCACAGGGTGGGGTGTGATACAGGTCTTGGTGGCACCGCAGGCCACGCTGATCAATTGCACGGGGCATGAAGGGCATATCTCCATGTACCAAATGTTTGGGATTTTATAATGCTTCAACGGCATTTTATAATGCTTCAATGGCACTTTATAATGCTTCAACGGCATTATTTAATGCTTCAGCGGCATTTATAATGCTTTCAACGTCATTATTTAATGCTTTCAAAAGACATTTTATAATGCTTTCAA
Source organism: Chionoecetes opilio (assembly GCA_016584305.1). Classification (NCBI taxonomy): domain Eukaryota; kingdom Metazoa; phylum Arthropoda; class Malacostraca; order Decapoda; family Majidae; genus Chionoecetes; species Chionoecetes opilio. Next base: position 150,970 of record JACEEZ010013415.1, on the reverse strand, counting down.
CGGCATTTTATAATGCTTTCACGGCATTTTATAATGCTTTCAACGGCATTTTATAATGCTTTCAACGGCATTTTATAATGCTTTCAACGGCATTTTATAATGCTTTCAACGGCATTTTATAATGCTTTCAACGGCATTTTATAATGCTTTTTAACGGCCCTTATTTAATGCTTTCAACGGCATTTTATAATGCTTTCAACGGCATTTTATAATGCTTTCAACGGCATTATTTAATGCTTTTAACGGCATTTTATAATACTTTCAACGGCATTATTTAATGCTTTCAACGGCATTTTATAATGCTTCAGCGGCATTATTTAATGCTTTCAACCGCATTTTATAATGCTTTCAACGGCATTTTATAATGCTTTCAACGGCATTTTATAATGCTTTCAACCGCATTTTATAATGCTTTCAACGGCATTTTATAATGCTTTCAACGGCATTTTATAATGCTTTCAACGGCATTTTATAATGCTTCAACGGCATTATTTAATGCTTTCAACGGCATTTTATAATGCTTTCAACGGTATTTTATAATGCTTTCAACGGCATTATTTAATGCTTTCAACGGCATTTTATAGTGCTTTCAACGGTATTTTATAATGCTTTCAACGGCATTATTTAATGCTTTCAACCGCATTTTATAATGCTTTCAACGGCATTTTATAATGCTTTCAACCGCATTTTATAATGCTTCAACGGCATTATTTAATGCTTTCAACGGCATTTTATAATGCTTTCAACGGCATTTTATAATGCTTTCAACGGCATTTTATAATGCTTTCAACGGCATTTTATAATGCTTTCAACGGCATTTTATAATGCTTTCAACGGCATTTTATGATGTGTTCTTGAAGGAGCATGTCTAGGAGCCTCGTCCTGAATCCATGGTGAATTGCAGCGGCCGTCACCACAAGATGCCAGCCGTCAGGAAGGCAGAGTGGCCACCAAGATCGCAGCCGTCAGGAAGGCAGAGTGGCACCAAATGGCAGCCGTCAGGAAGGCAGAGTGGCACCAAGATGGCAGCCGTCAGGAAGGCAGAGTGGCACCAAGATGGCAGCCGTCAGGAAGGCAGAGTGGCATCAAGATGGCAGCCGTCAGGAAGGCAGAGTGGCACCAAGATGGCAGCCGTCAGCAAGGCAGAGTGGCACCAAGATGGCAGCCGTCAGGAAGGCAGAGTGGCACCAAGATGGCAGCCGTCAGGAAGTCAGAGTGGCACAAGATGGCAGCCTCCAGGAAGGCAAAGTGGCACCAAGATGGCAGCCGTCAGGAAGGCAGAGTGGCACCAAGATGGCAGCCGTCAAGAAGGCAGAGTGGCACCAAGATGGCAGCCATCAGGAAGGCAGAGTGGCACCAAGATGGCAGCCGTCAGGAAGGCAGAGTGGCACCAAGATGGCAGCCGTCAGGAAGGCAGAGTGGCACCAAGATGGCGGCCGTCAGGAAGGCAGAGTGGCACCAATATGGCAGCCGTCAGGAAGGCAGAGTGGCACCAAGATGGCAGCCGTCAGGAAGGCAGAGTGGCACCAGAGTGTTCAACACCTTGCCTCTAAGGAGCCAGCATTGCCTCAGACAAGACGGGGTATTTTTTTTTTCTACATTTATGCCTATAGTGCCTGTTAGCAGTGACTTCTAAGGCTGGGATGGTAGGCCCCGGAGGCACAAATTGAGGGCTGTGATGGTTGGCCCTCACCCGTGGTGGCGCAGGCAAGATTGTTATAGTGACGCCTGTGATTAGAGGCTCATGCCGCCCCCCCCTGTGTCCTCCGATGCACTCGCCATCCAAGGCAGAGTTAATGGGCAGCATGTGGGTGTTCTTAGGCCACTCAACGGTGCAGAAAGATTTTATGTAGATTTATGGGTCTCACTCGGGATCGAACTCGGGTCACCGAGAACGCCACTCGGAGACGCTAACCACTCTGCCACCACCTCCCCATTTGGAGCAGGTGTTGAAATACATTCACCTCTTGTGGCAAAGACTTCACCCCATGACTTATATGTATTGTTATTGTGTCAACTATCAGGTGATTTAAAAGTCATGTTTAGTGCATCTTGTCTCATTAATACATTATTGTCCAGTGAATGGGTTGCACCTTCTGTGACTCCCTGTATTGTTATATACAGTACAAAGGTTGCACGGAATGCTTGATTCCTATGCAAATATTGAGAAAGGAAGATTTTGTGGCGGTGTGTGTAATGCGTCCCGGGCAGGTGGGGCTCATTAGCCATGGCAGGCAATCCACCTGGACCCTCAACCGTAAATTGTGGATGCCTGTCACCAAGAGCATCCGGGGCATAAAACTCATGCCGCAAATTTAAATGATGAACGCCGACAAATAGAATTGGAAGTGTATCATCGACCGTCTGACCTCAAAAGACAGAGATCGGCCACCCAGAATTTGAGAAGACATTTTTTTCAAGCTTAGCAGGGCAGCAGTGCTGATGGAGCCACAATGTACATTATGAATGGAAATTACGAGCAAGTACAAGTTAATAAGAACAAGAATTCATCCCAATATTTTCCTAGAGACCTAGGACCTAGGAAAATATTGGACCTGAGGACCAGTGTCTCCTCGGGACACACTCATTGTCTTGGGCGACTTCCATGCTACTACTGGCACTGTGAGAGATGGCTACGAGTTGTGTGTTGGTCCCCATGGCTCCGGTACCAGAAACACCAACAGTTCTCTGCTTCTGAACTTTGCAAGGTCCAGAAGGTTGAGAATTGCAGGTTCTTGGTATCAGAGACCAGAGCTGCAGCGCTGGACATGGTATAGTAATGCCGGAGGGGTAGCTAAGGAGATCGACCACATCCTCGTTAGTACTCGTTGGAGGATCCTCCAGAACTGCAGGGTTTACCGGAGTGCTGAGTTCTGTGGAACAGATCACAGACTTGTTGTTGCTACACTTATTAAAGCTTCATGTCAAGTCCAGAAGAATCTCAAGAGGTAACCATACTGGGTTTCATCTTGAGAAACTGAAGGACTTGACATGTGCTCATGAGTATGCGGTGGCAGTCTCAAATCGGTTTGATGTGCTCGGTGCTCTCGGGGATCCTGTAGAACTGTGGGATACCTTCAAACGTGAAACTCTACAGGCTGCCAAGGAGTGTATTGGGGAGCGCCCGAGGTCAAGGCGTGGTTTTGTCTCGACGGAGACGCTGGAGAAAATCGAGGAGAGTCGCGCTGCCAGGCTGGCTGGGAACCGGGACCAGCACAGGGCTCTGTCACGCCGGACTAGAACCCTCCTGGGGAGAGACAAGGAGAGGTATGTCAGGAGTCTCGCTGAGGATGTCGAGGGTCATTTGAACGCTAATGACCTCCGACCCGCCTACCGAGCCCTGAAGAAGCTCCGTTCCAAGTCTCCTTCTCGGGCGAGTGCTATTCGAACAGCAGATGGGCGCCTCGTGTCGGACATGGATGGGCAGATGGCTCGTTGGGCTGAGTACTTTGGGCAGTTGTTCACGGTGGACCCTCCAACTGAGCAGCTTCACACCACTGGGTTACAGGCAGTGGATGCCGATCCTCCCATTGACGAAACCGCACCCTCTCTTGACGAAGTCAGAGAGGCTGTAGCAAAGTTGAGGGGTGGAAAGGCAGCTGGTGTTTGTAATATCAGTGCGGAGCTCCTCAAAGCTGGGGGTGAGGCCATGATCCGCGGTTGCATGCTGTCCAGACTGCCGTGTGGCAATCAGGTACCATTCCTCCTGACTGAAAAAGGGGCTGGTCGTCCCTATCTGGAAAGGGAAAGGGGACCGTCAGGACTGCAACAATTACCGCGTATTACACTGCTCAGCGTACCAGGCAAGGTGCTTGCCCATCTATTGCTGACACGAATTCGCAGTCATCTGGTGAAGCATCAGAGACCTCAGCAGTCTGGTTCACGCCTGGTAAGTCAACAACGGACCGTATCTAGCGCTTCGTGTCCTGGTGGAAACGCCGACGTGAGTTTCGACAGGGGATGCTTGCAGCCTATGTTGATCTCAAGAAGGCGTGAGTGCATCAGTGCATCGTGAGTCACTCTGGGATCTTCTGCGACTTCGAGGATTCCTGCAAGGACTATTGGTTTGATAACTGGTCTGTATTCTGGGACTGAGAGTGCTGTGAAGTGTGGGGCAGGTGTATCCAGCTTCTTTCCTGTGAATACGGAGTGAGGCAAGGGTGCGTCCTTGCCCCATCACTTTTCAACGCTTGTATGGACTGGGTATGGACAAGGTTGTAGATCAAAGTGATTGTGGAGCATCCGTCGGCAACACCAAGATCACTGATCTTGTTTTTGCCGATGATGCAGTAATCTTTGCTGAGACGCTGGAGGTCCTGGTGATGGCTCTCGAGGCGCTGCACGAGGAGGCAAAGCCTTTGGGACTTCAGGTTTCCTGGCTCAAGACCAAGGTCCAGGTGTTTGGAGACTTACTAGATGAAGCAGTACAGTCTGTTCATGCGTGTAGCGAGGACATTGAGATCTTGGAAAGTTTTTACATACCTTGGTAGCGCAGTCCATAATGACGGCGGTCACGTCAAGAAGTCTTACGGCGGATTGGCATAGCACACGGTGTTATGGACTTGCTCAGCGGGAGTATTTGGCGTTGTCGGTACCTGTGCAGGAGGACAAAGATCCGGATCTTCAAGTCGCTTGTGATCCCTGTCTTACTCTATGGTTGTGAGACATGGACACTAAATAGTGACTTGGAGGACGAATCAATGCCTTGGTATAAGTGTCTTCGCAGAATCATGGGGTATCGCTGGGATGATTAGGTATCAAATCAGCGATTGCACCGTGAGACTGAATCGAGGCCTATTACCTGCACAGTCCGTCAGCGCCAACTTCGGCTATATGGGCATGTGGCACGCTACCTGAAACCGATCCTTCCCATCGGGTTGTATCTGTAAGAGACAATCCGGCGTGGAGGAGGCCAAGGGGGCGCCCACAAGGCTCGTGGCTGGGGCAAGTTGATGTTTCTTGTCGAGAGCTGCTTGGTATGGGAAAGGAGCCTGAATGGGAACTCGCGCGTGGTGACTCCCGGGAGTGGCGTCGTAGGGTGGGCGAGGCGACGCGCCCCCCCGGCGTATGCCCCCAATGATTGATTGATAGGACCTAGGTCACATACACTATTTTACTGCGCCTCTCTATGCCAATATTCTCTTATTTTTTTTAAGGATAATTTGGACATTTTTATATAGGTGGCAGGAGGTGCACAGGTCTCTTGAAAGCTGCAGGTTGCCCACCACTGTCATAAGACAATGTGGGAAAATCTGACGTTAACCCCTTGAGACCCAGAACGTTATTTTCATTGTAATTTGAGTACCATTAGACGAGTCTTAGTGAATACAAGTAATATTTTATAGATATGACCTGTTTAGTATAATCATCGATTAACTAATTTAGTTTATTAAGTTTCTTTTTCGTAGTTTTATCGCTAACAACAGACAACTTTATATAGAAAAGGTACGGCCTTATGTACAAAAGGTACGTATAGAAAACAATACGAGCGGTACATAGTCATAGGTATTCATAGATATAATAAAGATACCGGAGGATAATGCAAAAACATGTTATAACCAAACCCGTGGATCAGTCCGTGAACCTCACCTTTGTGGCATCTGACAGCACCCACGTCACCTGCAACGACACGCTAACTACAACTACTACACATCATGATAGCAATAATAATAGTGGGTAATAATTATAGAAGGATTTAAATCAGTGCTATTCAACCTGGGTGGACGACTGTCCTGGGGTGGACAGGTGGGACAATCATCTCATGCATCGATTTAAGCTGACAGCAGACAAATTGCAACAGCAGCCAGGCCACTGATTTTTTAAACTTGAAGGAAAAGGCTTTGTTTTCTGGATTACTAAATATAACGAATATTAGGTGCCATTTTACTTTAGTTGCATGAAGAAAAATGCATTTGCTGTGTAATTCCTGAAGGTATGTTTATTTTGTCTTGTATATTTAATGTTTTAGACCGCATGTGTTACTATACAGAAGAATAGGTAAACTGTAAATCTAAGATGAGTGAAACTGCCTTTTCCTACCTTTATATTTTGTAGAATGATATAGTTAGATTTACAATGTCAAGAGCCGTGAGAGTTTAGAGATTTAAAAAAAATTGAGGTGGATACTTTTACGGAATCACGACAAGGGGTGGACGACATCAAAAAAGGTTGAAGAACACTGATTTAAATGAAGAATAAGAGTATAGTCTATTGCTTTGAATGAATACATGTGTGTCATTCATTCATTCATTCACCCCATGGTCTGTCCACGCGAGCTGGCTCGCGATCACCAGTTTCACCCTCTCAGTGCGAGCTTGGAGCTCATTATTACCGATCTTTGGGCAATGCTGGGACCTCACACACCACACCACCCCCATCCCCTTGCTCAAGGGGGACAGTAACCCCCTTGAGGGGGCTACTTTGGGGGGTTGAGGGGGTTTGAGTAACCAAACACAGTGTGTGTGTGTTTGTGTGTATAATGCTTTGAATGAACTCTATGTGTGTGTGTGTTTGTGTGTGTGGTGTGTGTGTGTGTGTGTGTGTGTGTGTGTGTGTGTGGTGTGTGTGTGTGTGGTGTGGTGTGTGTGTGTTGTGGGTGTGTGTGTGTGTGTGTGTGTGTGTGTGTGTGTGTGGTGTGTGTGGTGTGTGTGTGTGTGTGTGTATATTACTTTGAAAGAACTCATGTGTGTGGTTTTTTTTTTTGTGTGTGTGTGTGTGTGTGGTGTGTGTGTTGTGTGTTGGTGTATATATTACTTTGAAAGAACTCATGTGTGTGTGCTTTGTTTTTGTGGTTGTGTGTGTGTGTGTGTGTGTGTTGTGTGTGTGTGTGTGTGTGTGTGTGTGTGTGTGTGTGTGTGTGTGTGTGTGTGGTATTACTTTGAAAGAACTCATGTGTGGTTTTGTGTGTGTGTGTAGTATAATTGCTCTGAAAGAACTATGTGTGTGTTTTTGTGTGTGATTATATGTTTGAATGAATTCATGTGTGTGTGTTGTGTGTGTGTGTGGTGTGTGTGTGTGTGTGTCGTGTGTGTGTGTATATTGCTTTGAATGACTATGTGTGTGGGTTTGTGTGTGCCAGTTGTGTGTATCATTGCTTGAAAGAACTCATGTGTGTGTGTATTCATCTAGTGTATTCATCTGTGTATTTTACAGGCAGAGCAATGCTCGTGTCGCCCGTCTCCATATCAACCATTTTTACATTCATCTTAGTGACCTTTGTGTTGGCCGAAGCCAGCACCCGGAGAGCAGGTCACAAAACCCGGCTAACACCGGGTACCATTCATGTCTGGTGGACAGGGGCTGGATTTTAGGGGGGGAAAACTATTTCTGTTCGCTCGCCGGGGATCGAACCGGACTTCTCGGTTGGAAACGGAGTGTGCTTCCCTACACCACGGAGTATCGTACGTACCCGTGTTGTGTGTTCGTGTGGTGTGTGTGTGTGGTGGTGTAGTGTTGGGTTGTGGTGTGTGTAGTGTTGTGTATGTGTGTGTGTGTGTGTGTAAGGAAAGGAAAAATACCAACATAAACGCATTTAACTCGCATTACCTTTCGGCGAACTTGGTTGTGTGATGTAATGGCGATATGCCATAACACGTATTCACATACAATTCCGCCTCATAAAGAAACCATTATGCTCTGACTAAAACTACGTACATCATACACGGAACATCACGTGGCTACGTATTAGTAGGAGAAAATTAATGAACAGTTTTTATATTAATTGCAATTTTAAGCTCCATATAAGCTCGTTAATAATTTATTTATTTACGTTTTTACGACCAGTAGCTATGTTATGTGTGTGCGTGTTTCGTACAGTTCGGTCTGCGGACGATATGTTGGCGGAGATAAGTTAGTGTGTCGTGACGTGACAATTAACGGCACTTTTTTTTTTCGTTTTTTTTTTTCTTTCTTAGTTTTTTTTTCTCAAGTTCGTTTTTTTCACTAATTAAGTTTTTTTTACAGTTTTTTTTTCACGTATAAGTTTTTTTTTTATAAGTTTAAGTTATTTCTCACTAAGTTTATTTGTTTTCACTAAGTTTAGTTTTTTCTGCATAAATTTAAGTTGTTTTCACTAAGTTAATTTTTTTTCACTAAGGTTACGTGTTTTTCACTAAGTTTAAGTTTTTTTCTCACTAAGTTTAAGTTTTTTTCCCCACTAAGTTTAAGTTTGTTTTCACTAAGTTGTTTTTTTTCTCGGTAAGTTTAAGTTTTTTTCCACTAAGTTTAAGTTTTATTTCATAAGTAAAAAAAATTACTAAGTTTCAGCTTTTTTCACTAAGTTTTTTTGCATAAGTTTTTTTTTCACTTAGTTTAAGCTTGTTTTTTCCCTAAGTTAGTCTTTTTAACTAGTCTTAAGTTTTGTTTCAGTTTTTTTTTCCACTAAGTTTAAGTTTTTTTCACAAAGTATTTTTTTCTTTCACTAAGTTAGTTTTTTTCACTAAGTTCAAGTTTTTTTTCGCTAAACTTTTTTTTACTAAGTTTAAGTTTTTTTCTACTAAGTTTAAGTTCACTCATTTTTTATTTCACTTTCTCTAACTTGTATTAAACTTTCACTATTTTCACTCATGTTCTATTCACTTTCTCTAACTTTTTTTAAATGTTCTCCCTATTTCAAGGTCTTTTCTGGGTAAGGTACTATGGATCTCTATTTAAATTTCTCTTAAGTTTCTCACTTTCTCCAACTTTCTTTAAATATTCTCACAAATTTCACTCATTCGCTCATTAAATTTCTTTAAGTTTCTTACTTTCTTTAAATTGTCTTACTATTTTCACACATTTTCTATTTCACTGTTTTTTATAGTTGCTCACTTTCTCTAACTTTCTTTAAATTTGCTCCCTATTTCAGGTCTTTTCTGGGCAGGTGGGACTCCTTGCTGGCTGGGGAAAGACGGAGGTTGTGTTAGCTAGAGGAAGGAGGGGATGAGGCTATATAAGAACCCTGTATAACCTCCTTCCCACACACACGCCTCCTTCCCACACACACGCCTGCACACACGCCTCCTTCAAACACACACACCTGCACACACGCTTCCTTTCCACACACACGCCTGCACACCGACATCCTTCCTACACACACGCCTGCACACACGCCTCCTTCCCACACACACGCCTGCACACATGCCTCCTTCCCACACACACACCTGCACACACGCCTCCTTCCCACACACACGCCTGCACACACCCCTCCTTCCCACACACACGCCTGCACACACGCTCCTTTCCACACACACGCCTGCACACACGCCTCTTTCCCACACACACGCCTGCACACTGATACCCTTCCCACACACACGCCTGCACACACGCCTCCTTCCCACACACACGCCTGCACACCGACACCCTTCTTACACACACGCCTGCACACACGTCTTCTTCCCAGACACACGCCTGCACACACGCCTCCTTCCCACACACACGCCTGCACACACGCCTCCTTCCCACACACACGCCTGCACACCGACACCCTTCCCACACACACGCCTGCACACACGCCTCCTTCCCACACACACGCCTGCAGACACGCCTCCTTCCCACACACACGCCTGCACACCGACACCCTTCTTACACACACGCCTGCACACACGCCTCCTTCCTGCACACACGCCTCCTTCCCACACACACGCCTGCACACCGACACCCTTCTTACACACACGCCTCCTTCCCACACACACGCCTGCACACACGCCTCCTTCCCACACACACGCTTGCACACCGACACCCTTCTTACACACATGCCTGCACACACGCCTCCTTCCCACACACACGCCCGCACACACGCCTCCTTCCCACACACACGCCTGCACACACGCCTCCTTCCCACACACACGCCTCCTTCCCACACACACGCCTGCACACCGACACCCTTCTTACACACGCCTGCACACACGCCTCCTTCCCACACACACGCCTGCACACACGCCTCCTTCCCACACACACGCCTGCACACACGCCTCCTTCCCACACACACGCCTGCACACACGCCTCCTTCCCACACACACGCCTGCACACCGACACCAGAGAGCTTCTACGAGAGGTGTCACTCCGGCCGCGCCATTTTGATTTCATGGACGGCAGCAATCCTAGCGGCAGCGGGGCCTCTGACAGTCGCCCGTGCAGAAAAAGGGGGAATCTCATCTCCTTTTGGTGATGATGGGGTGATAATGGAAGGTGGGAGAGAGGGAAGGAAGGAGATATGAGAGAAGTAAAGGAGGAACAAGGAGTAAGGAAGAAATTGGAGGGATGAAGAGTGAGAAGAGGAACTGACGAGGAAAGAAATAAGGAATCAAAGAAAGGGAAGGAAATTCCTCCACTCACCATTACCCATCACCACACACCCATTCACTAACCCATTACCCCACACGCGTTACCCATCTTCCCCCACCCACTCACTCACCCATTACCCATCACCCCACACCCATTCACTCACCCATAACCCATCACCCCACACCCATTCACTCACCCATCACCCCCACCCATTCACTCACCCATTACCCATCACCCCGGACTCATTCACTCAACCTTTAACCATCAAAACCACACCCATTCATTTCACCCATTACCCATCACCCCACACCCATCCAGAATTAGGTTAGGATAAGAACAAGAGAACATACGTAATATAAAATGCAAACCAAAAACAGAGGAATCGCTACATGTGCGGCAATCAGCATTAAAGAACACAGTCATCGATTTCCTCTCACTCACTATACTCTGTTGTTTTTACGACGTGAAAAATCCTGACCTCTTGCTACTTACTGACTGATAGTTGATGCCAGGAGAAGGGAATACTACGCTTCTTCTAAATTTCAGTTGTATTCTATCATAGTTACCATAATATCAGGCAAACATGGGCATCATTCTAAGCATGAGACCTTAAGATCGAATGGAATTTTCGCATCGTAAAAAGAAAAAAAAAAAAAGAGACTATAATCTCCCTAACTCACCCATCACCCATTCACTCACTTACCATCGTTGTGCCAGTTAAGATTTAAACCCCTTACCCATCACCCCATCATCCCCCACCCATCACCCCTCACCCCCTACCCATTACTCATCACCCCCACCCATCACACCCCTTCCATTACTCATCACCCCCACCCATCACCCATCACCCCCCACCCATACTTTTGATACAAAGTTATGTTCTTTCTGTACAGGAATTGTATTGATCACAAACTTTAAACTACACACCATGTTTTATTTATGAATTTCAAAATTTACAAAATAAAATTTTTGACATTTAATTTATTCACTAGTTTATTTCACACATCTTGCACAATAACAAGATCAAAAGTGCAATGTTCCATGTGTGTGGGGTGTGGGGTGATGGGTAATGGGTGAGTGAATGGGTGTGGTGTGATGGGTAATGGTTGAGTGAATGGTCCGGGGTGATGGGTAATGGGTGAGTGAATGGGTGGGGGTGATAGGTGAGTGAATGGGTGTGGGGTGATGGGTAATGGGTGAGTGAAAGGGTGTGGGGTGATGGATAATGGGTGAGTGAGTGGGTGGGGGAAGATGGGTAACGCGTGTGGGGTAATGGGTGAGTGAATGGGTGTGTGGTGATGGGTAATGGGTGAGTGGAGGAATTCCTTCCCTTCTTTGATTCCTTAAATTTAAATCCTTATTTCTTTCCTCGTCAGTTCCTCTTCTGACTCTTCATCCCTCCAATTTCTTCCTTACTCCTTATTCCTCCTTTCCTTCTCTTATATCTCCTTCCTTCCCTCTCTCCCACCTTCCATTATCACCCCATCATCACCAAAAGGAGATGAGATTCCCCCTCTTTCTGCACGAGCGATTGTCAGAGCCCCCCCGTCCGCTAGGATCGCTGCCGTCCATGAAATCAAAAGGGCGCGCCATGTTAAATCACCCGAGTGACACCTCTCGGAGAAGCTCTCTGCCGACACCCTTCTTACATACACGCCTGCGCACCAACACCCTTCCTGCACACACACACACACACACACAACCACACACACACACACACACACACACACACACACACACACACACACACACACGTGACATCATCATGACATTCATCACACGTGATGAATACATGAATGTCAATGCAATCCATCACAGTTATTGAATGCCGGAAAAAAATGGAAAAGTTACGTCACTTACCTGGTTGGCTGATGGTGGTGGTGATGGTGGTTGTGGTGGTGGTGGTGGTAGAGGTGGTAGTAGTAGTGGTGGTAGAAGTGTCTGGTTGGTATTCTTGATGTAGACACTTTCGCCACACTAGAAGGAGAAGAATAAAGGAGATGAGGAGGAGGAAGAGGAAGAGGAGGAAGAGGAAGAGGAAGAGGAGGAGGAGGAGGAGGAAGAAGAGCAGGAGGAGGAGGAAGAGGAAGAGGAAGAGGAGGAAGAGGAAGAGGAAGAGGAAGAGGAAGAGGAAGAGGAAGAGGAAGAGGAAGAGGAAGAGGAAGAGGAGGAGGAGGAGGAGGAGTGGTGTGAGAAAAACATCAACATCAAAACTACTACAACTCAAATCAACACAAAAATGTATCCCCAGCCCTGCCCTGAATAAGACCCTTAAACGCACACCATATCCCTTAACCCCTTGAGGCCCAGAACGTAATTTCCATTGTAATTTGGCTACCATTAGACGATTTTAATGAATATAAGCAATGTTTTTATAGATATGACCTGTTTAGTATCCTTGTCCACTAGCTAATTTGGTATATTCAGTCACTTTTCGTAATTTTATGGCTAACAACAGACCATTTTATATAGCAAAGGAAAGATCTGGACGTGAAGGGGTTAAAAATCCCAATCTCATGCCCTGCTTCCTCGCGCCCCTTCAGTGCAGTGTGTGTGTGTGTGTGTGTGTGTGTGTGTGTGTGTGTGTGTGTGTGTGTGTGTGTGTGTGTGTGTGTGTCGTATTCAGCGATTTGCAACATCCGGATCTAGCCACTCAACCGGACACTGTGGTTCGGTTGGCGTCGAGCTTGACAAAAAAAATGGGTAAACAAAAAATTGGAGGATGTTTGGAGCAGACACGAAGGGAGTTAGTGCAATATTACTTCCGAGTTTGCTGCGTGTGTTTTGTGGTTGACTACTACGATCAAGTCCAGATTACTTACTTACTTACTCTCTCTCTCTCTCTCTCTCTCTCTCTCTCTCTCTCTCTCTCTCTCTCTCTCTCTCTCTCTCTCTCTCTCTCTCTCTCTCTCTCTCTCTCTCTCTCTCTCTCTCCACGACGATCAAGTCCAGATTACTCTCTCTCTCTCTCTCTCTCTCTCTCTCTCTCTCTCTCTCTCTCTCTCTCTCTCTCTCTCTCTCTCTCTCGCCACGACGATCAAGTCCAGATCTCTCTCTCTCTCTCTCTCTCTCTCTCTCTCTCTCTCTCTCTCTCTCTCTCTCTCTCTCTCTCTCTCTCTCAGTAAAGAATCCAGCATGGCCTTGGAACACTGGCATACTTGTCCAGTCATCACAAAATAACCACACACTGATCGGGATTCGGTAACGCATTGACTCAGTCAGAACATGAAATATAGTGTAGTGACCTTTTCACCTACATGGTTGATAAATAGACACCCAGGGTTGATGGTTGGTTTATTGGAGAGAGCAGTTGTGTGTGGTACAAGTCTCTGAGCTCAAGTGTCCTCTGCCTCTGCACGAGGCTCTTTATAAAGGGGCCCCGATACTCAAGACCTGACACCTGACGCCTATGCGGCTGAGGTCGAGATTACTGGAGGATTAGCCAGGTGTGGTGTGACTCACCACAGTACTCTCCTTCCTCAAAAAAAAAAAATATTATACATATAAAACTTATGAAAAAAAAACAGAGGTGCCAAGTGCCGAGGTAATGTAGGTAGGGCAACTGTCCAGTCTTCACGTTGGAGCGGTAGCTGCAAGATTAGATAGGAGGTGCCGAGGGGCGCTGTTACAAGATCTTGAGGGAGGCTTGTGAAACTAGGTGTCTTCGGGGGAAAGGCGAAGTGTCCTAAGGAATCGGCTCCCAAGATAGCTTGTGTTGCTCTGCAGTGCCCGTGCGTTGCAGGGCCTTGCTGGAGGCAGCGGAAGGCTGCAGGACGCAGCGTGAGGCAGCAGGAAGCAGCGTAGGAGCAGGGGCGAGGATTAGCACTTTGGCGGCAGGAGACTGGGCTGATGGTGCCCTTAGATGGCTTCGTCAGGCGTAGCGTGGCAGCATGCTGGACCGTGGGCGTGGGCGGCTAGTGGCGCTGGTGACGGCGGCGAAGGGCAGCACCAGGGGTGGCGGCAGGGGCGGGGGCAGGGCTGGGTGGCAGGGCGTGGGACACAAGCCATAGGAGGGCGTGTGTGGGTGCGCTGAGATGGGTGGCGGCAGGGCTGGGCCGAGGTGAGCAGCGTGCCGTGGCGTCGTCAGGCATCGTGGACGGCAGGCGGCGGGATGCGGTACCCGTGCGTTGCAGGGCCTTGCTGGAGGCAGCGGAAGGCAGCAGGACGCAGCGTGAGGCAGCAGGAGCGAGGAGTATCCCGAGGCGCCAGGAGGCAGGAGGCAGGGCTTGGAAGGCGGGTGGCGTGTGGTGAGCCCAGGCAGCGCGGCAAGAGGTGGCTGTAGGTAGCGCGACATGAGACAGGAGGTGCAGGCCGCGGGCGTTGGTGAGCCGTGGTAGGCGGCGTGGTGGCGGCAGGACGCGGGGTGAAGGCCGCCCGTGGCGGCGTGGCAGCGCGGCAGGAGGTGGCTGCGGCGGGCGAGGGGCCTCGCTGGCGTGGTAGGCGTGATGGGGGGGCGAGGGGCAGGCCCCCCCCCTGGGTGTGTCTGGTCACTCCGAGGTCACCAACTGTAGTGACCTTTTCACCTACATGGTTGATAAATAGACACCCAGGGTTGATGGTTGGTTTATTGGAGAGAGCAGTTGTGTGTGGTACAAGTCTCTGAGCTCAAGTGTCCTCTGCCTCTGCACGAGGCTCTTTATAAAGGGGCCCCGATACTCAAGACCTGACACCTGACGCCTATGCGGCTGAGGTCGAGATTACTGGAGGATTAGCCAGGTGTGGTGTGACTCACCACAATAGCAATAACAATCAGCCTGTCTTATAGTTTTTAGTATTTCCTTTCTAATAATGTACGTGAATGTTCGCTACGATGCATAGTTCTTGAGATACGGAGGTGAAAAGACCTCGGTTCGGACGTGACACTCGTCACATTATGTAGTACGCGGGGTCTCGGCGGCTTGGTGGCGGTGCCTCGTGGCCACAACCCTCTCCTCCTCCCCCTTATGTTATTATTCATTTGCGACGATGACGGGGTTAGCAATACGGCAAATGGTCATATCTACAAGGACGACATATCTTGAGGACGGATGTAACTACGTGCCTTGTATTGTATTAAACTGTAGTAGAACCCAAAGTTTACTTTGGTAGAACCCATATAAAAAGACGCAGCGGTATATCACACACGTCATATAATAATGTAAGCGGTGTCTCGGCGGCTTGGTGGGCGGAGCGTGCAGGCATACACACGTCCTCTACCACCGCCCGCCTGCCTGCCACCCACCACCCCTCGCCCTCCCATACACACAAAGACCGCCCGTCCGCCACCACCCGGACCTCGCACCCAGCCCGCCGCCCGCCACCCTTCGCCCGCCTGCCAGCTTCTTACAAAGTAAAAGTTACTCTGGCTTCTTATATCTGAAGCCCCGTCCGTACACACTACCACTCGCCACAGTCGGCGCTTCCCGTGATCGAGTGTTCGTCAATCGTCACTCAAAAGTGGCGCAAATTCTTTACAACTCATCCTTCCGGCTTTGACTGAAATGAACTACCGCACTGTATTGTATGCTTATTGTACTTCACAACAGTCTTACCTCACGTCACCACGGACATCACGGCTACCTTGCCCTCGTCACCAATCACCACATAAGAGTCCAGATCATCACGATAAGGCACACACACACACACCCTCGCCCTGCTGGGAGCCAAGTGAGATGGTGGCGGGGGACAGCGGGCTTCACATCCGCTTCAGTCTTGGTGGTTCGAGCAGCCGGGACAGTGCGCGAAGCACAGGCCTCGCCCACTCAGTGCAACAAGGCAGCATACTAGTAGCGTGTGTGCAGCATGACAGTACATCAGCTCAGGCACATTCACATCACGCATTACTATATAAGGTTAGGGCAAGGGTAGAATAGGTGAAGGTAATACAAGCCAGCGATTCGGAGCTCAGCGCGCCGTGACGTAAGCGAAGGATGCCTGAGACACGATAACACTCTAATGACTCGCATGTAACCCTTGAAGTACACAGCAACCAACGTCACACTAAAACCCTGCCATGATTGCACCAACAGTCCAACACTCTGCTGTTACGTGACGTGTGACTGTCATTCTGTGCACCATCGCCTCGCCACGCCGCTCTCTGCCTTAGGGAGTCAGGGTGATAGTACAGGGTGTGGTGTCGCCGCCTCGCAGTTTTGTGGCGACAGTCGCAACCCGCCGTGAGTGCAGGATTAGTCGCAGCCTTGACAGAGAGAGGAGGTGAAGCAGCGACAGCGCCGTCAAGAGTTCTGGGGCTACATTCAGAGAGGCTTACTTCCGGTCTGCACGACCTAGTGACTTCCAACAGCTGTTCTGGGCGACTTTTGGCATTCTGCAGGCACATTTATGACGTAGTTAAAGACGTTGAGCTGTCAAAATCACACAACTGCCTCGAGGCAGTTGTAGAGCACGCAATATACATAAAAATACTCATAAATAGAGTATATATGATGTTTTCTGACTCAAGAACTGAACAGGGCAAGTATACAAATGAAATTAGGCCATATTACAATGCCATCCGCTCGTGATGAGTTTGTTATGGGGGTGATGGGTCGAGTGGCGAATGGTGGCATCTCACCATGACTCACCACACCATACACCACCACGCACAGCTCCGCGAAACAGACAAGGTACATATAATATAATTATATTCCTTCTCCTTCTCCTTCTCCTCCTAGCCTTTCTTGTAGCAGTTGGTGGTAGTTGTGGTATTGGCAGCAGTGATAGTGGTAGGGTGGCAGCAGTAAAAAAATATAAACCGTGTAACACACATTTCAGCGTGTTATTGGATGGTCTTTCGTACCAAGACGATGCTTGGACGAAAAAAAACACGGCTTATATTTTATTACTGCTGCTTCTGCTGCTGCTATTGCTGCTGCTGCGCTGAAAACTGCTCCCGGCTGCTGTGGGGAAGGGGTGGGAGGAGGAAGAGGGGGAGAAGGAGAGGGAGAAGCTAGGAGGTGGAGGAGGAGGAGGAGGGGGAAAAGAAAAAGAAGAAGAAGTACCTTTTCTTATAGCATTTGGTGGTGGTTGTAGTGGTGGCAGTGTGATGGTAGTGGTGGTGGCAGCAGTAATAAATATAAGCCGTGTAACAAACATTTCAGTAAGTGTTATTGGAGTGGTCTTCGTACTATATAAGACGAGCTTGGGACGACAAAAACACCGCTTATTTTTTATTGCTGCTGCTACTGCTACAACTGCTGCCGGCTGCTATAAGAAAGGTTAGGAGGAGGAAGAGGAGGAGGAAAAGCTAGGAGGTGGAGGAGGAGGAGGAGGGAGAAGGGGGGAGCATTTTGGTGTGGATGATGAATTTGTTTATAAACACGCTGAGAGCGTGGAAGCCTTGTGATTGGCTGAAACTTTTGAGAAATACTATGTGATTCGCTGGCGGGGGCTGTGACGTAATTGTACTCGCTCCCCAATCAGCTATCGAAGCCCATAGTGACACCGTAGCGCCACCCCCATATCTCGTACCAGAATCCCCGCGACTTCCGGGTTGTACAAATAGAGGAAGTTAGTTAAGCTAAACACCGTGCCCCTTTAACTCTTTCTGAATGTCTGCCCGGGTGCGAAACTGAATACCCATTTTGAAGGGGAACTATAAAAATTTCCCTTTTTTCTTTTCAATGCTTTATAGTCCAGTGGTTCTCAACCTGGGGGCCATGGAAAGAATTTAAGGGGGCCATGGTGGGCTGTTGCAAATTATACTTTTTCTAAATAATGTTAGGAATCAGAATAAAAAAAAAATCTTGCATCACTGTCCTGGCAAAGAAAATTTTCTTTTTTTAAATAATTAATTGATTAATCATTAAGTTGCAATAAAATTTTGTTACATACATTGTTACGAATGTGTGTGTACGTGTGTATGTATGTATGAGTGCGAAATTGTAATTGTTTGTGCAGTGTAGGTGTGATAGAAAACGCGGAGGAGAACGAACGCGTATGAGACGGGTGAGAGACACGGGCGGTGAGTGGGGGTGAGTCACCGGAGACAGATGAGGGAGAGAGGCGATCGAATGACTCAGTGTGGCCCTGGGATATCATCACGTAAACATGTGGGTATAATTGATTCTAAACCCATATACTGTGGTACTTATTTTGTTCGACAATTATAAATACGGTCGCTGTTTTTCGTGTGTGAAATTTTTCTTATTTTTGGTATCATTGTTTTTCATGCTCAATCCCTACTTGGTATTCCTGCTTTTTTTTTTTTAGTGCTAATATTGATGTGACTCGCTATTCTTATTATTATTTCAATTGGGGCAGTGCTTGTCAAAGGAGGCGTGTTCTTGCTGTAGAAAGTACATTTCAGCTTGCTAGCTTGAGTGTGAATTTTTATCATCTTTACTCTCTCTGTGTGTATGTTTGTGTATGACTGTGGTTTTTCTTAATTTGTGAGTCCATGGATGTTTATGTATGGGGATATTTTGTGGTTTGTCATTTTATCACTTGTCCTATTTATCTGTCCTCATTATATTTTTTTTGTCTTATCACTTAATGATTGCTCTGATGTTCTGTCTTCTTTATTTTCCGTAGATTTGCGATGGTTTACTAGTGTTAGTAAGAAGCGGAAGTACAGTGAAGAGTACATTAAACTACGGATTTACTTTCAATCCTCGCTGATGGCATCGAGAAACCTCAGTGTGTACTGTGCTTAAAAGTGCTGGGGAACGATTCTATGAGGCCTAGTAAGTTGAAGCACCCATTTGCTGACCATCCATCCACAGTATGCTGAGAAAGACCCCGATTTCTTCAGGCGCCACGAAAGTAGTTTGGGAAAACAGAAACTGGATGCGACTGTGCTTTCCAACAACAGACCTCAAGTGTAGTTGAGGCATCATACGAGGTTGCCCTCGAAATAGCGAAGCAAAAGAAGCCCCACAACAATTGGTGAAACCTTATTCAACCCATGTATTTTAAAAAGATTGTCAAGCGTGTTCCCTGGAGATGCAAGTGAACGTAAAATTCAACAAATTTCCTTGTCAAACGACACAGTGAAGCGGAGAATTAATAATGTCAGATGACATAAAGGAAAAAGTGATACAGGAGATCAAATCGTTTCCAGCTGGTATGTTTGCAATACAGCTGGATGAGTAAACGGATGTGAGTTCTTGTGCACAGCTACTGTGTTTTGTTAGGTATGTTTTCTTGTGTGATATCAAGGAAAAATATCTGTTATGTACACAGCTTGAGACCCCACAACAGCTTAAAGATTGATGGAAAAGCTATCTTCTTTCTTCAAAGCTAACAGGATCCCCAGGGAAAATTGTTGTGGAGTCTGTACAGAGGGGGTTTCCGGGCGATGCTGGGATCAAAATCAGGGTTCCAGAAGCGTGTCAAGGAAGTAGCTCCGAATGCCAAGGGGGTTCATTGTATGATCCTCGTTTTGCACTGGGGTCGAAAAACCCTCCCTGATGAACTTTGCAAGATCCTGGAAAGGGAGTGGTCAAATGCGTCAACTTTGTAAAAGCTGGAGCTCTGAACTCTCGCCTTTTCCAGAACCTTTGTGGAGACATGGATTCGGAGCATGAAGCTCTCCTCTTTTACTCCAAAGTGCGCTGGCTTTCCAAGGGCAATGTTGTGAATCGATGTTTGAACTTCGGGGGGAGCTTAAATTGTTCCTGGAAAAGCAAGGGAAAGATGATGTGTTGAGTCACTTCAATAAGGTTTTGTGGGACCCACGTCTTTCATATTTAGCAGATATATTTGAGCAGCTAAATAGGTGAATCTGACTACAGGGCAAGGAAAGAAATGGTTTCACTGATGGATTGTCTTCGTGGATTTCTTGCCAAGCTCCAGAATTGGCAAAGGAAAGTCGGTGCCGGGGAAAGTTGCCATGTTTGAAAAAACCTTTCAGCTGTCCTTGACGAGAATGAAGAAGATAGTCTGCTTGACCCATTATTTAAAAATGAAATCACTCAGCATCTGAGATCCTTGGAAATGAACTTAAATAGGGACTTCCAGAATTCGAGGGGAAGAAGGGAAGTTGGTAATGAATCCATTCTCTGGCACTCTTGATATTACTACCATTCCCAGTGATGTTCAGGACGAGTTCCTTGATCTCAAACATAATTCTGCTGCCAAATATCTCTATGAAGAAAAAAATCTGAAAGTATTCTGGTGTTCAATGCATCAGTCATATCCAAAAGTCAGTGCGATTGCACTTCGACTACTCTTGCCTTTTTCAACTACCTATTTATGTGGTCTGGTTTTCCATCCTTCTACAAATCAAGAAAAAAAGAGCCGGAACCGATTGGATGTGGACCCCGACATGAGATGTGCATTTTCAGTGACCCCAACCTCGGATTCGTCAACTGACTGAAAAGAAACAATATCAGCCTTCCCACTGATGTGTGATAAAATATGCAGAGATTAATTGAACTTTTTCCCAACCGATTCAAATTTGCTAGTGTCCGCTAGTCTTTTGTAGGCAAGTGATGTAAGTTAAGCATATCACATAAATCTATCAAATATAAGATATTATGACTGTAAACTTTGTAATAAAGCAAGGGTGTTCTCTTTATCAACTTTTTTTTTTTTTTTTTTTTTTTTTTTTACCTTTTTTGGGGGTGGGATTTGGGAGAAAAATGAAGGGGAGCCACACGAATGTTGAGAATTCATGAAGGGGGGGAAAGGAGGAAAAAAATTGAGAACCACTGCTTTATACCAAATTCTATCTATATTGCAAAACCTCAAAAGTCGTATATAGAAGTTCATGTTAACAATTTTTATACGGGAATATACTCTCCAGCTTTAAATTTTAGAGTGCGTGCAAAATCACTTCATATCTCGTCTTTGTAAGCTCCTTCATGTATTCAGGATGACTAGTGTCCTATAGCACTCTTTGATGGCGGACAGCCCCAATAAGTTCCTTAGTGGATGATGACATCGTGAGAACTAGTGGCAGGATGAGTGGCTTGCCGCACGTGTGCAGGAAACTGCGTTCCAACGACTGCGTGGCGCAGGCCGACACAGATCTGCGCATTCGCTGTGCTGCCCTGCGTGCCACGTGCGCGCTTACATTTAAAACAGTGAGTTTAGTTTTCTACCCTGCTCTGTGCGCGTCGCCCGTATCGCCTGCGTCTCAATGTGCGCTTAGGCCCTTTGCCGGGTTTGTAAAACCCCCCTCCGGGGTGCTGGCTTCGGCCAACACTATAAGCACTAGCAGACAGCTCTCTAGGGGGAGTCTGAGGAGAGCTGTCTGGTTACAGTGGAGATCCATCTTAGCTGCGT
>JACEEZ010013415.1:101999-121999 GCA_016584305.1 Chionoecetes opilio | reverse complement strand
CGATAGTGAACAGATGTTTAGAGCAGAGGATGATGAGAAACTCAAAGATATTGTGATAACTAGGGAAATGGTAAAAGAAGGTATAGATAGAATAAAAAATTGATAGGTATTGAAGGTATAGATATAAACTTATAAAGTATGATCACTTTACTCCTTTATCATAAAATAATTAAAGTGGTTGACAACTAAAGACAGATATATTTATGAAAAATACTCCACTGTTTATAAGGCTTTATAAGGCTGTGAATGGGTTGTAAGCGTAGTGGTATCTAAAGTTATCCACTGTTAGGAAAAATACAGCAATTAGAACAAAGCAGCTAAATGACCTTTGTGTGTCAAGAGCCAGAACAGATTCTGAGCCAGATTCCAGAGCCATTACTGTACAATGACCTAAACCAGGGGTGTCCAAACTTTTTTCACAGAGGGCCACATGCGGAAAATATACGAAGGGTCGGGCCACTCAGTAAAGGCGAGGTGATATAGTAAAGTTAGCAAAGTCAAATCAAATGTAGGTAAATAATCGTTGATAATTAATATAATTGAAATTGCTTAAAATATACAGACAAGATCACAGGTTTCCATTATTGATTTTTTTTTTTATCCAGGGTCTAGTTTCAAATTTCACTTTTTATTGTCATTTTTATGCAGTACATACAAATGGAACATTTTATCATCTTCAATTGACTCATTTTATTAATTAATTGGGCTTATTTACACATTAATACTGTGTATTTTGAACTCACCTATAATGGTAACAGTGTTGCACTCAGTGGGAGCAGTGATGCTGTGCTTTGGACTGTAGGATGACTGGCAGGTCAGGAGTAAGTTTGGTGGTTGAGATGCGAAGGACATCACAGAGATGGCTGTCGGTCATTTTGGTTCTCAGTCTGCTTTTGTTCAGAGTTAACTGTGAAAATGTTTGCTCACATATATATGTGGAGCCGAACAGACTCATCATTCTTTTTGCATGGCGTCTCATCAAGGGAAACTTGTTCTTTTCCAAGCTCCGGTAGAAGCTTGGTAGGGAAGTTGGGTAGGGAAAGAAGCTGATGTTGATTCTTCAGAGAATCATGACACTGCATTTCGACAAGTTCTAATTGCAGACTCTCTTTCACTTCTTCAGCATCCACCAGGAAGGGAGTCGAGAACAGGTTGATTTCTTTCTCAATGCTTGAGAAATCTTGGAAGCGCCGACTAAATTCCGTGATGAGAGATGTGATCACAGACACATACTTCTCCTTTTTAGCAGTAAGGCTGGCCTCTGGAAAAGCACGTCTGATTTCGGACAGCGTTGGGAAGTGCGCAAAATTGAAGTTGTGTAGCTGCTTCTCAAAGAGACGGAGCTTCACACAGAATGCTTTCATCTGCGCGTAAAGGTATGGCACAAGCTGGTCTTTGCCTTGTAGGCTTTTATTCAGTGAGTTAAGATGATCGGTAAGATCAACTAAAAATGCTAGGTCTGCCAACCATAGAGGATCACTCAGCTCATGAAGAGGTCGGTCCTTTTCTTGCAAAAAATGGTCGATTTCGGATCTCAGGGCATAATACCTTTCGCAGCATGGAGCCGCGACTTAGTCAGCGCACATCACAATGGTACAGCAGGTTTCCCCGTAATCAGCATCGATCCCAGAGAGAAAAGCTTGAAATTCTCTGTGGTAGAGGCCCTCGTGGCACGAATTATGTTTACCGTTTTCACAACAGTGTTCATCACATCGCCAAGCTGGACTGTCTTGGCATAGAGGGCTTCTTGGTGAATGATACAGTGCATTTTTAGAGCCTCACCTCCGCTCTCTTGCACCTTCGCGCACACCAGAGAGGCCATTCCTTTGCGCGCTCCGGTCATAGCTGGAGCTCCGTCCATTATAATTCCACACAGCTTCTCCCATTCAAGTCCCATCTTCTCTAATGCATCTGATACAGCTTCAAAAATGTCCTTAACCGTTGTTGTGCCCTTTAGACTCCTAAGATCAAGCAGCTCCTCTGTGATGCAAAAATTATCATCAACTCCACGCAGAAAAATTATCAGCTGTGCGGTGTCTGTGGCGTCTGTACTCTTATCCCATGCAATCGAGTAAAAATCAAAAGCACAAGCTTGATCTGACAGTTGATGTTTAAAGTCAGCTGACAAATCTTCGATTCGCCGAACAACTGTGTTTCTGGACATGCTCACGCTGCTGAATTCATGCACTTTTTCCGGGCACATTATTCTTGCCACTTCAGTGAGGCACTTTTTTATGAATTCACCATCTGAGAAAGGTTTTCCATGTCTGGCAATGAGTTGAGCTACCTCATAGCTATTGTGGCATTTTCTTGTGCTTTATAAGCACGGAAAAAATACTGTTGTTGAGCTTGCAGGCTAGCTGCCATGTTCTTAACTTTCTGTTCACGTTCGGCACCAGTACAGGGCACGTAGGTCTGATGTTTGGTTTCATAGTGTCGCCGTACATTATACTCTTTCATCACTGCAACAGTTTTGGTGCAAATCAAGCAGACACACTTCCCTTTCATTTCTATGAAAAAGTATTTATTTTCCCATCGTTTCTGAAATGTTCTGCACTCACTCGCTATCTTGCGTTTCTTTGGTTCCGCCATTTTGGTTCCGGCCCGGCGCGGCGGCGGTAAAAGTTAAACAAATACGTACGTTGCCTAACTTACAATCCTCTCTCTGCGAGCCTCGAACAAAGAGTAGCATTTTAAACAAAACACGGCTCTCTAACAACAAAATCCTAACTCAGCTTCCACTCCAAAGACCAGTCAGACAGCCCGTAATGTGTGCTTGCCTGTGTGTGGGTGTCAGTCTGTATGTATGTCTGACTGGGGAGCGAAAAACCAAATTTCTACGCCACAACCAGCCCCACTTCAAATAACTGTGGGAGAGACAGGAGTCACTCCCTAACACTCCTGCACACCTCTCTTCCACAACCAGAATAAGGGCATGGATAAGCCCAAATTAAGTCCAACACACCCAACCAGGCGCTTGAGTCAAAGACGAAAACCGAGAGAGACTTGTGCGCGTGTGTGCTCCTTACGAACGCCGCTCGCTGTCTATCCATTATCCAAGGCCGGCTGTTTCCACCACTGATCTATATAACATGGATCGCGGAAGCCTGGCTCAGCACTGGTTCCAACTGTCCGCCATCTTGTCGTAACCAAAACAAAGCCTTGTTTCTGCGGCTCGCGTTACTGTCTATCTGGTGTTATCGCCTCGTCATGCCAAGTTATGCTTGCTGTCTGGCTGTGTTATCACCTTGTCATGCCAAGCTGTGCTGCTATGTCCTGTACAAACAGACCAGGACCTGGAAGTGGCAAATCTTTCCACCTGTGAGTAACACCACACACACACACACGCACCCACCACACACACACACACACACCCACCACACACACCCACCCACCACACACACACACCCACCACACACACACACACCCACCACACACACACACGCACCCACCACCTACCACACACACGCACCCACCACACACACACGCACGCACCCACCACACACCCACACACCCCACACACACACACACCCACCCACCACACACACACACTCACACCACACACACACATGCACCCACCACCTACCACACACACGCACCCACCACACACACACGCACGCACCCACCACACACCCACGCACCCACCCACACACCCACCCCCACCCCCCCCCACCCCCAACCACCCACACCCACACCACACACACACCCACACCCACTCCCCACCCAGCCCATCCACTCTTAATCCATCTACCCACTCCAGTCATCCACCTACTAGTTAAAAAAAAATATAGGTGGATATGGTATACTTTTTTTTATATAGGTAGATATAGATATAAGTATATTTTTTTATACTTGTTAACAATTAGTGGGGAACGGAAGCAGACCTGAGTGCGGTTATGATACAAATGATCATATATATATATATATGATCATTTGTATCATAACCGCACTCAGGTCTGTTTCCCTGAGTGCGGTTATGATACAAATGATCATTTGTATCATAACCGCACTCAGGTCTGTTTCCGTTCCGCGCGCTTCCTAATAAGCGGTGCTTGTTCTAATGGAGATAGCTTTATTTTGCGAAGAAAAGAAAAAGGAAAAAAAAGTATACCTTGTGGTTAAAGTTAGGTTAGGTTTCATTACAACCTATAAGGTTAGGTTAGGTTTCATTAAAACCTTTAAGGTTAGGTTAGGTTTCATTAAAACCTATAAGGTTAGGTTAGGTTTCATTAATATTATTTGTTTTTTTTGGGGGGGTTGCGCAAAATAAAACTATCTCCATTGCAACAAGCACCTATTGTAGGCCAAGAAAAAATAGTTGATGTCTCTTAAAACGACCGCGAAACTCGTCCATTATTACCAAAAGTTGTTTCGTAGTCTAAATGAAACCATAGTCGTTTCGTACACTCAGCTCAGAGTTGAACTTGACTACTAGAGTTACGAAACGACACCAGGTATGTACGAAAATACTCAAAATCAGTGTACGAAACTAACTACTTTCAATTCAATATACCTAATTAAGAAAGGTTTTTTGATTAGGCCAAAGGTTTTTGATTAATTTAAACTTCCTGTAATCCCCGAGAGTAGCTTCTATGGACCACTGTGGCTCGCGCCGTACCCGTGGCGGCGGCGGTACGGGGCTAGCGCCGTTATAGTGGACGAGAACTGCGCGTTCGCTCATTAGGTCAGACACACACACACTCGGTGGTTCGCTCATTAGGTCTGTACACTGCACTCTTAGCCTCTCGCTTTACCACATACACCACACCTGTCACTACACACTTGTACGGCCTCGCAACACACCTGTCACTACACACCTGTACGGCCTCGCAACACACCTGTACGGCCTCGCAAGACACCTGTCACTACACACCTGTACGGCCTCGCAACACACCTGTCACTACACACCTGTACGGCCTCGCAACACACCTGTCACTATACACCTGTACGGCCTCGCAAGGCACCTGTCACTACACACCTGTACGGCCTCGCAACACACCTGTCACTACACACTTGTACGGCCTCGCAAGACACCTGTCACTACACACCTGTACGGCCTCGCAACACACCTGTTGTATGTGTATCACCGTAAATAAATGACTTGGAAGGTTCGACGATGCACTAGGTTGGAAGTTTAGTAGTAGTAGTAGTAGGTGTTAATAGTAGTTGTAGGTGGTAATAGTAGTAGTAGGTGGTAATAGTAGTAGTAGTAGTAGGTGTTAATAGTAGTAGTAGGTGGTAATATAGGCTATCACATGCCAGCAGCCAACACCCAGCCACTGCCTGGCCGGCCCATGTATTTGTTTTGGTTATTTCAAGATGGCGGCTGGTGACTTCAGTATCTCGGCCACAGCTAGCCCAGATCCGCGATCCATGTTATATAGATCAGTGGTTTCCACCCGCCTTCCTCGTGGGCGTCATTCATGTCCTTGTCCAGCAGTTTTGCGAAACGTAATGTTCGCGTCTCTCCTATCACCGTCTCCTCCTTCTCCACAGCTCATTTACTATTCTCTCTCGTCCACATCTCCTCTCCTCATCTCTCGTTCCTCTTCCTCCTCACTTCTTCTTTTCTCTTCCCACTCCTAATTTCTCCTCTCTCATCTCTCTCTCTCTCTTCTCTCTCTCTCTCATTCTCTCTCTCTCTCTTCTCTCATTCTCTCTTCTCTCTCTCTCTCATCTCTCTCTTCTCTCATCTCTCTCTCTCTCATTCTCTCATTCTCTCATCTCTCATTCTCTCATTCTCTCATCTCTCTTCTCTCTTCTCTCATCTCTCTCTCTCTTCTCTCTCTCTCATTCTCTCTCTCTCTCTCTCTCTCATCTCTCTCTCTCTCTCTCTCTCTCTCTCTCTCTCTCTCTCTCTCTCTCTCTCTCTCTCTCTCTCTTCATTCTCTCTCATTCTCTCTCATCTCTCTCTTCTCTCTCTCCTCTCTCTCTTTTCTCTCTCTCTCTTCTCTCTCTCTTCTCTCTCTCCTCTCTCTCTCTCTCTCTCTCTCCTCTCCTCTCTCTCTCCTCTCTCTCTCTCTCTCTCTCTCCCCTCTCTCTCTCTCTCTCTCTCTCTCTCTCTCTCTCATTCATAAAATAGCCTGAACACGGATATTAATGCATAATTTATAATAATGTACTAATGACTATAAAATAATAATAACAATAATGATAATTATATTAAGATAATATGTATATAAGAAAATAGGATAATGATGATAAGACATAAACTTGAAATATGTTGTGCAGGCGATCACTCCACGACTGCCTCGCGTGTCCGCCACGCGGCAAACCGTTCCTTCACAGCGGCATGACACTCCTATGCGCTGGTCTTACAGCCCCTTGATATGCAGCCTGCGGCGTGCAGAGTCCTGCATAACCTGGGCGGAGTAGTGGCCAGCAAAGTAGTGGAGGAAACACTCCCCAGGCCCTGCCAGTCGCTCCATGTATTTTCGAGGCACGATGAGGCTTCGCAGCACCTCGTCCTCCTGTCTGTCAGAATGCTGTTCAATATTCTGTGAGGACTCAGCCGATAGTGCCCCGCCTGGTGCGGACAAGGCCAGTGCCTTGAGCGTCCCGTGGCCGTCGAAGCGGACGTATGAGTCTTGCTGCGGTAACAGACCGTCACAGGTAGCATCTTGGAACACGACAACGAACACGCGTCGCTGCAATGGCAAAAAAAAAAAAAAAGGCGCTACCGCAGAGTGCTATGCCACACTGGGACGGGACACAAGCGACTCTGGGCAGGGATGCTCGAAAATCCATCTTAAGTGACAACTTAGGAGTGTATGGCTACAATAACCGTACGAGGGTGGGCTGAGGTTAATGCTCGAACATTTAAAAAAAAAAAAATTCCTATTGCTTTCTCTTAAAAGAGAAGCACGGGCTAAATAAAAAGTCCATCAGAGTGTTCGGTATTTATAAATGTTAACGGGGGGGAGGGTAGGAGGAAACAAGGGCAGCGAGCATAGGTAAAGGTGAGGAGGCAACGACACGTGCAGCCCGTACATAATCCGGCTCTGGGGAGGCAGGGATCAGATGGCAAATTGAGTGGGATGCTGGGCAGTGGAGCAGGTAGTGCTCAAGGAGATTTTGTGGCTCTGCGAAATAGTGAGGACAGGGGGCAGGGGCGTCACCAAGTATTTGGGTGGAGCAATGGAAGCCGAGCCTTAGTCGGACCAGCTGTCGTACTACAGGTGGAGTGAACTGGGAAAGGTGGAGGTGAGGCGTTTGTCTGGTGGCTGTGATGTACCATGTGGCAGAACGAGAGCCATGCTCCACAGCGTCGTTGAAAAAAAGTTGGGAGGCCTGAAGAGCAGCTCGGTTGACAGAAGACTTTATCTGAGCGTAACTGGGGAGGAGGGGAAAGGTAACTTCCGGCGCTGTGCTGGCTCTGCGTGCTGCCTCCTCTGCTTGTTCGTTACCAGATACACCGACATGGCTTGGCACCCAATGACGGAAAATATCTGAGTTTAGGCGATACAATGTCAGGAGACGGGGGGGGGGGGGTAGGAGGACGTGGACGACAGGAGGTGGGTGGACGACAGGAGGTGGGTGGACGACAGGAGGTGGGTGGACGACAGGAGGTGGGTGGACGACAGGAGTTGGACATTGTCTTTGAAGGTGGTAGCATTAAGGGAGTGAAGAGCAGGGAGTGATTCAGTGAAAAGGTGAATTTCAGGAACTAGACTCTCCTGGCGGAGAAGGGCAGGTAGTTGTTGTTTTGGGTGAGTGCGAGACGGGAGAATGACCTGGAAGGTCTTGGGGGCCCAAGGAGGCGGCGGAAAATGGTCTGGGACGGCCAGATCCGGATCACAACGGACCAAGTCAGCCACCCCAAGCGCTCGTGCAGCATCAGCCATCGCGTGGACCCAGTCGCCATCGGGGCGGGTATTCGGAGGACGCTGGAAGCCGTGGCGAAGGTGGGCCGCAAGAGTGGAGTTGGGGCGGGTCTTGAGGTACCTGGCCATAGCTAGTGCTGCTCTAGCGTAGATGCGGTGTCTGATGGGGGGGGAGTCCGCATTGTGCGAGCAGAGTGACGATGCGTGTCCAACGAGAAGCATTCAGGATGGCCCGCATTGCATCATTCTGAGCCACCTCTGGGGACTGAAAGAGAGCATCCGAGATGCCAGGAAGGCAGGGGGCACAGTAATCGATAAGAGAACGAATGGCGGCTATGTAAAAGAGGCGGGTGATGTTGCAGGGTGCACCGTTGCCGCCGCGAGAGAGGAAGAGAAGAGCCTTGGTGCGTGCTTTGACGCGTTCTCGAACATAGTGGACATGTGTTGTGAAGGACAGTTTCGAGTCGAGCCAAATGCCAATGTATTGATGTGTGGGGGCGTACTGTAGGACAGTGTGACCGAGCTGGACTGGCTGAGGAGGTGGAGGCTGGCCAAAGGTTATATAGCGAGATTTGTCCGGGTTGAGTTTGAGCCCCAGAGTGGTGCAGGGTTGTTGGAGGCAGTCTAAGGCTGCTGATATCTGTTGAGGTTGGCAGCGTCCAGGAAAAACGAGGGCCAAGTCGTCAGCATAGCAGAGAAGCTGAACTCCTCTCTCATAGTTAGCGGTGAACAGCCCTTCCATGAGGATGTTGAATAGGAAAGGGCTAAGACAGCTGCGTTGAGGAGTGCCTAGGCTGTGGGGGCGAGGTGTTGAGAGCCTTCCTTGAAAGCGCACCCGGGCTGAGCGATCTGTGAGGAAGTCAGAGAGCAATTGAAGAAGGCAGCCGCGCACTCCCTTGATGGCGAGAAGTTCCAGGATGACAGAGGGATTTGCTAGTTCAAAGGCCTTCTCGAGGTCTAAAAATATAGCAAGGCCTGACCGGGAACGCAGGGCACCAAGAAGGGTCATCAGGCACGTAGTTGTGCTCCTGTTCGCCTGGTAAGCAAAAAGGGAGGGGAGGTGGCACTCCCTTATGGTGATCGCTTGGCCTCTGCGTGGGGAATATTAGGGATATTCTAGGGATGTGTGGGGAAATTCTGCTGACCAATCACAGAGCAGCGCCTCGCATAGTCTGGCTAATCACGTTTCTCTCAGCTGTCAGGGAGCCCGATAAAGAAATTTAAAGAGACTATTTCAAATGCAGCGAGACTGTTACAGCGGGTGTGTGCGTGTGTACGTCAAACAATGACACCACCACCACCGCTTAATTATAGCGGCCATACTTGTATGATGAACTATACGTTTTGATTCAAGAAGTCGACCAATATATATATTTAATATATTAGGTTTGCCCAAATATGAATCAATTGCAAGTATATCTATTGTATGTTAAATATAATGTATATGGAATGAACGATGCAATAAACACATAACATTTCAAACAAGCAAGCATGATATGGCTCTATAATACACAATCAGCATAAAATATAGTGATACAATTTGTATTTTGGTGTTTGTTGATGTCTTGCCGCCTCAAATCTCACTCTCGCAGGGAACTAAGGGTTGTCCCGAGCACCCTTAGCCTTGCGGTCTCGTAACAAGTGACACAACGGTTTGAGCATTAACCTTACAGACGCTACGAGGTAAAAACCGTCTAGGGTAATACTTATGGTCCCTTTACTCCTGCGAGCAGCTACCCCTGGTTCCTTCAGGACCAGAGTGTTGGTCACATCTTCCGGGCGGCGGACCCATGGCAGGGTGTGCAGGGCCCAGGAGAAGACTGCCACCAGGGCCGCAGATACAACCACCACCACAACACACACGACCACCACAAACCACAGCACAAACATGTTGGGCTCTTGTTCTCCCCGCTGGACCTGCTTCTACAGGCAGGCCAGCTGTTCCCTGTTGCCCAGCACAAGGGACAGCACTTCCCGCCAGCTGTCGCCGGCGGGGAAACCCAAGGCCTCCAAGAACACCAGGCCTGAGCATAGAGTTGATGACGTCACACATGCGGGAGTCTGCCGCAAGGGAAAAGGTTTACTTCCAGAGTAATTTTTCTCATACCAAATACATTTATCAGTATAAATGATATACCGTTATTTTTGGAAAGTTTGTTCTATATTTGGGGAGGCGGTAGCGGAATGGTTAGCGTCTCCGACTGGCGTTCTCGGTGACCCGAGTTCGATCCCCGAAGAAAACCAAAACCTTTTTGCACCGTCGAGTGGCCTAAGAACACCCACATGCCCTGTCTATCAACTCTACCTTCGATTGCGAGTGCATCGGAGGACACAGGGGGGCGGCATGAGCCTCTAATCACAGGCGTCACTATAAGAATCCTGCCTGCGCCACCACGGGCGAGGACCAACCATCAGAGCCCTCAAGTGAACCTTCAGAGCCTACCGTCCGAGCCCTGGGTCACCACTGCCTACAGGTGCTATAGGCACAAATGTTATAAAAAAAAAAAAAAAAAAAATTAGAATATCACACAAAACACAATAATACACACTAAATAAATGCCATTATAAGACTATGAAGAAATATGCATGAACTCGAAACTCACTTAAACTCGTCGCCATTTAAAACTTTGTGAGACAACTTTTGATATGGTGTATATAAAAAAAAGCGAAATTGTAGTAGCTTTCCATTTATACATTTTATTTTCTGATCAATAAATTAGCACCATGTAAAAATTTGCTTAAACTGAATACCGTCATCAATATGGATATAAGCAGCCTTGTTAATCTACTTGCTAAATAACGTCATATTAATGGCATTATTTAGTTTACGCTAATTTGTACATGGTGCTTATTCATTTATCAGAAAAGGAAATATATCTACAGAAAACTAAGAAAGTTCCGCTTCTTTTCATGCACTTCATGTCAAAAGTTGTCTCAAAGTTTTAAATGGCGACGAGTTTAAGTGAATTTTGAGTTCATGCATATTTCATCATAGTCTCATAATGGCATTTATTTAGTGTGTTTTACTGTGTTTTATGTGATCATCTTATAGAATAAACATTTATAACAATAACGGTATATCATTTAAACTGATAAATGTATTTGCTTTTGGAAAAATTACTCTGGATGTAAAAAAATTCCCATGCGGCAGACTTCCGCATGTGTGACGTCATCAACTCTATGCTCAGGCCTGGTGTTCTAGGAGGCCTTGGCTTAGCTCCCCCAAGGGAGTCCCATGGGGAGGCCAGCCACGAAGCGGCGACCCGGCGCCCCCGCACCTTCCCGAGGAGGGTGGTGTGGGGCCCTATGTCCCGCCACGCCCTCATCACCTGGCGCAGCTTGTCGCCTTCGACCACCAGGCCCAGCAGCACGAGGATGACCGCCACCCCGATCACCAACACCCTGACCCCGTGCACGAATCTCAGTTTGAGTTTGTTTTTCATTTCTGAAATAAATATATATTGTGAGGAAAGAGGGTTAAAAGGCGCGGCAATGTGGGATGACATCCCCTCCTCAAAAGGGGATGGTTGTGGAGAGCGATCTGGCCTGAAACAAAGGGTCGCCGCCTGGCCCCTACAGGGTCTCGCTGTCTGTGTCTTGCATCACATAACACTATGAAGCCAGGTACCATTATCATCTGTAAGATCATGGTAATACTATTACCCTTATGTGTTGATAGTATATGTTGACGCTCACTGAGCAGCGTCACCCAAACACAAGTGTGATATACTTTGTTGAAGAGTAGTAGCCAATTCATATTTCTCCTCTTTTCCTTCTTTTTTTCTTTTCTTCTCTGCTTTCCAGATTTCACCTGAGTTGGTTTTATATTCAGATTTTTTCCTCGTATTTCTTTTCCTCTTCCCTTACTTGCCCTATTCTAATACGTTGTTCTTTTCTCCATTTAATCATTCCTTTTTCCTTGTCTCTTTTATTAATTTCCTAGCTTTTTCCCTTCATTTACTCGCCTTTCTATCCCGTTATCCCCTAATTTCTTCCTCACCTAGCTTCTTCAATCCCATTCCTCATTCACTCATTCCCAGGAGAAAGGGAGAGTAAGGAAGGAAAGAAGGAAAGAGAAATGGAGGAAAGAAGGGGATGGAGGAAGGAAATGAGGAATGGAGATTATCATAAATGAAGGAGTTGGCAGTATGACTTAACGGTAATTAGATAGAAACTGCCAGATTCACTAGACAAAATAATATGATGAAGAAAAAGTTGGTCTACTGGGAAAAAAGTATGGGCTTATTCCACTGCACTTAAAACACAAAAGTATAATATTAAGAAAGATTTTCTTCTATATGTATATTGTATAGAAACCTGATTCTGTAAAACATGTATATAACCAAGGAGGTTATATCAGAGGAGGCGATGGAAATGCTACTCTATGATATTATATAGTCAATAACGAATGTCTAGATGTTTAATATACCTAGGCAATCATATTTTCCTGATATTTTTGTGTATCAATTAAATAGAAAGCCTGGAAGTGCAATGAGTCGACGCGTGAAGTTGCAATGTTTTGAGTCAATCTCTCCGCCACAATGCGGGGCGACCGGCTTCACCCGCCGCAATGCGCGGCATGCCGCCTCCACCTATATAAACTATTTGGTCGCAGCCCTAAAACTTTTAGCAGGTAAAAGCATTTAACAGCTGGGTCCTTCTTTCGTAAAGAAGTGCAGTCAGAAACAGCACATGTGTAAAGTGGCTTTATATTATGCTGAAACAAGTATATTCTTTCTACTAAGGCGTCACCTGCTGATATTGTTGTGGTTCTGGTTCCCAGCAAGCAGTGCAGCAGTGCGACTCTCCTCGATATTCTCCAGCGTCTCCGTCGAGACAAAATCACACCTTGACCTCGGGAACTCCCCGATACACTCCTTGGTAGCCTGTATAGTTTCACGTTTGAAGGTATCTCAAAGTTCAACAGAGTCCCCGATGAAATTCGGAAACTCAATCATTTAACCGATTTGAGACTGCCACTTTATACTCACGGGCTTATGTCAAGTCATTCAGCCTCTAAAGATGAAACATATTATGGTTACCTATTGAGATCTTTCTAGAATTGATATGAAGTTTAAGTGTAGCAACAAGTCTGTGATCAGTTGCAAGGAACTCAGCACCCCGGTAAACTCTGCAGTTCTGGAGAATCATCCAACGAGTACTAACGAGGATGTGGTCGATCTCATTAGCTACCCCTCCGGTATTACCATACCATGTATTGTACAGCGGTGCAACTCTGATACCAAGAACCTCAACCTGCTGGACCTAGAAGACAATTCTCAACCTTCTGGACCTAGCGAAATTCAGAACTTAGCGAAAGAGAGAACTGTTAATGTTCCTGGTATGTACCAGAGCCATAATGACCAACACATAAATTATAGCCATCTATCATAGTGCCAATAGTAGCATTGAAGTCGCCCAAGACAATGAGTGTCTCGAAGAGGACACTGGTCTAATACAGAGCCGAGTTTGGCGTAGAACATCTCCTTTACTTCAGTTTCACACACCTCATTAGGACGTACACTGCAACAAAAGACATAAATCCCAGAGTGTGTTTCATCCTCACCCGCATCATATGCTCCTCGACCGGAGTAACCTCAACAAAAGAAGGCTGCAGTTTTCTGGATATGCCTGTAGCTACTCTCCAGTGACGGGTATCATTGCTCATGCCAGACCAGTAGTAGATGTAACCTCCACTACTCCACTGCTAATCTCGCCACTGCCAGGCCTCCTCGTCTCAAAGAGTCCCACTATATCCACCCTCAGCCTACTGAGCTCGCCCGATAAGAGAGGCAGACGATGAATGTCTGAGAGGCTCAGAACGTTCCAGGAGCCCATACGTTGAACTCTCCAGAGGTTAATCCCAAGAGTGATTTGACGGGCAAGCGCCTCGTGTGTTCCCTCCCCGGCAACCCCCACAAAAAAAGTTGGGTTAGGGACCACTTAATTTAGAGTGCAGGATTCCCGAGGGCTTTGCCCCGCACTCGTCATAGGGAACCCCCTTTCCATGCGTCGACCTTGGAGGGTTCTGCGTGGTCAGGCCCTCCGACAGAACCAGGTCGGGAGCGAGGTTACCTCATTCGCAGCTTGTGCCTCGACCCCGGCCTCTACTTCTTATTGGGTTTGTGGCCAAATACATGTTTTTTTTACGAAAAGGGGGTGCAAATCCCTCCCTAACCAATCTATTTCAGGGATTGGCCTTACTGCTCGCCGAGGCAAGGGACGCAGAGCCCCATGTAGGGATTATCCCCAGGCTGCCCACTATTTCACCCAGCTGGGGCTGGATAGCCATTGACTAGAGAGTTCGTTCATCTTCCATTAAAATATGTCTGTATTTTTGTATCCTTC
Source organism: Chionoecetes opilio (assembly GCA_016584305.1). Classification (NCBI taxonomy): domain Eukaryota; kingdom Metazoa; phylum Arthropoda; class Malacostraca; order Decapoda; family Majidae; genus Chionoecetes; species Chionoecetes opilio. The sequence goes on along the minus strand of JACEEZ010013415.1, from coordinate 107,828 downwards.
TGGGTGTCCAACACACCCTCTTCACTGGCAGAACCAGTGGGGGAGCCGGTTAATCACCGATGATCCGACCATGCTGCTGGTTGTACTAGGTTGCATGTTACCAGTAGCAGGGGAAGGAATGCCGAGGGAAGGAATACTTAGATCATAGACTCCTTTAAAGAAGGACTGGAACGTCACGACCTCGGGGTTTTTAACTTGAGTCTGAAGGATTAACTTGAGTCCTGGGCTAAAATGACTTCTAGAAGGGCTAGAGACACTATCTCCGGGTCCAAATAGAAGTTTTTGAGGACGGCAAGTTCACTAGTGACATTTTCAACACCACCTGGGGTCATCTTCAAGGTCAAAAGGAAATATTTCAAGGTCAAATTAGTTAATTTTGGTAACTTTTGCCCGTTTTTTGTGTCTAAATCATAAACGGTGAGAGATGGCTGATTGTTATAAGAGGTAAGTTTGTAGAGCTATCAAAATTTGATATTTATTATCATATATCGTATTACATAAACATTATAGGCATATCACAACACTATGTCTATTACAACTATATCTATGTCTATCACTAGTTGGAGAGCTATCGTTAGTTGGAGACCTTTTCTTCCCTCCTGAGGCATCCCACAGCCTTTTCCTTGTAACTTACATTGAGGACATGAGCTTGCAATAGAATGTTAGGTAAAGTAGTACATGCAGTATTACTACTAGATACAGTAGCATCTACAAAGGATAACAGCTCAGCAAAATGAAAGCGGCAACGCATTTTAGTCTTGTCATGCATAGGCATTATGTACAAAAAAGACGGTTGACATAGTAGACACACTCAGTCCACCTCTATTCAAATTATCTAGGAACTCAGATGACACCTCGTTACCATCATCATCAATGATCTCCTCCATACTAGTGCTATCACCATATTTATGAACAAGGTGTCTGGCCAAATAAACAACTTTATGCTTAAGTTCTCATGAGGTTTGATGATACCCTTAAGCATAAAGTTGTTTATTTGGCCGTCATTAGCTCTTCTCAGATTACTCCTCAGGACATGCAGTTGCTTATTTTTACCATTCCGATTATAGATTATTTTTTATCCAACCTATAGTATGTGCAGTATTCCACATTGTTATTCTGAGCCTTTTGAATGAGTAACATCAGATCACACGCAGGGAGTCGTGGCTTGTGGATAACGTAATTTGGTGTCAAAAAGAAAGAATGTATGAAAAGAACCTAAATGATTACAGAAAACGATAAAGGTTATTAATTATTTATATAAATAAGTATTGCAACTATATAATAAATTGCAATGGTTTTTCTCATACCTTACCTAACATTTGTCATACATTACCTCACATCCCCTCATAACAATAAAACATGTAATCGTGGCTGACCTGCGTGCGAAGTAGAATGGCGGGAGCTGGGTTACTGCCATCCTGATTAATCCATGGCCATGATTTGCTTCGGGTACTGTCTCCGCGTGATATTACATAGTATATTACATTATATTATATTACGTTATATTATACCAATGTTCCTCTCTTGAGTTGACTATTAAGCCTTTTTAGAGGCAAGTAATCGGACTGTATATTAGCGTCTGAGCTAATGTTTTAACATTTTGTAATAGTAATCACTAGCATAATCCTGACGCTAATGGCAGGTCTCCCAAACCGCGCGTTTTGGATTTTTTAAACCTAAGGATTTTAAACTTTGCCTGCAGATCTGATAACGACCCGAAAAACATGAGAAAAAATCCATTACAGTAATCGTATACCTATTGTAACCACGCCGGAAAACAGAGATATTAACAACTGAATCAAAGTCAACAGGGTCGTACCTGGTAAAATAATTATCCCTCTTCATAGTATTGTCACCTGTCACCTCCGTGGTGTAGTGGCTAGCGTGTCTGGCTACGAATTTACGGGCCCTAGCTCGAATCCGGTAAAGGGCAAGTCGGTGACCAGTAAAACCAGCTGCTCTTCCTCCCTTTTGGGGTTGATAAATGGGTACCTAGGGAAACCTGGGGAAGGTAACTGTGGTAACTCGGGTGTTACACTAGCCCTGTGTCCTGGGCTAACGGGTCCTCACCCACCACAGGCTCAAAGGGCTAATGACACGGAGATGAGCACCGATGGCCACGCGCAGCATAACGTATGCCCCCAACTTTACCTTACCTTATACGTAGTATTGTCAAATCAAACCCGGGTACATTTTCTGTAGATGATATCATAGTATTTAAGAAAGGGGTATCAGGGGTTCAAATAACATAGGTATATAATGTGCCAAGGACTACTTTATACTGGACTTGCTACTCGTGCCCCGCGCCAACCCGCCCATGACCAGTGAAGGCCAGTTTTGCGATTCCTGACATTTTCGAACATCACCCCTATTTCCCTTCCTGTGGTTTATCTGTATAAATGTTATACTGTTATCTTCGTAAATGTTTGTTCTATAATATTATCAAATAAAAAAAGAGTAAAATACACTAAAGAAATGCCATTATAATTGTGGAAATTATCCACCAACCACCCTCTTAATAATTGGTAGAGTGGTAGTTTTGTCCCCCCCCCCCTTGTGAGGGAGGTATTGTCCGCTCATCAGAGGGGGAGAGTAGGGATGTATATATATAATTATAATGTTAATGGGTATTAATTAAGGTAATTTAAGTAAATGATAAGTACTGGGATAATATAAATGAACATTCCCAGGGGTTATTAAGCATTTGCACCTTAAATAATTAGCACCAATTGTGGCGGTCCACCCGCCGCCCACCAAAGGAGACACGTGTATTTGTGGTGGCCGCTGCCGTGATTATTCTAGCCACCGGAAATTATACACGTGGCTAGGGATAAGTAGCGGGGCCTCGCCGTCGCCCACGAAGTCAGTACCACTCCAGACCCTCACGGGAGTAACATCTCTTACTAAATATACGTGCATTAGGTAGTATATAGAGTTCACTCCAGACCCTTACGTTAAATACACCTTTGACTGTGCTTCTCTGATTATAGCGGGAAGAACAAATTGTACATACGTTTATTTTGTACATAATAAGTGTTAAACAATAGGACGTGTCTTAACGACATAGCGAATATCTCGCCGCGTCGTGGATAACTGGGTTATGAAAACCCGCCACGCCGATAACACCAACATTCCGCCTCTGTCCTTCACCTGCGGCCTCGATCACGCTGACCACTTCGAATAACAAGACATTGCAGTATTGATAAGCCTACAGCATAATTCAACCCTACTATCCACCGATAATTATCCTAGTTAGTTGACTAGTTGGGGTATTGTGTCGGGATGAGATAGATAATGGGTTTCTATAGGTAAGATCTCAAATAATAAATATGTGTTTGTGACATAAAATTTCCACAATAATAGAGTGAAGAAATATGCATGAACTTAATATTCACTTAAACTCTTTGCCATATACAATTTTGTGAGAAAACATTTTAGATGAAACATATCAATAGAAGCGGATTTTCATTAGCTTTCCACTGATATATTTAGTTTTCTGATAAATGAATTACCATCATGCATAAATTAGCGTTAACTAAAAATATAACATCATCAATCGGATCGGCAAGTAAAAGAGTGTTCCATGAATACAGTAGACTGGTTTAACAGTATAAATGATACACTGTTATCTTCGTAAATGTTTCTTCTATAATATTATCAAATAAAAAACCTAAAAATACACTAAAGAAATGCCATTATGAGAGAGTGAAGAAATATGCATTCACTTAAACTCTTCGCCATTTAATATTTTGCGTGAAGACTTTTTACATGCAACATATCAATAGAAGCGGAATATTATTAGCTTTCCATTGATATATTTCGTTTTCTGATAAATGAATTAGAACCATGCATAAATTAGCGTTAACTAAATAAATAACATCATAAATCTTATTTTCCAGACTGATGAGGCTTTATTTAGTTAACGCTAATTTATGTATGGTTCTAATTCATTTATCAGAAAACGAAATATATCAATGGTAAGCTAATAAAATTTCGCTTCTACTGATAAGTTGCATGTAAAATGTTTTCGCGCAAAATATTAAATGGCGAAGAGTTTAAGTGAATGAAGAGTTTAAGTTCATGCATATTTCTTCACTCTCTCATAATGGCATTTCTTTAGTGTATTTTACAGTTTTCTATTTGATAATATTATAGAACAAACATTTACGAAGATAACGGTATATCATTTATACTGATAAACCATAGGAAGGGACATGGGAGTGATTTTCGAAATGGTCGAGAATCGCAAAACTGGCCTCCACTGGAAATAGCCCAAAATGAATAGCAAGTCCAGTATACAGTAGTCTTTGAATGTGCATACAAAAAAAATATTAAAACATTAACGAAACAACATACGGTCACAAACTATCTGAAATATGCACATGAAAAGACTGACGAATAGAAGTGCTTGAAATACTTCAGATTCAGAAATGACCAATCGTTGTGATTAGAACAAGCAAATGTGGCACAAATAATTCTGGAGAACATGCTTACGAAATTGATGTGATGTTTATTTGCCCTTTATACTGTTAAGATAGTATGTATAAATGGAGATTTACCACTTCGATATTTTGGCCGTGGAACCACAATACAGTTGGCCTACGTAGGTGAGTAAGTGCAGAGTAGATCCGTGAGTCAGAAGGATTCACGTCTGAATATTGACCAGGTCATATGAAGAGAGATAAAGAAAGAGAGAGAGTGAGAGAGAGTGTGACAGAGAGAGAGTGAGAGAGAGATAGAGAGAGTGTGTGAAAGAGAGAGAGAGAGGGAGATGGAGAGAAAAAAAGTCATCTTTCAGACAGACAGACACTTATAAATAGACACAGTTCAGGCAGGGGAGCTGTCAGATATATGCACATAAACAGACAAAATGCGTATTTCATTAATGTAGTGTAGGATCATAGATTGGAACACTGGCAAAGAGGGAAACTAGGAATAAAAGGCTGCAATTCAAATAAAAACAAATTCAGGTCTCCATTTCACATACCAGTAGAGTGGATAGGAAAAAAAAGAAAATTCCAAAAATTTAGGCATATAATTCATGTTAAGAGGGAGCACCCTTTCACACATACCTCTTGTGTTTCTCCTCACACCCGCACGCTCATAGGTGAAGACAACGGACCACTACTGGCGATGGCTGAAGGAGATAATGCTTAGAGAACTTAGAGCACAGCCTTGGTACAACGGGAATCCACCTTATGGCCTCAAGGGATATCTTGATGACCGCCAGAACAGGATCATGGGATATGCAATTCTTCGTCAAGTTCGCAACAAAAAAACTTGTAGGTAAGCAATAGCAGACAGGGATGGAGGAAATATCTGTCACTTTAATAAAAGGAAAAGGTTAGTTCTTCTCTGGCACACACAAAATGGTTTTTTTATACACTTATTATACCTCAGAAAACGATAATAGTGAGACGTTAAACAGTACGGCAGTGTAAAAAGGATCATGCCCTTCTCACAGACCATCCAACCAAATGAAGATCATGGTAAATGACTGCAGTGGACAGCAAGGAGAGTCCCTGGAAGCCAACGAACACTATTGTGCACATTGGCTGTCCTCGAATGCATTCTCTGGCAGCTGCAACATACCTGAGTTCAGGTGAGTCAAAGATTGCCACCAATAAGGCAGTGTCTAAATCCTTTTAAGTTAACCAAAGGTTCGATAAGAATAGAAATTTACGAAGAATCAAGGTATGAACGTTTAAATGTGGTATATGAAAGAGAGAAAAGAGAGTTGTGAATACCAGAGATGACGAATGGTATTACATGTGTTACAAAAAAAATACGTAGGACACACACACACACACACACACACACACACACACA
>JACEEZ010013415.1:84499-96999 GCA_016584305.1 Chionoecetes opilio | reverse complement strand
AACGGTCACCCTTCTTAAGAACAGGTTGGATGTGAGCAAACTTCCAGTAAGAAGGAAAGGTGGAAGAAGATAGACAGAGACGGAAAAGTTTGACAAGGCAGGGTGCAAGCACAGAAACACTGTTTTTGAGAACAATAGGAGGGACTCCGTCAGGACCGTAAGCCTTCCGAGGATCTAGGCCAGAAAAGGCAAAGAAAACATCGTTACGAAGGATCTTAAGAGCTATTATGCCTGGTAAGGCATAATATAGTCAGAGGGTGGAGGAGAAGGAAAAACAAGCCCTTCATCAACCAGAGTGGAATTTTCAGCAAAGGTTTGAGCGAAGAGTTCAGCTTTAGAAATAGATGAGACAGCTGTGGAGCCATCTGGGTGAAGCATAGGAGGGAAAGATGCAAACGAAAAATTGTTAAAGACATTATTAGCTAGATTCCAGAAGTCACGAGAGTAATTTGATTCAGAAAGATTTTGACATTTTCTATGAATGAAGGAGTTTTTGGTAAGTTGAAGTATAGATTTGGCATAATTACGGGCAGAAATATAAGGAGCATGAGTTTCAGGAGATGGATGGTTATGGTACCGTCTGTGAGCCGCCTCTCTATCTCGGACAGCATGAGAACAAGCAGAGTTAAACTAAGGTTGACGGGCTTTAGGATTAGAGAAAGTATGTGGAATGTACGCCTCCATGCCAGAGACTATAACCTCAGTTATGCGCTCTGCACAAAGAGATTTGTCTCTGACATGGAAGCAGTAATCATTCCATGGAAAATCAGAGTAGTACTGGCTTAGGTCCTCCCACTTAGCTGAGTTGAAATGCCAAAAGCACCTCCGCTTAGGTGGGCCCCGAGGCGGCACCGGAGTGATAGGACAGGTTACAGAAATAAGATTGTGATCGGAGGAACCCAACGGAGAGAATAGGTTCACAGAGTAAGCAGAAGGGTTAGTAGTTAGGAAAAGATCAAGAATGTTGGGCGTGTCTGCAAGGCGGTCAGGAATACGGGTAGGGTGCTGCACCAGCTGCTCTAGGTCTTGAAGGATAGAAAAACTGTAGGCTTGTTCAACAGGCTGCTCAGTGAAAGAAGATGATAGCCAATGCTGGTGGTGAACATTGAAATCCCCAAGAATGAAAATTTCTGCTAAAGGAAAATGAGATGAGATGTGCTCCACTTTTGATGTTAAATAGTCGAAGAATTTTACATAGTCCGAGGAGTTAGGTGAGAGATATACAGCACAGATAAATTTAGTATGAGAGCGACATTGAAATTGAAGCCAGATGGTATAAAATCAGATCAGATGCTGGTTTGTTTGTTTACTCTCGCAGCCACACTCTCTATCACTCTTGAAGTGTTATATGTCATAGCTGGTATCTGGGAGGGTGTCAGCTGTCATCTAGATTCTAGAGGGTATCTATCATAGCTGGGAGGGTGTCAGCATTCAGTCGCGCATGGACAGTTGACCTTACTACAGTAAAAAAAAAAAATCTATCTGAGCCATTTTATGCCTTCATACCCTCGGGTGGAGGTAGAGAGCGTGAGGTATATCAATCCTGCGCTGAATAAATGGTCTGGAGGGAGCTGGAATGGTGGGAGGTTGAGAGACAGAGCAGCGACACCTGGCCTCTCTCTCTCTAATCCTTCACTATACTGAGTACTAAGGTCCTTGAGACAATCCTCTGTCTCACAGAGAGGGACTGAGAGGTATCACTTTGCCTATGCGAGTGAATATCATACGAATTTTCTATTTTTCGCTGGAAAAAATCAAGATGTATGCATCTTCCTATGCTGCTTGACATGAGTCACGAACGAGGGGGGGTGGGAGAAAATCAGCCATAACTCTTTCATTTTTGCTGCTTTCTTTATAATACTTTGTCACAAGCTTGCTCAAGTATTCAAGTATGCATGATATTTTTTTCGAATAATTCGATATATATATATATATATATATGAATTTGCCCACAGCAATCCTCCTTCGTGCTCTCTCTCTCTCTCCTCTCTCCTCTCTCTCTCTCTCTCTCCTCTCTCTCTCTCTCTCTCTCTCTCTCTCTCTCTCTCTCTCTCTCTCTCTCTCTCTCTCTCTCTCTCTCTCTCTCTCTCTCTCTCTCTCTCTCTCTCTCTCTCTCTCTCTCTCTCTCCTCTCTCTTCCTCTCCTTCTCTCTCTCTCTCTCTCTTCTCTCTCTCTCTCTCTCTCTCTCTCTCTCTCTCTCTCTCTCTCTCTCTCTCTCTCTCATACACGCACTCGATCATCCTCACTCACCCACTCACTGAAAAAGTCAGTGAGTGTCAGTGAGTGAAAGTCAGAGACAGTAAGCGAGTGAAAGTGAACAAATGTAAGTGAGTAAAAGTGAGCCAAAGTAACAAGTGAATCAGCCATCAGCTCACTTGTATAAACTTTAATTCGCTTATTCTCATTCATTTTCATTTGTGCTTAATTTCTGTAAATTTTACATACTCATTTGCATTCACTATCACAAGCTCACTTTCATTTGCTTTCACACTCACTCTTTTTAATATATTCACTTTGTCACTTACACTGAATTCCACTTGTGTATTTTCATTCGTTCACTTTCATTAATTTTCATTCGCTAATTATTATTTGCTCACTTGCATTCACTTTCATTAGATCGTATTCACTCAATGTAACTCGGTCACTTTCATTCACTTTTACTGGTTCACTTCTCCTCCACCTTCTCAAGGTCACTAATTTTCAGTTGCTCACGTTCATTTACTGTAATTTTCTCACACTATATTTACTAACTTTCAGACACATTCACTTGCTTGTACTCACGTTAGCTTGTCAACTCTGATTTATTTTCACCTGCTCACTTTCCCTCATGTCGCCTCCATGGTGTAGTGGCTAGGGCGCCTAGCTATGAATCTGCGGGCCCTGGTTCGAACCCGGACCAGGGCAAGTCAGCGGCCAGCCCAATTTAGCACTTCATACTTTTTGTGTGTGGTTGGTCGAAAAATGGGTACCTGGGAAAACCTGGGAAAGGTATCTGTGGTAACCCGGATGTCACCCTAGACGCGTGACCCGGGGTAGCGGGTTCTCGCCCACCACAGACTCAGGAACTATTGCGACGGAGATGAGCACCGAGGCCACGCACAGCATAGCGTATGCCTCCAGCTTAACCTTTACCTTACTTTCCTGCACTTTCAATTTGTTTCACTCATTTTAACTTGCTCATCTTCACTCACTTTCGTGATTCACATGTTTTCACTTTCATTCGCTCGCTCTCCTTCACTCCATTTCACTTGAGAACTTACACTCACTTTCATTCACTATCACCCACTACATTTCATTCGCTCACTATCACTCACTATCACTCGCTCACTTACACTTACTATCATATGCTCACTTTTAATTACATTTCACTTTGTCACTAATTTTCACGCGCTCATTCGTACATACTTTTACTCGCTCGCTTGCACTCACTTTTCCTTGATTACTCCCACTCACCCATACTGGCTCACTTTCACTCACTCACTTTCTTTCAATCGCTCGTTTTTCTCGCTCACTTGCACTTACTTTTACTTGTTCCTTTCATTCACTTCCATTTGCTCACTTTAGTTCACTCACTCACTTGCATTCATTTCCGCTTTTTTTCATAATTTTTCATTTATCGTCACTCTTTTACCTTCATTCTTGATAATTTATTCATCTCATTGATTTCCTTTCATTCTTCATTTATTTGTCTTCATTATTCATCGTCATTATTATTCTTAATTCATTATCTTCCAAATATTCATGTTTTATTCTTCATCCTTCCTCTTTCATTTTACATTCAAATGTTGTATTACCTCGTTCATTATTCATGCCTACTCTTCATTCATTGAGTCATCATTCATTTTTGTTCTAATCATTATTCAAATTTTAATTCCTTCATCATGCTTCTGCTGTTGCATTCTACTTCTTATTTTATCCTTTATTTATTCTTTCTTCAATACAAAACTAATTAAATGAATAATTTAGGAGAAATATATGATAATTAAATGAAGACGAATGAAAACAAACAATGAGAATGAGCAAAGAAATATAGAATGAATGAATGAATCAGGAATTGACATAAATAAATGTGAATGCAGAATAAAGAAGAATGAATTAATAAAGATTAATGAAAAATAATGAAGAATTAACGAAAACTATTGATGGAGAAAAAAAAATGGATAGAGAAGAAATGAGTGCAGAATAATAAATACAGAAGAATGAATGAAAATCAATGAAGATGAATAACGATTAAAACATTATATACTAAGGAGAAGAAATAATAAATGCAGAGCAATAAATGAGGAAGAGGGAATAAACAAATTAAGAATAAAATATATATAACTGATGAAAAATGCATAACAACAATAAAGAGATATTATGGAAGCAATTGAACAATGATTGAAAAAAAATTGAAGGCGAAAAAGAGAAAAAAATTGGAATAAAAAAACAATGAGTAAAGAAAAAATTTGAAGAAAAGAATGAAAAAAGAACAAACTAATAATAGTGAAGACTGAACAAAGAAGAATGAAGGAAACGAAGGAAAAAATGAATACAAAAGAATGCAAATGACTATTGAGTTAATTGCATTCTCTTGTATTCATTCAATAAATAATGAAGAATGAATGAAGAGGTGAGACGAATGAAGGAAGAATAGAGAAAGGATAAAAGATGACTTAAAATGCATGATGGTTAAGGAAGAGGAATAAATAATGAATGAAATTTTTTTTATGAAAAAGAAGAAAGAACAAGGATGATGATGTAGGTAAAAGAGAGAGAACAGGAAAAGGAAAACAATAAAAGATGGAAGAGGAGAGAAAATATGAAGAGAGAAGGAGGAAGAAAAAAAAAAGATGGTCAAGAGGATGATGAAGCTGAAGAAAACAAGGAAGTAGAAAAATGAAGAAAAAGTAGAAGAAGAAGAAGAAGAAGAGAAGAAGAAAAAGGCAGATGGAGATGAACGTAGAAGAAAAACGAGAGAGAGACAGAGAGAGAGAGAGAGAGAGAGAGAGAGAGAGAGAGAGAGAGAGAGAGAGAGAGAGAGAGAGAGAGAGAGAGAGAGAGAGAGAGAGAGAGAGAGAGAGAGAGAGAGAGAGAGAGAGAGAGAGAGAGAGAGAGAGAGTGGTTAAAAAGAGGAAACATTTAGGGATTTATGCAGACGAGAGAGGGAGAGAGCGAGTCGAAATAATGTCGAACTGGTTAAAATGAAAATAATCTTGGATTTGTTTGTGCAGACGAGTGTCACTTAAAATATCCGCATCCGCATCTGAACCACCAAATATTGAAAATAGATATCCGCATCCGCATCTGAACCACCATATATTGAAAATAAATATCCGCATCCGCATCTGCATCCGCAAATATTGAAAAATCGATATCCGATCCACCTCTAATATACATTATAACATGGAAAGGAAATTAGCAAGGAAAAAACATCACTATCCTTTTTCAAAACTTTGACACTTGCCATGAAAATTTAATAATAGTCGTAGACAGGTGGTCTGTGGCTCCTTTTCTTGGTGTAAGACTTTTTTCCATGATAACTTGTAAAATCAACTTGTTCCATATTTTAAATTTTCATAGTAAATTTTAAACTTGGCTGAACTAATTTATCTTCACCTCTACATATTGTGCTAATCCAACTTCTTCTGACCTACGGACCTTTAACCCTTATTGAAACAGGAAATTTATAGAGTAGGGATAAATAGGTATAAGTTACTGTAAAATAAGTAGATATGAAGATATAGTCAGCCACGTTTGGAATTTCCCGCTACCATCATGCGAACATCTTTGTGTTCTACTGACCTTGGATCCATCCATATTATGTGCAGAGCGCGTAACGGATTGTCTCTGATTGTCTCTGGCATGAAGGTATACATTCCATACACTGGTGTTTTGTTTGTACTTGTATGGAGTGTAACTAGATTGTTCGTTTTTTGTCTTATTTACCAGTCCTGGGTTAGGCAAGCGTCGGAATTATGTTTCAGACATCTTAGCATTGCTTGATGAGGGAGGAGCTTAACATCAAGGAAACGTGATTGATATATTTTCATCAATACTTCCTACAAAAAACAATGTTTTGGGGGATAAAATGACAAATGAGGCTCAACCTGTATATTAGTTTGTCTTCTTGATATGCTTGAATCGAGAAGAGGTTCCAAAGGCCACTGGTGATGATAGGTTTTGTATAGAAACATAACTGAGATCTCAACGTGGATGTTCATCCATGCTATGATTCCACACTTTTCAAAACAAATTCGTATTGAGCACCACATTCAACTTGCATTTGGGCGTATACCATTTGAATTTCAGTATGCTACCATTATGAATTTTGACTGACTCTGACAAAAAAAAAGAATACTAAACAATAAGAAACAAACAAAGAAAATATTAAACAACAGTATATGAGCTCTAGTTAAAGTGATCATAGGAATTAGGTTATTGTAGAGACTGGTATCGCTAACCTAAAAAATTGGGTTGCCTTTCGTGATAGACTGCAGTTTCTTATACTGTATATGAGCATGTAGCCAAATTAGACTTTAACTTTCTTGACATATTTTCTTCCTGAGTTTATTTATACATTTTGCTGGAGTTTAATAGTTAGATAAATAAGCTACTATTTGGATTAAATTAAATAAACTTTGAAAGGTACGTACAAATCCTTAAAGCTGGGTACTCATGTTCCCCTCCTAATCTCATTTTGGCCCCATCTGATCTAAAATATTAATCTCAGTAACAAGTCCCGAGTTAAAAACCTCGTTTTGGGATTATATTTTAGCTTACACTTCCATAGTAATTAATATTACTAAATGTTGTAACAAACTTGGCAAGGCTTTGGTTTTCGGATTTGTGTTAGAAACGTGGAAATTAATGAAAATCACCAAGGTCACAAACCCTCGGCAAAGAACGTTTTTAAAAGCAGAGATACGATTAGTACTAATATTACTATTACTACTATACTACTACTACTACTACTACTACTACTACTACTTTTACTACTACTACTACTACTATTACTACTACTACTACTACTACTACTACTACTACTTCAACTACTAATACTCACACAATACAACGCAAAGTAAAATATTAAACTGATCATTACGATAGCTAGCGTATATACATAGATCTGGCAACATCATTTGTCAAGCTTGGCACTTAAATCAACATTGCTGAAAAGGTGCTGCCATGTGAGTGTCATTTTTGTTATCATCTTCTTTATCTAGCCTTGCAACGAAACCTATTTAGAGAAAATCAGACACATTTTGAAACTTCATCCGCCGCTGAGTATGTGACTTTAATGGTGGCACTAATAATGACTCCAGAAATTAATTATGGAATAACGAAGACACACACACACACACACACACACACATTAATTCAGTAACCAATGGCTGAGAGCCGAGGGTTAAAAAACTACAGTGTAGGAATCTAGGATTTGTTAATATGTGTAATGTCTGAAAATACGTTTATGTGCAGAGAGAAAAAGAGAGAGAAAGAGAAAGAGAGAGAGAAAGAGAAAGAGAAAGAGAGAGAGAAAGAGAAAGAGAAAGAGAAAGAGAAAGAGAAAGAGAAAGAGAAAGAGAAAGAGAAAGAGAAAGAGAGAGAGAGAGAGAGAGAGAGAGAGAGAGAGAGAGAGAGAGAGAGAGAGAGAGAGAGAGAGAGAGAGAGAGGAGAGAGAAAAAGAGAAAGAGAAAGAGAAAGAGAAAGAGAGAGAGAGAGAGAGAGAGAGAGAAGAGAGAGAGAGAGAGAAAGAGAAAGAGAAAGAGAGATAATAATAATAATTATTTATTGGCCGTCATGTTACAATTCAGTATAAGGAAATACATGGCGAGTTATATGGCAGGGCCCGATGAACAAATGCTCTATTACGGGCCTGAATCATTATCTTTAGGTTAAATTTCTCTCACATTGATGGCCGCAGACAACTCAACATAATATACATAAATGTAATTTTTATCTATTCTGATTTTTATACACCTACATACTTACGCATACATATACATACACACATATATACATACATAAACACATACATATATACATACTCGTATATACACTCATACATAAATACATACATACACACGCATACGCAAATACATACACATACACACATTCATAAATACACACATATACACACATATACATATTCATCCACACCTACATGATCATACACAGGTACCTATAGTAACGATTCGTATCCAGCAAATAATTCTCGTTTAATCCTCGACTTGAACATGTTCTTGGAAGTGGAATTTTTAGTGTCGTCTGAGAGTGTATTCCATGTCCTACAACCCCTGACAAGGACACTCTGCTGGGCGTGTGATGTTCTGCACCGAGGAAGTCTCAGCTCATGACGTGTGCTCCTTGTCGCAATGTTGTGTGGTGCCCGTGTATAGTCAATAGTAATGACACAGTTACTTAATGCATTGTATACAAAAATACCTGTTCGAAAGCTTAGGATATCTTGAAATTTTAATAAGGAATTATTCTTGAAATAAGGATTAGTGTGTTCATAACGACTACAGTAATACATTACTCGCAATATTTTTTCTGTGTAACAAAGAGGTTATGAAGGTATGTGGGACATGCACCTCCCCAAACTGCGGCACAATATGTTAAGTGTGGGTAAACCAGTGACATATATATTTGCTTAACATTGCTATCATTCATATTAGATCTTATATTATATACCACTCCTATTATTCTACTAATTTTCAGTTTAATGTAATCTATATGAGCTTTCCATCGTAAATGTTCATCTATTATTACCCCTAAGCATTTTGCTTCTTTAACTCTTAAGTATTTCAATGTTGTTTATCTTAATGGAAATGTTGGTTATTGGCTGTCGCAAGCTAGGATGAGATAATAAATACTGTGTCTTGTTAAGGTTTAAAGAGAGCTTATTACTATCAATCCAGTTCGATACGTGTACTACTTCGCTATTTAAAGTAGTTTCTAATTCTCTAAGATCACGGCTTTTAAGATAAATAGTAGTGTCGTCTGCAAATAGAAGAAAATTCAGTCTATCACTTGAGTGCACTATGTCATTTATGTATATCAAGAATAGTATAGGTCCCAGAACTGATCCTTGAGGAATGCCATATTTGATTGTTTTAATATTGGATATTTTGTCATTGAAAATTACATACTGCTTCCTGTCTCCTAGATAACTCCTAAACCAATTATTTGCAGTTCCCCTTATCCCGTATATGAATAATTTTTCTAACAAAATACTATGTGAAATCGTATCGAATGCCTTAGCCAAATCACAAAATAGTGTTAGCTGAAACATTTTAGTATCCAATGTGTCATAGATAGTCTGGCAAAGACTGTGTACCGCCAATTCTGTGGAATATCCAGCTCTAAATCCATAGTGGTGATTAGCTAATATCGAGCACCGATGTAGGTAACCTTTTAATCTTGACACCATTACTTTTTCAAATATTTTACTGAATGTAGTGAGCATTGATATGGGTCTATAATTATGGGCACTTGTGTTGTCTCCTTTTTTGTGTATCGGAATTACTTTAGCTATTTGAAGCTGCTCTGGGAAAATACCGTCTTGGTAGGATCTGTTTACAATGTCTACGAGGAATGGAGTGATAATGTCCATACAGTGCTTCACTACCCTAGGGTGAATATCGTCGTAGCCAGGAGAAGTGGATTTGAGATATTTAATAATATTCTTTATCTCTACTGCTGTAGTTGGTTGTAAATACATAGAATGTGGCACAGGTTCTGGCATATACTCCCTAAAGACAGAGAGAGAGAGAGAGAGAGAGAGAGAGAGAGAGAGAGAGAGAGAGAGAGAGAGAGAGAGAGAGAGAGAGAGAGAGAGAGAGAGAGAGAGAGAGAGAGAGAGAGAGAGAGAGAGAGATTCATAATTTGTCCGGGTGGCAATCCTGTCCTCTTCCTCTTCCTAGTACAGTGGCTACTTCATGTTGCAGGTATCTGGAGGTGCAGCGAGTGCTAGATATATTTGACACAACCTTTGGTAATGGCTACGTCAGGATGGAGTATGCTGCTCTGTTGGATCTCTACCTACTGTATGCAGTTGGTTTCATCGTTTTCTTCACTACCCTCAAGTTCATCAAGCTCTTGCAGTTCAACAAGCGCATAAATCTTCTAGGTTTAACTCTGTCTCAGTGCTGGGAGGACTTGGAGGTGTTCTTCTTTACCTTTGGTGTAATTTTCTTTTCTTTTACCACTCTTTTCTTTACAATTTTCAATCTGCAGCTGGAGGAGTTTTCAAGCATTCTGGCTTCCTTGCAGATGAGCTTCGCTATGATGCTTGGAAAGTTTGACTTTGAGTCAATGACGCTAGCAAATTATTTATCTCCTGTAGTGTTCTTTATTTTCTCTCTCAGCACAACCATGATACTTATAAACCTTATGCTTACCATTATAATTAGAACATTTACTCGGATTAAGAGAGATCTTAAGAATAAGCCCAACAAGTACGACATCCTTGACTATGTCACTAACAAGACACTACTCTTCCTAAACCTTAGGACAGAAAAGTCATTTCCCAAAGCTGCTCCGCCCATCCTTGACAATACTCCATCTACCATCTCGGACATTCCAGCCAGCAATGAATTCCCCGAAAAAGTGGACGTCCTCCTCGCGTACATCAATGAGATGTACTTCAGTGGGCAGATGGACTTTAATGACCCATACACCAGAAAGACTATGATGGGAGGCAAAGCAGCTAAATCCTATGGGAAATATGCTGAAACAGAATAACATTCAGATAAGAAGGAACATCATAAATATGGTATTTAAAAATTATAAATTTTTATTTAGATTGTATTTATTTAAAGAATTAAAATTCTTAAACATTTATGCTTTATAGGGATACTAATAGTTGCACTTATAACCAGAGGATGACTTACTCTAGTCTATTAGCGCTTGCAGGAATTACGCAAATGCAGATAATAATTGCAGGCCAAAACAAACATACAACGTAACATTCAAATGTTTCGAACGTTTGCTTTTATTTGGTGCTGAGCTATCTGAGGTTTGTAGAAAGAGTCATGGCGATCGAATCGCGACCGAGAGGCTCGCCACGAAGGCAAGGTCTTCAAATCGGTACTAAGAGTAACTGTTGACACTAAGATTTTGCGGCAGAGGTATGACGCGGGTGCGAATTGGTAAGTGTTCCTTCAAACTTCCTTGTCTTGGTATGACTATAATGCGGATTTGCCCGCTAACTCATCAGAAAAGTCACCAGAACCGTTGATTGGATATGAACTTGGTGAAATATATATTTTATGAAGTTGATTAACAGTAGAGGTGTGTATCAAGGTACATATGTGCGGTAAGAGACTCTTCCCAGCGGGTTCCGGCAGCGACCTCGAGAAAGAGAGCCGCTAAACCAAAACAAACCCCGTTCCCTCGAACTTCCTGTATGATTTGTCACTCAAATAATTTAATAGCACTTGATACCGCATATGGAATACCTATAATAATTAATCTTATAATCAGAGCTGGGCAGTATTTAAATACATTTGTATTTAAATGCGTATTTAAATACATTTGTGTATTTAGAACTATATTTATAAATATTTTCACGTATTTAAATACAGCATTTAAATTCTTTAATGAGTATTTAATTACTCAATAACCTCAATTAATATTCTCAATTACCCGTGTTAATTAATCAATTAATTAAATATACAATAGGAAATTATCATTTATCAGTTATCAAGCATGTTATATTGTTTATCATTGAATACATGTTATAATTTGTGTGTATTTAAAATGTATTTACAAATGTATTTAAATACAATGGATATATTTAGCATTTAGTATTTAGATACATTCGTAAAATGTATTTAGTATTTTGTATTTAGATACATTTCTCCCATGTATTTAGCATTTAGTATTTAAATGCATTCAATGTATTTAGTGCCCAGCTCTGCTTATAATATACTTAATACTTATTGGAAAATATCTTGTTAAAATATATATCAGTCCCTTCAGATTAGGAATGTAATAAAACATCATCGAAGGTTGCGGCAAGATACGGGGGTACTCGTGTCTTCCCTTTCAACCTACGACCGTCGCTCAGGCTCTTCGTTCAAATAAACTACCCTTCTTATGGTACAACCGTGACCTAACCGTGTCCGTCTACCGTCTACCGCCATGACTCTTGCTACTGGCCTGCATGTCTCATGATGGCATTTATGTGTGTGTGTGTGTGTGTGTGTGTGTGTGTGTGTGTGTGTGTGTGTGTGTGTGTGTGTGTGTGTGTGTGTGTGTGTGTGTGTGTGTGTGTGTATGTATGTATGTGTGTGGGCATGTGTACTTGTGTGTGACTTTTTTTTTTTTTTTTTTTTTTTTTTTTTTTACATCTCAAGGAACTGCCAAGGGCACAACAAAAATGGGTAACACAAAGCCCGCTTAGTTGCCAGTCCCTATAAAGAAGACAGTAAGAGAATAAAAAAAAAAAAAGAGGGGTGAGCCAATTTAGTTCGGGAGGTGTCTTGTTACTCTTCTTTTGAAAAGATTTAAGTCAT
>JACEEZ010013415.1:71999-79499 GCA_016584305.1 Chionoecetes opilio | reverse complement strand
AGTAAGGCTGGTCACCGGTGTCTGTCCGGAAGTGAGGAAGGAAAGGCAAGTCATTGTATGTAACTGGTTCCCTTTTGTCCAATGTTCAAAAGTGCTTTGGTTAGTAATTACATTGTAATTTACTTAATCAAAAAAGGAAAGAACATATTGACATTGAAGTCATAGCACATATAATATTATAGTGCGGTAAATTCTTCCAAACATTTTCCATACAACGATAAGCGGTTGTACTTCAGTGCGCTTCACTATATCGTCTTATTTATCTCGGGAGACCTATCACCAATCACCAAGGAGGCAATACAGTGACTTTGACATGGAGGGTGATTACCACTCATAGAGCACAGTGTGGTTAAGAATCGCACTCATATCACGCCTATTACCTCATGTTGCAAGTCACTGCATCTGTCGGCTCGGAGAGCAAAGTGGGATATATGTAAAAGAAAATAACATCTGCTTCTGCATTATTTATCATTGATTATTTAATCAAAGTTATTCATAGCAGCAGGATAATGTTTGCTTCAAGGAAAATATAAATGTTGTAGTAAGTAGATTTAGGATTACATTATTATATGTTTCCATCAAAATTTTGTTACACATGTGGCAGCTGGCCTTACACAGTGACAATGAGCAACTTTAATATGCCTGTTGTTTTATTTCCTATTTCCCAGTCTAGAGGGGAACAAACACATAAACCATCGAATAAGGTACATTAGCTAGAGTTTTTTCCACGTTCTTCCAGGAAAATAGCTTCGAAAAAATATTTTGCTTACAAAATAAGAACTAAGCAGAAGAACCATTATAATCAACTGTTTTATATATTTTTCATTATTCATTAATGGATACCACCCTACATATGTGAAGGAAACGACATGGTGTATACATATATATTTTCCACGAAATGTTAGATATCTAAAAAAAAATTGAGCTGATTATTCTAGAATTATTATGCAAACATTTTTAGGCCCATATTGTGGTTTTTTTTTAGATGATGGTTACTTGCCCTTTTTTTCATAAATCAGTGTGTCTGCGTTTTAGCGCACCTGCTTGTATTGGGCCAGCCCCTAGTCTGCTTCTACACGAGGAAGGAAAATGGAATAGCAGGTTGGCAGTTACAGGTATCAGCCATTACTTCTACGTATAGAACTATTGGTATCCATCCATTACGTTTGTCTACTTAAGCGTAAATGTTTGAATGGCAGTATTCGCGGATTTACTCGTATCTAGTGATTTTCCCCCTTGATTCAAATTTCAGAAAATCTTACTCCCACAATTACTTGTGACTTGTGATTACTTGGATGACAACGCAAGGATGACACTGACCAGGCTTAAGGAATTCAGGATGGCATCGGGGACAAGCAGGGTTCAGTTTGATCTCTTCCATCTTGCTGAGCTCGATGGGTGTAAGGAACACTATGGTCGTGTGATCGTTGTGGTGATGGGGGTGCTGGTGCTGGTCGCTCACACTGAGGCTTGTATCGTGGTCTGGTACCTCTACAATATTCTGAGGCAAGTTTGACACCAGGAGTGAAAACTCGGCGGAGAGAATGAAAAAGTCACGGTTGCCACGAGTGGAAGGAGGGAATGGCAGCCGTCGAACCCCTGGTAGGAAGGTGTCCCGAGGAGACGTTCGAATGTTATGATTTCTTTGGGGGATGGTGAGAGGGGTAAGGGACTTCTGCTTCATTGTTGTAATGGGAGTAAAAGGGTGCGTAGGAAGGGAGAAGAAGGAGGACAGAGGGTGTACATTTGCAGACACGGATAGAGGCTGTAAAAGTCTAATAGGCGTATAAGTCCTGTGACTGTTTGAAAGCTTGAAATTTAAAGAGCCACGGGACGACGAATCCTCCGGAATAACAGGATCAGGAAACTCAACGCGCATCGAAAAATGATAATGGTGTGGGTCTGAGAAGTTGTCGGAATCAATTGGCAACAGCGATAGGGCACTAGTGAGAATCTTGCGGGTCTTGGTGCGTCGTCCTGTCAGTAGAGGCTGAAACACTCTTCTCTGTAGTTCATGTGGGGTTAAAGCTCTTATTTCGTCTTTGTGAGCAGGGAAGGCTAGGGCTGCGAGTGCCAGGCATCATGGTGAGGGCCCAGTGGCGGCTCGTGGCATAGGGCTGCAGAACTGCAGCACCCCCAGACACTCACTGCCAGGTGTATGATGCCTTTAGAGACACAGCAAAATTGATACACTACTAACAAATATATCATAATAAAAAGTCATTATATTTTATTCAAATATTTTCAATACGTTACTAAGTGAAATTTCATTAAAACCAGACCACAATTTAAGTTACTTTCATATTTTCAGTACGATTTTGTCTGCGCCGCCGCCGCGCCACTTGTGAAAACAATGAGCTGCAGTCGAGGCAGCTAAGTCTCGTCCCTCTCGTGTTTACAGTGCGTGTAGACGGTGTGGTTAAATCGTGCTTTCTTTAATTACCCTATGACGATGGAAAATCCGGTGAAGTATTTGCAAAACATCAATTAATCCCAGCTGACACTAAATGAAAAGACTGAAATCAAGCGGTACCGACTTTATTTTCAAGTAATACTATAATTCTATTATCACCACCTCAGCCATACCCTCTACTACCAACACTACCACCCCCACCATCTGTTCTACCACCACCCGTACTACTGTACCCTGAAATCCGTGAACATCAACTACAACTCATACTTGAGATGGTAAAATTTGTGTATCCTACTGTTGTGTGAAGCTTGCAGTCCCTCCATTGTATTTTGTCACGAGCCGCCACTGGACTGAGGGCTGTGCTTGGCTGCTCAGTCTGTGCTGGAAGGTCTCTCTCCTGCCCTGGGTGTGAATGAGCAGCCCTGGGTGGAGTGAGCTTATTTGTGAAGGAAAGAGATATATGTATAGTAGGTATGTGGGCGTCAGAATGCACAACGTTATTTTCCTCGTTGTTTCTTTTAGATTTATCACTGCTATGATGACTGAATATAATCCTAGGTAGAGTTAGCAAGGTGAAAGGCGGCTGTCGAGCGTCTGAGGTTGTGGCGATAACTTTTTGTTCAAAGTATTGAAAAATGGCCTTGTTTATTGAGTGACTTGCCGTTGAATGGAAAATGTGACTGGTTTGCTAATGGTTGGAGTGGTTAGCTGTCTGTTGGGAATGGTTGGCTGTCTGGTGGAATTGGTTGGCTGCTTAGTGGAACTGGTTGGTCTCCTGGACGGTTAAAAAAAATCGTCGTCTTGTGGTTATGGTTTGATGAGTGGTTGGAGGAGTAAATTGTCGTCTGGTAGGATTGGTTGGTTACTTTGTTGGAAGAGTAAAGTGTTGTCTAGTAGTAGTGGTTGATTGCCTAGTATGGCCCTAGATGATGGAATAAATGACTGTTGACGCTTAGCAGTAGGTTGTTGTATACTTGTGTAACGCGAGAAATTACATTAATAGGGGAAGAGATGAAGTAACACATAAGTATCAATAAGCTAACGAGGAATTTTCCTCCACGCCTCATTCCTGAATCACTGGTTAGGCTTATATTTTAAACCAGTAGTAATTAGACACGTAGCGAAACGAGGTGAGAACGGGGATTCTAGGTTAGAATAATTTGAGAAGCAGCTCGACGTTCGTTGAGTTAAGTCGCCTGTGGGGAGGTGATATTCTCGCCCTTGGTAAAGGGTCCCAAGGTAGGATGCTGTTGGCGGACCAGGGGGCCAAGCGCTCACAAATTAGCAGAGGGGGCAACCACAACATGTCACAGCCAGCCGTGTGAGGACAAGGAGAAAAGAAGGAAATAGAAAAATAAGTGAGAGGGAAACAGTTGGAAGTGGGATAGACTACGTATACATTATATTAGGATAACGACTTGAGCATTTCATGTGCGTATCGTTAAGGGGTAACAGTGCGACTGAAGTTACCAAAGATAGTAAACTATATTAGGATAACGACTTGAGCATTTCGCGTGCGTATCGCTAGGAGGGAAGGAAGACTTAATATTAAGATAACTTGTGAATGTATAATAACTACATAATGGAGACAGTAAAGAGTTAAATATATTATAATTAGAAATATATATTAACGCGTTATCATTCTGTTTCCAACCAGTCCTTACATATTTTCTTAAATCTTTTATTTTTGTTCAATCATATATTTTTTCCCACTTAATGTGGGTGGTGGCAGTGGAGTAACCAGGACTGTAGAGTACACTCCCAAGGTGGGCACTACATAATGGTAACAAAAGTGTAGATGGTCAGAATGACCATTACACTTGTTATAGGGTTTGGGTGTGGAGTGACCAAGTGTCTATGTGAAGACGTGTTTGGTTTTATGGTTGACGTAGTGATTTTAGATGCTTGAGAGAGGGACCGGTCACAGTTTGTGTTGCAGACTGTTTTAGAGCAGGTTGGGGTCTCGAGGGTTTAGCAGAGCCTATTCCTTCAGATAGAAGTACTGGACCTAAGGGTAGTGTACGGGTAGGCGCTCCTTTGCTTCTCCTTCGGGAAGTGTCATCCTCAGGTCCTGCCGTGATGACGTTTTGCTTCTCTTCTCCTTCATTCTTATCAGGTTTCTGTGCACACACACACACACAGACACACAGACACACAGACACACACATACATACACTCGTTAGTGAAACAGAAACTTATATGTCAGTGATATAATAAAGGATGTTTCTGGATGAAAAGGCAGAAATGTCTCCTGAACAAAGCTACATAGATACATTTGGTAACAGGAAAATTTGACGATAGGAATGTTTTGAAAGCTGCAGTTGTATTTACCGATTAAGTTTTAATGCTCTTTTAAATGTGCTAATTTGATGGCTTGTTTGCCGAATACACACAAAAAAATACACAATACACATACACAATTCTCCTTCATTCTTATCAGGTTCTGTGCACACACACACACAGACACACAGACACACAGACACACACATACATACACAAACATACATATGTAAAGAAAGGCAATATGTACAGGGTTTTTTAATAAATGCATTATAAACCACATGAATTTATTGAAATTTGTAGATTCGATAATATACATGTGAAAATTTGTATACAAAATATAAGGATTGACGAAAACTGTCATGCAGAATGAATAACATATAACATTTTTCTAATACATCTTTTATGAAACTGTTCTTGTCCTTATAACTGCTCTGTGTCAAAACCAGCATATTGCACAAATGAACAAACTATAAATTCCACAGTATGCGCTAAATAAGTAGGAAAATATTGTTAGTGCATTCGATGCAAGAACAAAAACTATGATAAGTATAGTTTTTTTTTCACTTGATTCAATAAATCAGATTCATTAACACAATTTATTAATATAGGTCAGAAACACAGGTCACACAGCACATACTAGTGTTTTGCTTTCATAATTTGGCTTTGTGGCATTCTCAAAGAACTATCAAACACGTATTTGGTCTCAAGATAGCTTACTAAGAACTATTTCTGCTTAACACATCGGCATTGGTATACGTCCTGAAGTGACCACTGACCAGCTGTCATTCCCTTCCTGTGTGAAATTCAAGACATCCAGCAACAAACACTGGAGGGGTGCGTACCGGTGTTCCACAGTACCTATGTTCCCCGATGCCGATGTACCCCGGTACCGATGCTCACCGTTATCTCTGCTAAATATTTCAACCCTTTTGAACCCTCGAAACCCAAAGTATTTAAACCCTATGAACCAATTTTTGTTTACCCTTTAAACCTAAATTGTTCGAACCCTTTAAACCAAAATTTTTGAGCCCTTTGAACCTACATTTTTAACCCTTTGAGCCTAAATGTTTTGAACCATTTAAACCAATTTTTATTAACCCTACGAACCTACATTTTTTAACCATTTGAACCTAAATGCTTTGAACCTTTTAATCCATTTTAAAGCCCTTTGAACCATTTATAAACATTTGAACCTTCTTTTTTTAACACTTTAAACTTACTTTTAACCCTTTGAACCTAAATTCATTGAACCCTTTTAACCTAAATATTTGAACCATTTGTACCTTATTATTTTAACCCTTTGAACCTAAATTTTATGAACACTTTGAACCTAAATTTGTTAACCCTTTGAATCTCAATTTTTTGAAATCTTTGAACCAAAATGTTTTGATCTTTTTTTTAACCCTGTGAATCTTGATTTGTTTAATCCTTTGAACCTAATTTTTTTTATCCCCTTGAACTTTATTTTTTTTAACCTTTTGAATCTATACTTTTTCAACCCTGTGAACCTTATAGATACCGGGGAATATCGGTACCTCTTAGGAGGCAGGGAACATCGGGATGACCCCAGTGCAGGGCAACATACACCATGATGCTGTCACAACTTACTTCACACCATGTTCAATTCAAACCAGTGAGAATTCATTGGCTTGTCTTGTGTACAAAACCCTGCATTGCCTCATAGCATGCCTCTACGATATTTATGTAAATGATAATAATACAAGTATTTCTATTATAGTTGATTTAGTATTTTTTATGTTATGCTGCTATTCAATACAAACAATGTTCCATTAAGTTCTTTGTACATTTTCTGCAGATTTTTAGTTTTCAATCCTGTGTTAACCCGAGGACATGACCTGCATATCCTCCTTGCCGTATATCAAACACAAACACAGCTGTTACACAGAAGCAGATATACCTATGGCAACCTAACACATACGAAGGCTACACACGATTTGTTCTTAGAATATTGGATATACAGCATTCACGGTAAATATTTTTCATAGTGCTTTTGATATACTATAATACAGCTCTAACTGCTGCCCATATCATAGTGTTCATGTTATGATTAATATATTTAGTACATTCACATTATACGTATAACTATATCACTTAAATTCATACATGTATAATGGAGATGAATAAGTATCTACCGCAGATAACAGTCAAGTCGCCAGTTCAACGTTTCTTTGTTATTTACCGACGTGTGGTGGCGTTAATGTATACATTTCTACATCCATGATTTCAGGAAAGTTAGAAGGGGCTATCTGGAAAGTCTGTCTCATTTTGTGTCTTCATCTGTGTCATATTAGGGCTATAAATGAACAAATTACAAAAATAAAACCGAGTGGCGACCTTGCTATACCTACTACAGTAAAGTCGCCAGCTAGTATTTTAACCCAACAGTTGAGTCGCCACTCTGGGGAATTCAGGGAAATTAGAGGTAAAGTAAAACAAGTCTCTATATATATTACCTGCGGAAGATGCTTGGATATATAAAAATTCCTCTGCCAACGTGAAGGCAAATTCTATTCAAGTTTGAAAGATCTGGCAAGCCTTGTGTCCTGCCGCCCGAAAGGTGATGAGCTACTGTCTGTCGTCGCGCGAAGAAAAACTTGAGAAGCAAAATGCGCAACAGTTATACTTGCAGATACAAAGCATAAAACAACGCTGAAACAGGGTAGATTATACAGTCATGATATAAACTACTGTGTAACATCTTCAGTGGCACATAAAATCAGTAGTGATGCTATAATTCATAATATTTGGCGGCTGGTGACATGACTGCAGGTGGCGACTTGACT
>JACEEZ010013415.1:36999-66999 GCA_016584305.1 Chionoecetes opilio | reverse complement strand
GTCTGGTAGTGGTGGTTTGCTGCTTTGTTGGAGGAGTAAATGGTCGTCTGGTAGTGGTGGTTCGCTGCTTTGTTGGAGGAGTAAATGGTCGTCTGGTAGTAGTGGTTCGTTGCTTTGTTGGAGGAGTAAATGGTCGTCTGGTAGTAGTGGCTGATTGTCTAGATGATAGAGTAAATGACTGTTGTGGTTTAGTGGTAGGTTGTTGTTTACTTGTTGGAGGGTTTGGGTGTGGATTGGCCAGCTGTGTAAATGATGATATGCCTGGTTTCATGGTTGGCCTAATTATTTTAGATGTGCTAGAGGGAGTGAACGGTTCGGTGGGTGTTTTAAAAGTTGCTGCTTTCCCAGGTTGTGTTGCAGAGTGTTTTATGGCAAGGAGGGGTCTCAAGGGCTTAGCAGAGCCTATTCCTTCTGTTAGAAGTTCTGGACCTAAGGGTGGTGTACGGGTAGGCGCTCCTTTGCTTCTCCTTCGGGAAGTGTCATCCTCAGGTCCTGCCATGATGACGTTTTGCTTCTCTTCTCCTTCATTCTTGTCAGGCTCTGCGCGCACAAACACACACACACACACACACACACACACACACACACACACACACACACACACACACACACACACACACACACACACACACACACACACACACACACACACACACACACGCAAACACTCATTAGTTAAACAAATCAGTATATCATTATATATCAGTGATATAAGAAAGCATTATATTGTTCAAGCAATGGGAAACAACTGAGATTTGTATTAAAAGCCACCAATGTGAGGTTTCATTATATAAACAACAGTTAGTTTAAGGGCACCAAAGTGAACTTACCTTCGCCAATGTGGCTGTTGAGATGGTAGAAGTTGTGGGAAGAGGAACAGTTTACCATATACCAATGGTCACACACCATAAACTTTTGATTGAAGAGCGTGTAGTTGGGGCACAGGTAGGAATACTGCCTCTCCAGAGTGTCACACATGTGGTACACCTGTGAGGGAATACATGCCAATAAGCCATGCAAAATTTCACTGAGCCATGCAAAAACCCCTGAAAACTTCTAAGTAACCTTCTTAACAACACATCAACAGCCTCTCAACCGTTGCTATTCAAGAATCCGTTAAAATCCTCTCAACAGCCCTTCAACAAACCCTGCAACAGCCCCCATCCTCCCATTATGACTAGATTTGCATTTTTTCCTCCATGTCGGTATGGATAAATTTGACCGTCACAATAATTTTATGAATTTCCATCTTTCCAATTCAAGTGCCTAGAAAAACTAGCTTTCTTGGCTTGGTTTTTTTGGGAGGAGTTTGTATGTTGTCAATAAGGGACAAGGGCGTCTGGAGTGTGGGGGAAAAAGGGATAGTTCTTGCTTTCTAATAGAGTTTCGGTGTAGATAATTTAGTGTCGTTCAATCGCTATGCAAAATATACGAGAATATCATCAATATTTACTATATTTGTTGAGTTCTTATATACACCATGGTACAATGTTGGGCCACTTGTCTGTAGAAATAGCTAGTTTTGATGAATATGGGCCTTAGGCGTCTGAAATAGCTGCCAACTTAACCAGTACCAACTCAACCAGTGACCATCTCAACCAGTGCCAACTCAACCAGTGCCAACTCAATAAGTGATCTCAATCAGTACCAACTCAACCAATGACCATCTTAACCAGTACCAACTCAAACATTACCAACTCAACCAGTGACCATCTCAACCAGTACCAACTCAACCAGTTAAGTGTTGGGGCTGCGTGTGTTAAGTGTTGGGGTGCGTGTGTTAAGTGTTGGGGTGCGTGTGTTAAGTGTTAGGGGTGCGTGTGTTAAGTGTTGGGGGTGCGTGTGTTAAGTGTTGGGGTGCGTGTGTTAAGTGTTAGGGGTGCGTGTGTTAAGTGTTGGGGTGCGTGTGTTAAGTGTTGGGGTGCGTGTGTTAAGTGTTGGGGTGCGTGTGTTAAGTGTTGGGGTGCGTGTGTTAAGTGTTGGGGTGCGTGTGTTAAGTGTTGGGGTGCGTGTGTTAAGTGTTGGGGTGCGTGTGTTAAGTGTTGGGGTGCGTGTGTTAAGTGTTGGGGGTGCGTGTGTTAAGTGTTGGGGGTGCGTGTGTAAAGTATTTAGGGTGCGTGTGTCAAGTGTTGGGGGGTGCAGGTGTTAAGTGTTGGGGGTGAGTGTGTTAAGTGTTGGGGTGCAGATGTTAAATGTTGGGGGTGCAGGTGTTAACTGGTACTGGTTGAGATGGTCACTGGTTGAGTAGGTCACTGGTTGAGATGGTCACTGGTTGAGATGGTCACTGGTTGAGATGGTCACTGGTTGAGTTGGTCACTGGTTGAGATGGTCACTGGTTGAGATGGTCACTGGTTGAGATGGTTACTGGTTGAGTTGGTCACTGGTTGAGATGGTCACTGGTTGAGATGGTCACTGGTTGAGCTAGCACTGGTTGAGTTGGTCAGTAGTCAGATGGTTGAAGTGACATGGAACCCATCCAAACACCTGACTGACGTAAGGATACTCAATTACTCCATTCTAGTTTAATAGAAAAGTATACTGAATGGCCATCCGGGTAATGACTAACAAACGTGCATGATGTATAATATTTAGTATTGGCAAATAATGATGAAAGGACAGTAAATTATATAGTTATAGATTTTTATCCAGGTAAACTTCCTCTCCATAGGAATCCTCCTAATAGCAGGACATATATAATATTGCAGGAAATACCTAGTTAGCTCAAGTTGGATCACAATGAAAATACAATAAAGCTAATTCATTAATTTCCAGCACTGACTTCAGGTCTACCAGACTCTTGCAAGATTCACAAACACATCAGATTAACTAATGATAAAGTCAAACCTATAAAGCAATCTCCCCATAGGCTTAAAAATAGTAGAATTCAGATTATGGAAGAGAAAGTAAATTTTCTATTAAAGCATGGTCTTGCAGACCTTAGTGTATCTCCATGAGCTGTATGAACCCTGTATTTCATCTCCAAATCCAGACGGTTCTTTTAGATTCTGCACAGATTTCCGTAAAGTAACTATCTATAATGTAACTATCGTTGATTCATTTCCTCTGCCTCTCATTAATAGTATTATAGATAATGCTAGTAATGCAAAATTAATCACAACTATCTATCTTTGTTGCAGCTACTGGCAGTTCCTTCTAACTGAGAGAGCTAAAGGAAATATATCAGCATTCATTACACTTCAAGGAATATATTCTTGCACAATTTTTAGCTTTGGCTTGTCTAACTCGGCATCAACATTCCAGAGTCATCAACCATGTTTATTCGAGGACTACCTGGCACAGCAGCCTACATAGATGACCCCGTGGTGGTAGTTGACGATCAACAAGAGCATCTGGATCGGTTGTATCAACTCTTCTGACGCCTACAGGAAGCTGGCTTGACTATCAACCTGGCGAAGTCTAACTTTGCCCAGGGAACAGTAACATATCTGGGACATACTTTGGGAAGTTGTATGGTAAAGCCTAAATACGCCAACGTAGAAGCCATACTAAATTTTACTTCCCCACAGACTCGAAAGGAAGTGATGCGGTTTCTGGGCATGTGTGGCTACTACAGGCGCTTTTGTTCCAACTTTGCGACTCTGGCTACACCACTCACAGCCCTCAAGGGCACAAAGACTCCTTTCCAGTGTATCCCAGAGTGCCAGCAAGCCTTTACCAAACTCAAGGCATTCTTGTTGTATTTCCCGATTCTCAAAAGACCACGTTTCTCTTAACCCTTCCATCTCCAATTTCACAGTGGAGTAGGAGTAGGGCAGTACTGCTGCAAGACAACACAGGCGGCGTACTTCACCTAGTGGCGTACTACACTTCCAAACTAAATCCACATAATCTCCACTATTCAACCGTCGAGAAAGAAGGTCTAGCACTGATTATGGCACTGAAAACTTTGAGTGCTATTTGCTCCACCACCCTCATGTGATTAACGTCTACTCATATCAGAATCGCATAACATTCATAAACCAGGAAGCTCCAGGAACCCACCAATCCTGCGATGGGCGCTACAACTCCAAGTTTTAAACCTCAAATTGCACCACAATAAAGGCGTAGACAATAAAATAGCGGATGCTCTCTCCCGTGTACTCCCGTAGTACCAAGCTCCTAAACCTCTTCGACACCATCTACGAAATTCTTCAGTGGGGGAAACTGTTCCGACCTTAGTTTTTTCCGGCTTTAAAACTCCACCTGACTGCTCGAACGTGCTTCAAGCCGCCACTTAATTCATTCGATCCCCGCATCCTGCTTCCTCTAGTACTTTATTTCCCAGATTGGAGCTTGGATGTGTCAGACCTGGGCTTCAAATTAAACTAAAGCGAGCCAAGTTTTCGTCGCTGCATTTATTATAGAACAGAGCAAACCTAACTATTTATCTGATGGGACCTTCCCACTCCGTTTACCTCATCAGTATCTACTTTTCTTCGTGGGAGCTTCTCATTACCGCTAAGTAGCTGTTTTACTTGTTATTTAGGATTTCTATATTTTGCTCCCCGTAATTTATCATATATACCGAGGAACTCCTTCCTTGTTTGCAGCAGCTGTAGTAGTGTGTCAGTGTGACAGTAACAGTACCTGGCAGCCAGTTTCCGGGTCGGCATAGTATCCTGCGCTGTGTCCTAGACATCGGAAAGGTGTGTCAGGAATGGCGGCGAGCAGAGGAACAGCTGATTCTTTCTGTGGGAGAAGGCAGCGACAAGTAGCTTTTAATGGTGCCTGTACTGCACGCTGTGGAAAGAGGAAGGTACTCCAAGTATTACTTTTTGTACAACTTTTCTCTAAACTACCCAAATAACTTCATCTAAAAGGTTTTCAATTTGGTTAGGACCGTATAGCTTAATTCCTTGTATCTTAGGCCACAAGTTATCATTCATCCCTCGCATTTAGTAGTCATGCGAGACATCCACGTTGTGAGTGTATCTGTCTTTTAGTCAACTCCGTCTCAAGTTCTCAGTCTGGACTCAAGTCTCTCCGGCTAGTCAAGTGAAGGAAGTCTTAAATCGGCCGTGATTGACTGGTGATATGTGATGCTGCCCAATCTGCTACATTATATAAACAAACTTTACTGGAAAACATGTTTATTTCAGTCTAATTGTGTTGGTGACATGTGCGCTGTGCATAAGATAATACATTACTTACAGAGCGAAATGTAAAAAATTGGACAGAAATTGTGTAGGGGCAATCATGTAGAGCGATCGTTATAAGAACAGTAAAAATCTAGAAAGAAGTGAATATTTCAAAATTTTGAAATATTAATTTAAACTATATTAATTTATAATAGTCATTAAGACTATTCTAGATTTAGATGTGACTTCATTTTTAGCACGAATAATTATTAAGGATGATGGACAAACACACGCGTGAATCATTACCATAGCCCAATCGGCCTCTGGCCGAGGGTTAACTAACCACTACCATTACTACCACTCCTACCATTACTACTACTCCAACTATCTATACACACACTCATCACGCTTTGGCCCACCTTGGTCGGTGCCGTGATGCCACTGCTGCAGGAAGTAAGGGAGTAAAGGAAGAGGAGAAAGAGCAGGTGAGGCAGGCGACGGTGCGGGTGCTGGATGGACCCCCAAGGAAAAGGCCGCACAATGTAGCAACACTGCATCATTGTCCTTGTCGACAATATCGCCCGACAGCCTCCCCTTCAATAATTGTTGTCTAGTGTCGATAACGTGATGCTCACTTCTGAGGATTTCTGTAAGCAAGAATAACAAATTGGTTGAACAGTAACTCATCAAGAACAAGAACACTAAGCATAAAAATGTAAGCATTAATTTAAGACCTTTTGTGGTATTTCTTACATCTGGAATGTCCAACAGCTGATAACGTAAAACCCGAGCGGTAAAACAATATATAATATGATATCAATATAATATAAACAGGTTTACAATAAGCAGTTATTACCAAGCAGTTACAATATTTACACACTTTGCAGGTATATCACTCGTTCACTCTTACGTGAAAGTAGAAAAAATATAATAAGTGGGAGTAGGAGTGATTTATTACGCACTCCCCAAGTGCACACACCCACCCCATTAATATAGACTTGCGAGAATGGCAGGGACGGTCAACAATGTTTCTGCGATGAGTATAATAACTATCCAGCTCTCCTCTTGTATGAGTCGAGTCTAACCCGGGGACGCATACATGACGTGAACACCCGCCCAAATTATAAACGAACACCGGTGCACTACTGCTGCATCTGTACTTCTGGGGTGTGGCTGGATAAATATCCATTATATCCATATATTATATCCATATATTATATCCATATATTGATATCCATTATATGCAAATATACATAAATATCCATAAATATAAATTTGTTTATTCAGCATCTCTACAAAGATATAATTTTATAATGTACCTCTCTGTACTTTATGACTATAATTATAAGAGATAAGAAGTAATCTATTTTCAGGAAATGAAGAAAATAGTAGCTACTGATAGGTACATATGAAATAGCCTGTTTTATTATGACACATATCAATTAAATAATGCAAGTGTTGAGTCTGAATAGATAACTACATAAGCACGGACTTCCCATCACTTTCTCATGTGATTCTTCCTCAAGGCACAATGCAACATGCACACAAACAGACAGATACGTATCAATGACTAAGAAATCCTAAACAGCCAATGTCCCAACAAAAACACTAGTAGAAAACAAATTAACTGATACAGCAATAACATATTGATAGTACAAGAACATATTAGTATAACAAAAACAAACTGGTGGAAGACAAACAAACGGGTGGAGGACAGACACACTGGTAGAACAAGAACACACTGATAGAACAAGAATACACTGATGGAACAAGAATACATTGACGGAACAAGAATACACTGATGGAACAAGAATACACTGATGGAACAAGAATACACTGATGGAACAAGAATACATTGACGGAGCAAGAATACACTGATGGAACAAGAATACACTGATGGAACAAGAATACGCTGACGGAACAAGAATACACTGAAGGAACAAGAATACACTGATGGAACAAGAATACACTGATGGAACAAGAATACGCTGACGGAACAAGAATACACTGAAGGAACAAGAATACACTGATGGAACAAGAATACACTGATGGAACAAGAATACACTGATGGAACAAGAATACACTGATGGAACAAGAATACACTGATGGAACAAGAACACACTCATGGAACAAGAATACACTGATGGAACAAGCATACACTCATGGAACAATAACACGCAAGATAAACAAGAAAACTCATTGGTTTAATATTAACACATTGATGCCACAAGAGCACACTGATGGAAAAAGTACACACTGATGGAGCAAGAACACACTGTTGGAGCAAGAACACACTGATGGAGGAAGAACACACTGATGAAGCAAGAACACACTGTTGGAGCAAGAACACACTGTTGGAGCAAGATCACACTGATGGAGGAAGAACACACTGATGGAGCAAGAACACACTGTTGGAGGAAGAACACACTGATGGAGGAAGAACACACTGATGGAGCAAGAACACACTGATGGAGGAAGAACACACTGATGGAGCAAGAACACACTGTTGGAGCAAGAACACACTGATGGAGGAAGAACACACTGATGGAGCAAGAACACACTGATGGAGGAAGAACACACTGATGAAGCAAGAACACACTGTTGGAGCAAGAACACACTGATGGAGGAAGAACACACTGATGAAGCAAGAACACACTGTTGGAGCAAGAACACACTGATGGAGGAAGAACACACTGATGGAGCAAGAACACACTGATGGAGGAAGAACACACTGATGGAGGAAGAACACACTGATGGAGCAAGAACAGACTGATGGAGCACGAGCACACTGATGGAAAAAGAACACACTGATGGAGCAATAACACACTGATGGAGCAAGAACACACTGATGGAGCAAGAACACACTGATGGAGCAAGAACACACTGATGGAGCAAGAGCACACTGATGGAGCAAGAACACACTGATGGAGCAAGAACACACTGATGGAGGTAGAACACACTGATGGAGCAAGAACACACTGATGGAGCAAGAACACACTGATGGAGGAAGAACACACTGATGGAGCAAGAACACACTGATGGAGCAAGAACACACTGATGGAGCAAGAGCACACTGATGGAGCAAGAACACACTGATGGAGCAAGAACACACTGATGGAGGTAGAACACACTGATGGAGCAAGAACACACTGATGGAGCAAGAGCACACTGATGGAGCAAGAACACACTGATGGAGCAAGAACACACTGATGGAGGAAGAACACACTGATGGAGCAAGAACACACTGATGGAGCAAGAACACACTGATGGAGCAAGAACACACTGATGGAGCAAGAGCACACTGATGGAGCAAGAACACACTGATGGAGCAAGAACACACTGATGGAGGTAGAACACACTGATGGAGCAAGAACACACTGATGGAGCAAGAACACACTGATGGAGGAAGAGCACACTGATGGAGCAAGAACACACTGATGGAGCAAGAACACACTGATGGAGGAAGAACACACTGATGGAGCAAGAACACACTGATGGAGCAAGAACACAATGATGGAGCAAGAACACACTGATGGAGGAAGAACACACTGATGGAGCAAGAACACACTGATGGAGGAAGAACACACTGATGGAGCAAGAACACACTGATGGAGGAAGAACACACTGATGGAGCAAGAACACACTGATGGAGCAAGAACACACTGATGGAGGAAGAACACACTGATGGAACAAGAGCACACTGATGGAGCAGGAACACACTGATGGAGCAAGAACACACTGATGGAGCAAGAGCACACTGACGGAGCAAGAACACACTGTTGGAGGAAGAATACACTGATGAAGCAAGAACACACTGTTGGAGGAAGAACACACTGATGGAGCAAGAACACACTGTTGGAGGAAGAACACACTGATGGAGCAAGAACACACTGTTGGAGGAAGAATACACTGATGAAGCAAGAACACACTGTTGGAGGCAAAACACACTGATGAAGCAAGAACACACTGATGGAGGAAGAACACACTGATGGAGCAAGAGCACACTGATGGAGCAAGAACACATTGATGGAGCAGGAGCACACTGATGGAGCAAGAACACACTGATGGAGCAAGAGCACACTGATGGAGCAAGAACACACTGATGGAGCAAGAGCACACTGATGGAGCAAGAACACACTGATGGAGCAAGAGCACACTGATGGAGCAAGAACACACTGATGGAGCAGGAACACACTGTTGGAGGAAGAATACACTGATGAAGCAAGAACACACTGATGGAGCAAGAACACACTGATGGAGCAAGAACACACTGATGGAGCAAGAACACACTGATGGAGCAAGAACACACTGTTGGAGCAGGAACATACTGATGGAGTAAGAACACACTGATGGAGCAAGAACACACTGATGGAGCAAGAACACACTGTTGAAGGAAGAACACACTGATAGAGCAAGAACATACTGATGGAGCAAGAACACACTGATGGAGGAAGAACACACTGATGGAGCAAGAACACACTGTTGGAGGAAGAACACACTGATGGAGCAAGAACACACTGTTGGAGGAAGAATACACTGATGGAGCAAGAACACACTGATGGAGCAAGAGCACACTGATGGAGCAAGAACACACTGTTGGAGGAAGAACACACTGATGGAGCAAGAACACACTGATGGAGCAAGAGCACACTGTTGGAGGAAGAACACACTGATGGAGCAAGAACACACTGTTGGAGGAAGAACACACTAATGGAGCAAGAACACACTGATGGAGCAAGAGCACACTGATGGAGGAAGAACACACTGATGGAGCAAGAACACACTGATGGAGCAAGAGCACACTGATGGAGCAAGAACACACTGATGGAGCAAGAGCACACTGATGGAGCAAGAACACACTGATGGAGCAAGAGCACACTGATGGAGCAAGAACACACTGATGGAGCAAGAGCACACTGATGGAGCAAGAACACACTGTTGGAGGAAGAACACACTGATGGAGCAAGAACACACTGATGGAGCAAGAGCACACTGTTGGAGGAAGAACACACTGATGGAGCAAGAACACACTGTTGGAGGAAGAACACACTAATGGAGCAAGAACACACTGATGGAGCAAGAGCACACTGATGGAGGAAGAACACACTGATGGAGCAAGAACACACTGATGGAGCAAGAGCACACTGATGGAGCAAGAACACACTGATGGAGCAAGAGCACACTGATGGAGCAAGAGCACACTGATGGAGCAAGAACACACTGATGGAGCAAGAACACACTGATGGAGCAAGAGCACACTGATGGAGCATGAACACACTGATGGAGCAAGAACACACTGATGGAGCAAGAACACACTGTTGAAGGAAGAACACACTGATAGAGCAAGAACATACTGATGAAGCAAGAGCACACTGATGGAGGAAGAACACACTGATGGAGCAAGAACACACTGTTGGAGGAAGAACACACTGATGGAGCAAGAACACACTGTTGGAGGAAGAATACACTGATGGAGCAAGAACACACTGATGGAGCAAGAGCACACTGATGGAGCAAGAACACACTGATGGAGCATGAGCACACTGTTGGAGGAAGAACACACTGATGGAGCATGAACACACTGTTGGAGGAAGAACACACTCATGGAGCAAGAACACACTGATGGAGCAAGAGCACACTGATGGAGCAAGAACACACTGATGGAGCAAGAACACACTGAAGGAGCAAGAGCACACTGATGGAGCAAGAACACACTGATGGAGCAAGAGCACACTGATGGAGCAAGAACACACTGATGGAGCAAGAACACACTGATGGAGCAAGAACACACTGATGGAGCAAGAGCACACTGATGGAGCAAGAACACACTGATGGAGCAAGAGCACACTGATGGAGCAAGAACACACTGATGGAGCAAGAACACACTGATGGAGCAAGAACACACTGATGGAGCAAGAGCACACTGATGGAGCAAGAACACACTGATGGAGCAAGAACACACTGATGGAGCAAGAGCACACTGATGGAGCAAGAACACACTGATGGAGCAAGAACACACTGATGGAGCAAGAACACACTGATGGAGCAAGAACACACTGATGGAGCAAGAGCACACTGATGGAGCAAGAACACACTGATGGAGCAAGAGCACACTGATGGAGCAAGAACACACTGATGGAGCAGGAGCACACTTATGGAGCAAGAGCACACTGATGGAGCAAGAACACACTGATGGAGCAAGAACACACTGTTGGAGGAAGAATACACTGATGAAGCAAGAACACACTGATGGAGCAGGAACACACTGATGGAGCAAGAACACACTGATGGAGCAAGAACACACTGTTGGAGGAAGAATACACTGATGAAGCAAGAACACACTGATGGAGCAAGAACACACTGATGGAGCAAGAACACACTGATGGAGCAAGAACACACTGTTGGAGGAAGAACACACTGATGGAGCAAGAACACACTGTTGGAGGAAGAACACACTGATGGAGCAGGAGCACACTGATGGAGCAAGAACACACTGATGGAGCAGGAACACACTGATGGAGCAAGAACACACTGATGGAAAAAGAAGACACTGTTGGAGGAAGAACACACTGATGGAGCAAGAACACACTGATGGAGCAAGAGCACACTGATGGAGGAAGAACACACTGATGGAGCAAGAACACACTGATGGAGCAAGAACACACTGATGGAGCAAGAGCACACTGATGGAGCAAGAACACACTGATGGAGCAAGAACACACTGATGGAGCAAGAACACACTGTTGAAGGAAGAACACACTGATAGAGCAAGAACATACTGATGAAGCAAGAACACACTGATGGAGGAAGAACACACTGTTAGAGCAAGAACACACTGTTAGAGCAAGAACACACTGATGGAGAAAGAACACACTGATGGAGCAAGAACACACTGATGGAGGAAGAACACACTGATGGAGCAAGAACACACTGATGGAGCAAGAACACACTGATGGAGCAAGAACACACTGATGGAGCAAGAACACACTGATGGAGCAAGAACACACTGATGGAGCAAGAACACACTGATGGAGCAAGAACACACTGATGGGGAAAGAACACACTGATGGAGCAAGAACACACTGATGGAGAAAGAACACACTGATGGAGCAAGAACACACTGATGGAGGAAGAACACACTGATGGAGCAAGAACACACTGATGGAGCAAGAACACACTGATGGAGGAAGAACACACTGTTAGAGCAAGAACACACTGATGGAGCAAGAACACACTGATGGAGCAAGAACACACTGATGGAGCAAGAACACACTGATGGAGCAAGAACACACTGTTGGAGGAAGAATACACTGATGAAGCAAGAACACACTGATGGAGAAAGAATACACTGATGGAGCAAGAACACACTGTTGGAGGAAGAATACACTGATGAAGCAAGAACACACTGATGGAAAAAGAACACACTGATGGAGCAAGAACACACTGATGGAGCAAGAACACACTGATGGAGCAAGAACACACTGATGGAGGAAGAACACACTGATGGAGCAAGAACACACTGATGGAGCAAGAACACACTGATGGAGGAAGAACACACTGATGGAGCAAGAACACACTGATGGAGCAAGAACACACTGATGGAGCAAGAACACACTGATGGAGCAGGAACACACTGATGGAGCAAGAACACACTGATGGAGGTAGAACACACTGATGGAGGAAGAACACACTGATGGAGGAAGAACACACTGTTGGAGCAAGAACACACTGATGGAGCAAGAACACACTGATGGAGGAAGAAAACACTGTTAGAGCAAGAACACACTGTTAGAGGAAGAACACACTGTTAGAGCATGAACACACTCTTGGAGCAAGAACACACTGTTAGAGCAAGAACACACTGTTAGAGCAGGAACACACTGTTAGAGCAAGAACACACTGTTAGAGGAAGAACACACTGTTAGAGGAAGAACACACTGTTAGAGGAAGAACACACTGTTAGAGGAAGAACACACTGTTAGAGGAAGAACACACTGTTAGAGGAAGAGCGCACTGTTAGAGCAAGAACACACTGCTAGAGGAAGAACACACTGTTAGAGCAAGAACACACTGTTAGAGGAAGAACACACTGTTGGAGCAAGAACACACTGTTGGAGCAAGAACACACTGTTGGAGCAGGAACACACTGTTGGAGCAAGAACACACTGTTAGAGCAAGAACACACTGTTAGAGCCAGAACACACTGTTAGAGGAAGAACACACTGTTAGAGGAAGAACACACTGTTAGAGCAAGAACACACTGTTAGAGCAAGAACACACTGTTGGAGCAAGAACACACTGTTAGAGGAAGAACACACTGTTAGAGCAAGAACACACTGTTGGAGCAAGAACACACTGTTAGAGGAAGAACACACTGTTAGAGGAAGAACACACTGTTAGAGCAAAAACACACTGTTAGAGCAAAAACACACTGTTGGAGCAAGAACACACTGTTAGAGCAAGAACACACTGTTGGAGCAAGAACACACTGTTGGAGCAGGAACTCACTGTTGGAGCAAAAACACACTGTTGGAGCAAGAACACACTGTTAGAGCAAGAACACACTGTTGGAGCAAGAACACACTGTTGGAGCAAGAACACACTGTTGGAGCAAGAACACACTGTTGGAGCAGGAACACACTGTTGGAGCAGGAACACACTGTTAGAGCAAGAACACACTGTTAGAGCAAGAACACACTGTTGGAGCAAGAACACACTGATGGAGCAAGAACACACTGTTAGAGCAAGAACACACTGTTAGAGGAAGAACACACTGTTAGAGGAAGAACACACTGTTAGAGCAAGAACACACTGTTAGAGCAAGAACACACTGTTAGAGGAAGAACACACTGATGGAGCAAGAACACACTGTTGGAGCAAGAACACACTGTTAGAGCAAGAACACACTGTTAGAGGAAGAACACACTGTTAGAGCAAGAACACACTGTTAGAGGAAGAACACACTGTTAGAGGAAGAACACACTGTTAGAGGAAGAACACACTGTTAGAGCAAGAACACACTGTTAGAGCAAGAACACACTGTTAGAGCAAGAACACACTGTTAGAGGAAGAACACACTGTTAGAGCAAGAACACACTGATGGAGGAAGAACACCCTGTTAGAGCAAGAACACACTGTTAGAGCAAGAACACACGTTAGAGGAAGAACACACTGTTAGAGCAAGAACACACTGATGGAGGAAGAACACCCTGTTAGAGCAAGAACACACTGCTAGAGCAAGAACACACTGTTAGAGCAAGAACACACTGTTAGAGCAAGAACACACTGTTAGAGGAAGAACACACTGATGGAGCATGAACACACTGTTGGAGCAAGAACACACTGTTAGAGCAAGAACACACTGTTAGAGGAAGAACACACTGTTAGAGCAAGAACACACTGTTAGAGCAAGAACACACTGATGGAGGAAGAACACCCTGTTAGAGCAAGAACACACTGCTAGAGCATGAACACACTGTTAGAGCAAGAACACACTGTTAGAGCAAGAACACACTGTTAGAGGAAGAACACACTAATAGTCTAGTAAAAATTCTGAGATATGTTACTGTATAACAATTCAACGGCATTTCTGAGTAAAAGTTGGCAAACACACTTTTCTAGGGGGTGTTTTTTGTGCTGAATCCATTTCTGGTGTTTGCCAAGCTTTATCTCTAACGGTGTCCTTGAAACGCCAATCTATTGCCGTGGGCAGGTTAGGCCTGGTGACACAAATTATTCGTCAAATTTATTCTCGTGTTAACGCGTAATTTTTGGTCCAAATATAATAATTTATATACTAATAGATAGTAAATGTATCCAGCTACGTCATAAGATGAGAAAAATAGATATATCTTTAAAAAATACATTTTGCCAAAATTGCATATCGAGTAATGTGTCAATTGTTCACATTTTTGAAGTATACGCACATTTTTGATAATTTCCTCTATTTTTTTTTTCAGAATAGATTGTGATCGAGGAAAGGCTCTAAGCTGCAAAATGAGACTAAGTAGAGTTATTTACGTCGTATACTAACTCCGCTACGACGGTCAGTACGAAAACTTTGCTACGGGACTTTAAAAACTGCCTGCACAGAATGAGTGAGGCACATCGATACTTCATTTATGCCCAGCCTTGAAATACTCTTTCGACCGGAGGCTTGGTGTATTGTCTCTCGGGAAGTCGAGGTGTCAACACAGCGAAAACCTGATGCAATTACAAATGATTTGGTTGTTTAGGCACACATAAAAGACATTCATTATAATTTTGATATCAGAATTTAGGGCAAATAGATTTTGCTGTGTCACTTCTGATTTGAATATGTCTCACTTTGCCAACAGTTAAGATATTGGGAATATTTTGAGCGTATTTTTTTAGATTGCATGTTACATGTCATTGTTGCTGATAAAAATAATTGGGATTTTCAAAAATTATTTTTGTGTTGATTGTTTCTTTTCTGGTTTGTAATATTTTGTTGAGAGAACAGAGAATATCCTGATAATTGAAGTTATTTAAATGTTGAAACTATCAAAATAGAAGCTGTGTGTAGGCTGAAAAGAGATAGATGCATATCGTTTGAAAGTTGCATTTTATGTCAATAATCTAAGCAAGACAAACTGCTTAAGCTAGGTGCACAAGGGCTACTTACAATTAAGGAATCGGCACACAGTAGGTCAAAATTAAGAGATCCTAAAAACAGAGATGCCACCAAACGTGTTCTTGGTTTAGATGACAAAGATGAACAAAATGTGGTGTGGCATCGGTCCTGTTATGCTTCATTTACAAGCAGGGCACACATATCGAGACTTCAGTCTGTCCAGGAGCAAAGAGAATTATCTTCTAGTGCTTCTTCTGCTGGTCCAAGCAGGCCATCATCATTGCTTTGAAGCTCAGTGGTGCCCATCAATTGGAAAGCTTGCATATTCTGCCAAGATATAAACTCGAAAGTTAAACTGTCATCAGTCACTACAACGAAGATGAGTGACAAGATTTTGGAGAGCTCAAAATTTGACCAACGTTTATCGGTTGATCTTGCGGGTGTAAGTTACCTTATTGCTACAGAAGGAAAATATCACACCTCATGTTATATGCATTTTCTTCGAAAAACCTCTAAAACTAGAGATTCTTCAGAGACGAAAGACGTATTCATTGAGTGGACACTACACCACCATGGTAGTGAATTTGTCATCTAAATCAAGAACACGTTCGGTGGCATCTCTGTTTTTAAGATCTCTTAATTTTGATATAATGTGTGCAGATTCCTTAATTGTAAGTAACCCTTGTGCACCTAGCTTTAGCCAGTTTGTCTTGCTTAGATTATTGACATAAAATGCAACTTTCAAACGATATGCATCTATCTCTTTTCAGGCTACACACAACGTCCATTTTGATAGTTTTGACATTTAAATAACTTCAGTTATCAGGATATCATCTGTTCTCTTAACAAAACATTACAAACCAGAAAAAAAACAATCAAAACAAAAATATCTTTTTTAAATCCCAATTATTTTTATCAGCAACAATAACGACATGTAACATGCAATCTAAAAAAAATACGCTCAAAATGTTTCCAATATTTTAACTGTTGGCAAAGTGAGACAGATTCAAATCAGAAGTGACACAGGAAAACCTATTTGCCCTAAAGTTCTGATGTCAAATAATGAATGTCTTTTATGTGTGCCTAAACAACCAAATCATTTGTAACTGCATCAGGTTTTCGCTGCGTTGACACCTCGACTGCCCGAGAGACAATACACCAAGCCTCCGGTCGAAAGAGTATTTCAGGCTGGGCATAAAGGAAGTATCGATGTGCCTCACTCATTCTGTGCGGGCAGTTTTTAAAGTCGCGTAGCAAAGTTTTCCTTCTGACCGTCGTAGCGGAGTTAGTATGCGACGTATAGAACTCTACTTGGTCTCATTTTGCATCTTAGATTGATTTCCTGGATCACAGAATATTCTTAAATTCTAAAAATAATAGAGGAAATTACCCAAACTGTGAGTATAACTTTGTAAATATGTGAAAAATTGACACATTACTCGACATAAATATTTGACAATTTTATTTTTATGACACACCATTTGTTCTCATCTCAAGACGTAGCTGACTAAATTTCTTATCTATTAATATATAAATTATTGTATTTAAACCAAAAATTACGCGTACACACGAAAATGAATTTGACGAATAATAAAATTTGTCCAGGCCATCCAGGCCGAACTCTATCACGGCAGTAGATGGGCGTTTCAAGGACACCGTTAGAGATACAGCTTGGCAAACACCAAAAATGGATTCAGCGCAAAAAATACCTCTAGAAAAGTGTGTTTGCAAACTTTTACTCAAAAATGCTAGTGTGTTAAGTTTCCTCAAAATTGTCCCAGTCTATAATGGAACAAGAACAAACTAGTACAACAAGAACACGCTGGTGGAATATGAACACACTTGTGGGACAAGAACACACTGGTGGAGCAAGACCATATAGGTTCCTTGCACCAACGTCACGATTCTTGCCAAATGCCGCCCGTAGGCTATCTGATTTTCTTTGCATTTTGTTGTAAAGGACTAACAGGTGCTCAACGAGGCTGAAGATGTCAACAAATATGGTCTATTCAGTATATTTCCAGATGCTGCCGGAGGTTGCAGCAAATAGATAACAAGAAAAAATATCTGTAATAGGGGATATATCCCAAAGTACTCAGCCCAACGAACCATCTACCCATCCATGTCGAGAGGATCGAT
This sequence comes from Chionoecetes opilio, assembly GCA_016584305.1. Lineage (NCBI taxonomy): Eukaryota > Metazoa > Arthropoda > Malacostraca > Decapoda > Majidae > Chionoecetes > Chionoecetes opilio. The sequence goes on along the minus strand of JACEEZ010013415.1, from coordinate 49,188 downwards.
TGCGACCCCAGGGCAATCCCTGGGTAATTCGACAACCTTATCCCACGTCTGGTTAACAAAGAACTAGGCTGCACTAGGGTTTAAAGGAAACAAACTAAAGAGAAAAACACGTCTGGCAGCCCCGCACCGCCCCCGCCTCCGCCAGCAACAGCCTGTCAGCCATACCCATCCCAAGAAATTCCCCCGGAGGCATACTCCCTAACTATATGCGAGTGTGTGGTGACCCAGTGAAAACGCTTGGCTGTAACTCCGAAACTAACCATAGGATTTTCGTGAAAATACCCTCATTATGATTCCCACACAAAGTTACTATTAAATGTCCAGGAAACATAACCTACCCTAGCCGTAACCTAACATAACCTAACCTGACGTGTTCAAGAGTAAACACCACATACTGTTCCAGAAAACGGGAATATGCCCCCGGGGAAGAGGGGCTGAAAACTTGGTGCGGAAGGAAGGGTGGGAGGCAGAAGGCTGAATGAAGGCTGAACCCCGTTTTGAAGCATGGCTAAAGTCCATACTTCAAAGCCGTCATTTTAGGTTCCCTCTAGAGCTAGTGCACTACCTACCTGCTACTCGGAGACGGGGCAAGAAGCCTCCAATCCCCGTGGGGAGAAGGAAGGCAACTGCTCAAGAAACAAAATTAAACTAAAATGACCCACAAGAATCATGCGGGGTCGCCATGGGCAGGCACGTCGACCACAACTCCAGCAGGCCTCTCGTGCAGAAATATTTTAAGTGGATTTATGGGTCTCACTCGGGATCGAACTCGGATCTTCGAGAACGCCACACGATGACGCTAACCACTCTGCTACTAACTCCCCTAGTGCAGCCTGGTTTTGTATTAACCAGGTGTGGGATAAGGTTATCGAATTAACCAGGGATTCCCCTGGGGTTGCGATTGATCCACTCTCGGTATCTAGAGCACTAGCTCTAGATGAGACCTAAACAAGAAGTAATTGATTCAAACTGGTAAATCGTAAATTTAAAAAAGAAATAGGGAGAAACTGCTTCATAAATAGGGTGGTAAATGATTGAGATGGACTCGTAGTTAGTGCGGGGTCAATAGGGAGTTTTAAAAGGAGGCTAGACAATTTAATGGATGGGGAAGAAAGGTGGATGTAGGTAACGTAGGTTGTGTTAAATAAGAGGAATTACAACGTGTAGGTCTCACGACCTCTTATAGCTTTCTTATTTTCTTATGTTCTTATGAATATAATTTTCAAAGTTAGTGGTAGTGTAGTGGTAGCAGCAGTTTTTGAAGGTACTGGTATAACACTGTGCCATAAGTCTGGAAGATCTCACTGGAATTTGAATAATCTTGAATGTTAAAAGTACTCTTAGTCTAAAGTAATCTTTGCCCATGAATTTTGAGGTGTTAATAAAAGTGATTGATTACCGTCGAAAATGCCTAATTTTGCCGTTATCCCTCCTCCTCTATAACAAACCTGATAATGAGTGAAATCTTTCTACTAAGTTAGGGGTTCAGATGTGAGGTTAAAATTAGTTTAGGTTAGATTAGATTTAGTTAGAAATGTATGTTCTACCTTTGTCAAGAATGATGTTCGTCTTTGTATATAACTTAAGTTACGAATGCAAAGTACTAGCGATGTTATGGCAAAAAAAATTCTGGCCGAATCTTGTGCCCCCGTCATCGGCGCTAATTTTTTTTTAAATCAAACCTCACGTCTAAACAGTTATTCTGGTGGTGAGCCAGTCATTTAACCCCTTCACGCCCAGATATTTCCTTTGATATAAGAAATTGTCTGTTGTCGAGCCATAAAATTAATCAATGCAACTGAATATATCAAATTAGTTAGTGGACAAAGATACTTAACAGGTCGTAGCTATAAAACATTGCTTATATTAACTAAAAATCGTCTTATGGTACCCAAATTACAATGAAAATTACGTTCTGGGCCTCAAGGGGTTAATCTAACCTAACTTAACCCCTTCACGCCCAGATCTTTCCTTGGCTATAAAAAATGGTCTGTTGTTAGCCATAAAATTACGAAAAGTAACTAAATATATCAAATTAGTTAGTCGACAAGGATACTAAACAGGTCATATCTATAAAATCTTGCTTATATTCACTAAAAATCGTCTAATGGTACCCAAATTACAATGAAAACTAGGGGGGGGCACTCAGTAGAGCACATACCTCCGCCCGAATATTTCATCAATTGGTTGCCATGGCAACAGTTGTGCTTCGATTTCATCCAAAATTAAATCAGTTCTTCCTTACACCAAATAAACTAGGTATACAAAGTTTGGTCGAAATCTATTCGTAACTTTTTGAGAAATCCTGTACACTAACAAACAAACAAACAAACAGGCAGATCGCTGTGAAAACATAACCTCCCTCCAACTTCGTTGGCGTAGATAATTACGTTCTGGGTCTCATGGGGTTAAATTAGACCTAACCCCACATCTAACCTCCTAGATTAGTAGAAAAATTCATTCATTGTCTGGTTTGGTTTGGAGGAGGGGGGGATAATGGCAAAATGAGACATTTCAGACGATTCCTAATATGACAATCATTAACACTTCTTAACACTTCAAAATACATGCGTAAGGAGTATTTTTGACCTCTTACTCAATTCTTGGTTGAAAGTATCAATTTACCGCAGTGTCCTGATGTTCTTCCACTTGTGCTGCGGTATGTTATAAGAATATTTAATCCTTATTTCCTTGCATTTATTCAATATATCAAGAAATAAATCCAGACTCCAATATCTGAAGGACATAGTCTGACAGATGAACATCATTAATCACTTTCCTAGCCATAATGGAAGAAGTCAGTAAGCTTGCTTGAGTGTACCACGTTTACAAAGGTCAAATGCGATATATTTACTTACACCACGGCCAGCGTATGTTTGGGGGCGGAACTTCCATGACTCCAGTGCATACCAACTATAGTCCCTACTCATCCCAGAAAGTGTCCCGCTGGTGCTGTCCTTACACTACATGTCTCATTTTTACCTCCGCTAACGAAGTTGGAGGGAGGTTATGTTTTCACCCTGATCTGTCTGTTTGTTTGTTTGTTTGTTTGTTTGTTAGTGTACAGGATTTCTCGAAAAGTTACGAATAGATTTGGACCAAACCTGGTATATCAAGTTTATTTGTTATGAGGAAGAACTGATTTAATTTTAGATGAAATCGAATCACAACTGTTGCCATGGCAACCAATTGATGAGATATTCGGGCGGAGGTATGCGCTCTACTGAGTGCCCCCCAACCCCAACCCCCGCTAGTTGTTCACTGTTATTTACTTATTTAGATTAATGCTGATTTCTTTACTTCTTTATTGGACGTACACACTGTAGACAGATAGTGAATTACGACTGCCTTGAAGAAAACAAAATTATTTGAAAAAATAAACGAGATTAAACTATTTATAGAATTGTTGCCAATTAGAATTTACACACACACCTGAACGGCTGAACGACTCAGTGGGTTAGGGCATCTGGCACCATTCTGTGGGCCGGCGTTCGATCCCCGGCCCCGCTCATTCCCTGGGATTTTTCCAATGAGGAATTCGGGCGGTTACTGTCAACATACCCCTTGAGCAAGGGTATGGGGAGGTGAGGTTCCAGCATTACCCAAAGATCGGTAATAATGAGCTCCAAGCTCGCACCGGGAAGGTGAAACTGGCGATCGCGAGTCCAACTCGCGTGAACAAAACCATGGGTGAATAACATACATACACACACACACACACACACACACACACACACACACACACACACGTAACGTACGTACACGCACATGGATTGAGAGTTGATGAAGGCATGGAGGGGGGTGAGGGTCGCAGGTCAGAATAGGTCGGTGATGGGCTTAGGATGGCAACTGCAGCAACAGCAGCAAGAGGGGTCACAGCGTTGCTGCCCTAGCCAGTGAGGCGTCACGGGCAGGTGGGATTTAGGTGAAGGATCCGAGAACTGTTAACACCACGCGATGAAAAGACAGAGAGGGAGAGAGAGAGAGAGAGCGAGAGCGAGAGCGAGAGCGAGAGCGAGAGCGAGAGCGAGAGCGAGAGCGAGAGCGAGAGCGAGAGCGAGAGCGAGAGCGAGAGCGAGAGCGAGAGCGAGAGAGAGAGAGAGAGAGAGATACTTTGATCCTCTCTAGACACTTTGCAAGTACGAACTACAAGGTTATTACATGGTTATTGACTATACAAAGCGCCAGCACGCCAGGACGAATTTGGTAGACTCGAACTGCTGACCGAATGCAGGGACTCTACACGCAAGCTCAAAACTCTACCAACCGAGCCATCCTGACGGGTGAGAGAGAGAGAGGGAGAGAGAGAGAGAGAGAGAGAGAGAGAGAGAGAGAGAGAGAGAGAGAGAGAGAGAGAGAACGTGCATGGGTGTGTGTGTGTGATTATTTTCTTTTTACGTTGGAGCCTATAGCGCCTGTACGCTTTTGTCTTCCTTCTTTAGGATTTGCTTTTTTTTCTACGTTGGAGATATATGGATAAACCTGTACAACATTTTGATGATGTAACAACCATGATGTTTACGGGACTAATATGGTTGATACAAAAACATAAACGAGCTTTAACAACACTGACGTGCTTACATGGGATATACGATTCGAACGCCTCCTCGAAGAACTCAGATGTCAACAGTCGGAGGGTGAGCACCTTTCCTTCCTTTTCCCCTCGTGACCCCTTGCATTCTAGCGGGCCACAGAGTCCAGCAATGGAAAGTTGATAGGTGAAGCAGAAGGTCAAAAATGCTGATTAGACCCACAGTGACAGCGTGCAGGTGAATCTCGGTTCATGATAGTTGAGCAAAAGTGGGTTTTTCTTTGTTTCCACAGCGGCGATAAGGCAGCCGGTGGTCTAGTAAAGCACGTGACGAATGGTGAAATGTAATAGAAATGTGTGATAGATAAGGATGATGGAAAAATGAAACATATATGCAGGTTAAATACATAGATTTTTATTTGTTTTTATTTAATATTAAATCATTTTAAGAAAAAAATATAAGCACCATTAATGATGCACAAAATAAACACCAAAGAACCATGTTCACTGTCCTTGTAATCTTTGCTCACGCCTAGATCTGCTAGTCCAGCGGCATAGCTCAACATTATGGATGAATTGTAAGTTTTTTATACCAGCATGAACCTTTCACATTTGTAGGGAAACATTTGTACACGATCACTTTGAGATATAGCGCCAGGCTGGAAAATTAGTTGTTGCCAAGTGAATAGACTTCTACTACTGTACTTATAGTACGTACATGTATAATAACATCACAAACTAGGGGGGGGGGGGGGGGGGGGGGGGGGGGGGCACTCAGTAGAGCGCATAACTCCGCCCGAATATTTCTCGATGACGGGGGTGCGAGTGGCGGGGGGGTCCAACATGGTCAATTTTTACCCAGATACGATGAAGTTACGAGAAAATCTAGTTTACCATAGTGTGTCCTAAGGCCTCAGTGATCCCTAGAGCGCTAAAACAGAAAACGGAATATTTTTGCCCATAAAAAAATAAATAGGAAACATATTTCATCAATTGGTTGCCATGGCAACAGTTGTGATTCGATTTCATCCAAAATTAAATCAGTTCTTCCTTATACCAAATAAACCTGGTATACCAGGTTTGGTCCAAATCTATTTGTAACTTTTCGAGAAATCCTGTACACTAACAAAGAAACAAAGAAACAAACAAATAAACAAACAAACAAACAAACAAACAGACAGACAGATCGGGGTGAAAACATAACCTCCCTCCAACTTCGTTGGCAGAGGTAATAATAGGGGTAGGGGTGCAGATATCATTATAACTTAATGAAAATTTACGCTACTCATACAAGTGTGATACATTTGTTATCATAACATGTTAATAAAGCAGTATATACATATATTTTGATTACATTGATTAATTTTTTATGGCCCTTCGATGACGCTTTCATAAAAAAATTTAAGGGAACACGTAATACAACATATTGCTATAAATATCAATACTACCAACTATCAATCAATCATTGGGGGCATACGCCGAGGGTCGCATTGCCTCGCCCACCCTACGACGCCACTTCCGGGGGTCACCACGCGCGAGTCCCTATGCAGACTTCCTTCCCATACCAAGCAACTCTAGACAGGAAACATCAACTTGCCCCAGCCACGAGCCTTGTGGGCGCCTCCTTGGCCTCCTCCACGCCGGATTGTCTCTTACAGACACAACCCGGTGGGAAAGATCGGTTTCAGGGTAGCTTGCAACATGCCCATATAGCCGAAGGTGGCGCTGGCGGATTATGCAGGTAATAATAGGCCTTGATTCAGCCTGACGGTGCAATCGCTGATTTTTTAAACGTGTTCATCCCAGCGATACCCAATGATTGAAGGCACTTGATACCAAAGGCATCGATTCGCATATTCAAGTCGCTATTCAGTGTCTATGTCTCACAACCAGAGAGTAAGACAAGGATCACAAGCATTTTTGAAGATCCGGAACTTTGTCCTTCTGCACAGGTGCCGACAACGCCAAATATTCGTGCTGAGCGAGTCCATATCACCGTGGGCTATGCCAATCCGCTGTAAGACTTCTTGACGTGTACCGCCGTCATTATGGACTGCGCTACCAAGGTATGTAAAACTTTCCAAGATCTCAATGTCCTCGCCGCACGCATGAACAGACTGTACTGCTTCATCTAGTAAGCCTCCAAACACCTGGACCTTGGTCTTGATCCAGGAGACCTCAAGTCCCAAAGGGTTTGCCTCCTCGTGCAGCGCCTCGAGAGCCGTCACCAGGACCTCTAGCGACTCAGCAAAGATTACTGCATCATCGGCAAAATCAAGATCAGTGATCTTAGTGTTGTGAAGGGATGTTCCATAATTACCTTGATCTAGAACTTTGCCCAATACCCAGTCCATACAAGTGTTGAAAAGTGACGGGGCAAGGACACACCCTTGCCTCACTCCTGTATTCACAGGAAAAAACTGGATACTCCTCCTCCACACTTCACAGCACTCTCAGTCCCAGAGTACAGACCAGTCATCAAACCAATAATCCTTGCAGGAATCCCGCGAAGTCGCAGAAGATCCCAGAGTGACTCACGATGCACTGAGTCAAACGCCTTCTTGAGATCAACATAGGCTGCAAATCCCCTTCGAAACTCACGTCTGCNTTTCCTCTCTCTCCCCCTCTCTCTCTCTCCTCCTCTCTCCCTTCCCCTTTTCCCCCCCCGGACTTACCTACCCCCCAACACTACATTTAATGCTCCTCTCTCTTTTTCCTTTTCAGGAACTCCCAGGTAGATCTCCCGGCCTCTTGTATTTTCCAAATTTTCAAATGTTCTTTTTGTGTTTATCCCTACCTATTTAATTTAGAAAAAAAAAAATCAAAATACACGAAATAAAATGTGTGAACCACAAACTACTTCATATATTTTCCCGCAAGACCAAGGGAGGGGAGCTGTAAACAGGAAAAACCGGGGGGAAAGGGACAAAAGGGGGGACATTAAACCCCCGGGGTTCTCTCACGCCCGTGGCGTCAGTGCTGTTGTCACCAGCCGTTTGATGTATGGAGGGGTTGCTCCATTCTGTAAAAACAGTATCTTTTCAGACCATTTTCCCCTCTATGGGGGATTTCAAAGTTAAGGGGCCCCCTGCTCTGACAAGGTCACTTAAAATGGGCGGTTTTTAAGTGAGATTTGGGGAGAAGGGGGAAAAGAAAAAGAGGAGTTGGTCGTGTAGGGGACAAAAAAGCTGCTGAAGGGCATTCCATAGATTTGTCGGGGTTTTTGTTGTTTTTCCAGAAGCATGTCGGATCGGGGGGCACCTGACGACATCAACGCCTTCCACGAGGGCGGGATAGAGTGCAGGGTGGTGCGGTAAACTGTGTTTGGTTTTTGGGAAGAGATGGAGGCCGTCCGGGGGCGGAATGAGTTGTTCGTGAGGCGCACAGTGCCGCGGGGAGCCCTTTCCTTGAGGGGAGAGGGGGGTGGTCCGCTTGGGGGGCCCACTTTTTTAGAATGGGGAGCCCCAGGGCCAGATTCAAGCTGTGTCTAAAGGGGTGTAGGTAAACATGAGCCCCAGTTCGTGCCATCCTGGCTGACAACCCTGGCTCGGGGTGACTCCTTTAACTTTGGCGTGGCGTCGCAGCATGAACCCGGGCTCACAACCGCTTCCCTTTTACGGGTGGTCCCGTTGTTGGGGGGGAGGGCATCGCCTCATGTGGGGGAACTTTTAAAAAGGGCTTTCAAAATGTGGAGGGCCGAGGAAGTGAAATGTCCTGCGTGGGGGAGCGGGTTGGTCGCTGCTTTTGCGTTTCCCAGGGTGGATCACGGGGGAAATGAGAGGGGTTTTTACAAACCCTCTCCTCCAGTGAGGTTTGGGGGGTGTGGTGGGGCTCCCATCTGGGATTAAGTATGGCCCCCCCCAGCCTGGTTATTTCGCCTGTCTCTTTAGCAATGCTGTGTTTTCCATCAGACATACCCAGCGGGGTTTGGCAGTGTTTTAAGTGCCTTTTTAAAGAGCAAAGTGAAGGCCCCCTGCAACTCTGGCAATTAAGGGGGCCATTGCCTAGCAACCGCCCTGTCCAAGGGCTGGAAAGTGGGTCCATCGCCCTTGAGGCCTAATGTATACCTGGCAAACGTTTAGCTATAAGAAAGGGCCCTTGGCATGATATGTGTGTGTGGGACATTGAAAGAATATATTCATTACTACACTTCCAGAAAATTTACCTTTTTCTGTGTTTCCTGGGTGCCGAAAGGGGTTTTTAAAAAAGTGAATTACGGAAACTTTTCAAAATTCTCGTCAGGGGGGGAACCGCCGGGGGACATTGTTAATTTTTTAATGTTATGGTTTCACTACCCAGGAATTTTACTGTTAAGTGGGGGAATTCTTTTCGCTGTCCTTTTTTGTAGCCAAGGTATTCGGCAGGGGGGGATTTTTTTCCCCCACCTTTCAATGTTTACACGGGTTGATCCAGTTTCCAACCTTCGTGTACAGTATCGGGGTGCCACATACATGTGGGGGATCAACTCACTGAGTATGCTGATTATGGGACTGCTCGCAAACCCGCGGATGCGTTTTCAGGGGCCTTTTCAAATTTGCCCCGGAGTTGCTGCCAAGCAGACATTGTCTACAATACCACTAAGACAGAGGGATGATAGTTCACCGGGACCGTCAGTGAATACCCGAAAAAAAGAGGCTCGGGGGTTTTTGCCCCCACTTTTGGGATAGATTTGCATAAATAGGCCTGTTTATTTCCCACACTGCTTGATGTGATATCATAAGCGACCACCAAGCTTTTGTTGGGAAAAAAACTCTACAGAGGAAATTTTTCCCACTGAGCGAGAGTGAAAAATGGGGTTATCAGGAGTCACTGCTACTCTAATACGCAACCGCTGTGGTCGTCCGGTACAAGGTGGCCACTTAAATGCCTTAAGGCTGTCACAATGAATCCCTTAAAAAACTCTGGGGCTGCCCAGGGGTGAGCTCGTCCCCGGCTTTCGCTGGAACGGGGTGAACAATTTGGATTGATCCGTGCATCAGTGGGGTTTAGTTTAAGAGTGGTGGATCTCCCCTAGAACTCAATTTTATCACCTCGTAGGGCGAGCTCGGCCCCATGTTGTGGGGCCTATACAACAGCGGTGGCGGGTCTGTGTTTGTGCAGAAAATGGGTACACAGGGGGGCCATTTTATGCTTTTTTTATTACTTTGATACATTTCCCTGATGGCCTGATTTGTTTTTTTTTTTTTTGTTTTTTCTCTATTACTTAAGTTTACTCCTTGGGGTTTTTCTTATCGCTTTGTTTTTTTGTTTTATCCTCCCCGGGGGAGATAAATTATTATTAGTTTATTATTATTATTTTTTATATTATTAACGCGTTCAAGGGGTCCCAGAGGGCTGTGGTGAGGGAGGGGGGAGGGAGGAAGGAAGAGGGGAAGGGGGTAGTGGGGGGGGAGGGAAAGGTAATGGAGAAGGGTATAAAAAGTTTAAAGATGGAAAGGGGAAAATAGTGGTGAGAATGGCAATAGTGGTGGTCATGGTGGTGGTGGTAGAAGTGGTGGTAATATTACTGGCAGTAAATATGACAGTGTTTATTGATAGAAGCAGTAAGGAAAGAATGAAAGAAGAGGTAGAAGAAATTGCAGGAAAGGAAAGAGGTGGAATAGATAATTTAAAAAAATGCAAGTATGATATGTTGTTTGTGCATGTTTGTTTTGCTGTTGGAATAACATTGAACAAGGCAATACAAAAGTACATTTTTCCAACCAAAAAGCTTAAAAATAAAAATAATAAAACCTTGCAAACAATTCAACATTCAAAGAAAAATCAAAACACAAATCGCAATATAAAACAAAAAATCAAGCTACTAAAAAAAATCACAATCGTCGATGACAAACTGTACATAACTTGACGAAAAATCCCTATCACCCCAGTTCGACCCCCACACCTGCCACACCTTCCCCCTCAATCAAAACAGACGAGCTTCATGGAAAAAAACACCCAGAAAAAACTAAATATTACCTAAACCAAACACTGTGACTTAATTACCACAACCACAGGAAACAAAAGCCACACGGACAAACAAACTGGTACACAAGCAAACAAGGTAAACAAACAAAAAACAGGAGGAAGCCAACTATGGTTTTACCTGTTAATTCCTGCCCTGCTGCACCTGCCACATACCTGGGGGAGAGGGAGAGAGGACGAAAGGTGAGATCAAAGGTGCAGTTCATGAAGTGTAAGCAATAATGCAACAATTATAAAATCGTGACCTCCAATACTTTACTGTTGAGGCCACAGAAAATACTGCAAATTGAAATTGAAAGTTAAGTTTCTCTATACCAACACCAATCCATGGCAGTAAATACACATATGTATCAATGAATGCATGGATCCTATGAGTGAATGAATGGGTAAATATGACTGCCTGTTAAATGACATAGATTAATAAAGGATGTAAATCTACTAACAATTTAAATACATAAATATAGTACAAAAAGATATATCAATTTTCTGAATGACAAATATTGAATAATAACGTTGCTGATTATTGAATACGTTACAACACACACACACACACACACACACGCACACGCACACGCACACGTACACGCACACGCACACGCACACGCACACACACACATACACACACACACACACACACAAACACAACAAAGAGATGGCACTAGACGAATGGTCTGTTACTTACGAATGAAAGAAAACAAATAAAAGACAAATAAAAGATGAAATATGGAGAAGCAAGGACCAAGGCAGGAAGCGTGAACACCTGTCGATCCCTTGACAGGCGGGGAAGAAAACTTACAAAGAAAAACAGATAAACACATGAATAATAAAACACGAAATGCGTCAATGAAGAAAGGAAGGAAGGAAGTAAGAAAGGAAGGAAGAGAGGGAGGGAGGGAGGTAGAGGAGGGAAGGCAAAATATGGGTCAAAGAAGACATTTAAGAGTTGCATCGACAAAAACATTTAGAAAGTTGGTAAAAGCTTAAATAAAAGGAGGACCAAGAAAGATTTTTGAAAATTAACTAGTTTTCTAACTATACTTAGTTGACCATTTGATTATGTTTAAATCTCTCTCTCTCTCTCTCTCTCTCTCTCTCTCTCTCTCTCTCTCTCTCTCTCTCTCTCTCTCTCTCTCTCTCTCTCTCTCTCTCTCTCTCTCTCTCTCTCTCTCTCTCTCTCTCTCTCTCTCTCTCTCTCTCTCTGACTCATACTTTAAGGCAGCCTTTAAGTACTTGCTTTTCTATATCTAAATTTAAATTCCACTTGCATTCGTTCATGTGATAATTAATATAAATTATAAATTCTTGTGACTCAGTTTCATAACACATAATACATAACCTTCGTGTATGAAATATTAAGAAATCAAATAATTATGCTATAACAACAAATATATATCAGTTTTTTATTGCCCAAGCTCGCTTCGCTCGCTTGGACACCTATTTCAGCCGAAATCAGGTGTCATATAGGCTTGTAAAATGTTTCCTCTTCTTTTTCTTCTTGTGACTACTTTTGTGGGGAGCGGATATACAGGCACAAATGAAGAAATTTGGCGCAGAAAGTTATATTTCGTCTCTTAACTCATTGTCCAAACGAGCGAAGCGAGCTTTTACTATTTATGCTAAAATTCGTAATATATTGTGCCTGGAGGCATTAGTGCAGTGGCGAAAGTAATGCATTAGTGCAATGAAATTAAAAT
>JACEEZ010013415.1:19499-31999 GCA_016584305.1 Chionoecetes opilio | reverse complement strand
CAAAATCAAAAGAGTTCTTAATTGTATATTCATTGGTAGTTAGGGGGTCAATTATCGGGACAAAGTATTCAGCTAAGTTATAGTTAAAAGTGCCAATAGTACTAATAATAGGGCGTAAGGGGTTACCTATTTTATGAGTTTTCGGTAATCCATAGAGGACACCAGGGAAGGAACCGCTAGGAAATATATAATTGAAGACTTCTTTAGTAATAACTTTTAATTTAAGTAATGCTCTAAGATGACGGATAAGTCTGTCCTCCATTTTAGTAATGAAAGAAAATGTATTCAGCGTATTATCAGCATATTGTCTATCTAGAGAGAGAGAGAGAGAGAGAGAGAGAGAGAGAGAGAGAGAGAGAGAGAGAGAGAGAGAGAGAGAGAGAGAGAGAGAGAGAGAGAGAGAGAGAGAGAGGAGAGAGAGAGAAGAGAGAGAGAGAGAGAGAGAGAGAGGAGAGAGAGAGAGAGAGAGAGAGAGAGAGAGAGAGAGAGAGAGAGAGAGAAAAAAAAAAAATATCCCTTGCCTCTAAAATTGTATTAAAACCTAAAATTAACCTGGCAAACAAACAAACGTACAAATTCAAACAATTCAAACAAAATTAAAGAATGTAAACAAAAACTTCAAGACAACTTAACCCCCAAAAAACATGTACATCCTAAGCACCTTACTTTTTTACACGTATTTTATTTTAACATTCTTATAAGTTTTTTTTCATAACATCACAATTATCTTTTTATTAACGTCCACAGGGATAATTAGATGACGTGGTCGCCCCTAAAACATAAGATGAAAATATCTTTCCCTTCCTTCCTCCCTAAAAAAGTGAAAATAATAGAAAAAAGACAGCAATATTACTATTATTAATTATTATTATTATTATTATTATTTATTATTATTATTATAATTATCATTATCATTGCTACTATTATCATTTCTATTGCGTATATGTTAACTGATGATATTTTTTATTTTATTCATTATCTCTAGAGTGAGAATTGAGTGTTAATTATGTGTCTTATTTGCAGGTGATGAGGTGTGAAGCGACCTGTGATTGGAGTAATGAAGGATGGAGGGAGAGGTGGGAGGGTGGAGAAACGGAGGGAAGGAGAGGAGGTGAGAAGGTGGATGGGAGGATGAGAGGGATAGGAGAGCGAATGGACGGAAAAAGAGAAAGAAATAAAGAGAGGTATGGAAGGAAGAAGAAAGGAAGGGAGGAGAGTGAATGGGAAGGTAGATGGGAGGGAAGGATGGAGGGAGGGAAAGATGGAAAAATAAGGAATGCAAGGATGGCTAGGGAGTAATGACAATGATGTTTTCGTGTCTTAAATACAAAAAAAACCCATTATTGTCTTCACTATTATAATTATTCCTGTTATCATCATTACCGCTGTTATTATCATTACCGCTGTTATTATCATTACCGCTGTTATCATCATTACCACTGTTATTACCATTACCGCTGTTATCATCATTACCGCTGTTATCATCATTACCGCTGTTATTATCATTACCGCTGTTATTATCATTACCACTGTTATCATCATTACCGCTGTTATTATCATTACCGCTGTTATTATCATTACCGCTGTTATTATCATTACCGCTGTTATTATCATTACCGCTGTTATCATCATTACCGCTGTTATTATCATTACCGCTGTTATTATCATTACCGCTGTTATTATCATTACCGCTGTTATTATCATTACCGCTGTTATTATCATTACCGCTGTTATTATCATTACCGCTGTTATCATCATTACCGCTGTTATATATCATTTACCGCGTTATTATCATTACCGCTGTTATTATAATTACCGCTGTTATTTATCATTAACGCTGTTATCCTCATTACCCCCTGTTATCATCATCTAACCGCTGTTTTATCATTACCGCTGTTATCTCATACCGCTGCTGTTATTACCATTACCACTGTTATCATATTACCGGTTACATCATTACCGCCTGTTATTATTTCATTACGCTGTTTATTATCATTAGGCTGTATTATCATTTACCGCTGTTATTATCTTTACGTGTTATGATCATTACCGCTGTGATATCCTTAACCGCTGTTGTTTTCATTAACGCTGTATTATCATTACCGCTGTTATTATCATTACCGCGTTATCATCATTACCGTTGTTATCATCATTACCGTGTTATCATCATTACGCTGTTATTATCATTACCGCTGTTATTATCATTACCGATGTTATCATCATTACCGCTGTTATTATCATTACCGCTGTTATTATCATTTACCGCTTGTTATCATCATTACCGCGTTATTCATCATTCCGCTGTTATCATCATTTACCGCTGTTATTATCATTACCGCTGTTATCATCATTATCGCTGCTGTTATTACCATTACCATGTATCCATCATACCCTGTTATAATCATTACCGCTGTTATCATTCGTTACCGCGTTTTATCATTACCGCTGTTATTATCATTACCGCTGTTATCATCATTACGCTGTTATTAGTCATTTAACGCTGTTATTAGCATTACCGCTGTTATCATCATTACGCTGTTATTACCATTACCGCTGTTTATCATCATTACCGCTGTATTATCATTACCATGTTATTATCATTACCACTGTTATCATCATTACCGCTGTTATATCCTACCGCTGTTATTATCATACCGCTGTTATTATCATACCGCTGTTTATGATCATTACCGGTTATGACATTACCGCGGTTATTATCATTTAACGCTGTTATTACATTACGCTGTTATATCATTACGCTGTTCTCATCATTACCGCGTTATTACATTACCGTGTTATCATCCTACCGCTGGCTGTATTACCATTACACTGTTATCTCATTTACCGCTGTTATTATCATTACCGCTGGTATCATCGCATTACCGCTGCTGTTATTACCTTTACCATGTTACATGTCATTACGCTGTATAATCATCATTACCGTAGTTATCATCATTTACCGCTGTTATTATCATTACCGCTGTTATTATCATACCGCTGTTATTATCATTACCGTGTTATTCATCAACCGCTGTTATTATCATTACCGCTGTTATTATCATTACCGTGTATTACCATTACCACTGTTATCATCATACCGCTGTATCATCTTACGGTTATTATCATACCGCTTGTTATAATCAATTACCGCTGTTATCAGCATACCGCTGTTATTATCATTACAGCTGTTATTATCATACGGCTGTTTATCATAATACCGCTTTATATCATTACCGCTGTTGTTATCCTTACGCTGTTATTCATTAACCGCTGTTATCATCATTACCGCTGTTATTCCCATACCACTGTTATATCATTACCGCGTATCATCATTACCGCTGTTACATCATTACCAGCTGTTATTATCATTACCGCTGTTCATCATCATTACCGATGTGTTATTACCATTTACCGCGTTATTATCATTACCGCGGTTATTTTTACCTAGTACCACTGTTATTATCATTACGCTGTTATTATCATTACCGCTGTTATTATCATTACCGCTGTTCCATCATTACCGCTGTTATTATCATTACCGCTGTTATTATCATTACCGCTGTTATATCATTACCGGGATTATCATTACCGCTTTTATTACCTTACCGCTGTTATTACCATTACCGAGTTAATTATCATTACCGATGTCTTATCATTACCGTGTATTATCATAACGCTGTTATTATCCATTACCGCTGTTATCAATCATTACCGCGTAGTATCATTACCGCTGTTATTATCATTACCGCTGTTATTACCATTACCGCTGTTATTATCATTAACGCTGTTATATCATAACGCTGTTATTATCATTACGCTGTTATTATCATTACCGCTGTATACATTACAGCGGTTATTATCATTACGCTGTTATCATCATACCATGTTATTATAATTTACCGCTGTTCATTATCATTACCGCTGATTATCATTACCGCTGTTATTACCAGTACCCGCTGTTATTATCATTACCGCTGGTTATCATCATTACCGCTGTTATTACCATTACCACTTGTTATTAATCATATTAATTTTTGAACTATTTCGGTGTACATTTGTTAACGTTTATCCTCCCATACTTTCTTCATGTTTAGATTTTTTGTCTTCTTTCTCATCCTTGATTATCATATTCCTCCTCCGTGTTTCCACTTCTATAAACTTTCCTGTTGTTTCTCCTCCATTTCCCTGTTCCCAACTCAAGGCACTTTCTCCATTCCTAACTATTCCTCTTCCTCTTCCTCCTCCTCCTCCATAGAAAGTGTTTACCTTCCCTAATCATCAAAGTTCTCAAGGTTTTCATTTGCTTCCATCACAACCACTCCTTCTTTCCCAATTATTTTTTCCTTTTCACCTCTCTCCTCCATTCTCATGTTCCATTAATGATTTCTTCCTTCTTTCCATCTTTTCTAATTCTTTCTTAATGGTATCACATCATCTATCTGTTTCCCTTCCTTTTTTTACTCTATGTCTGTATTTTTATTTCTTCTTCTCATCCATCATCAAATTCTCTCTTTTCTTTCATACCTCTATTTTTTACTTCCTTTATTCGTCACGTTAGCATTCTATTTGGTCTATATATTTTTTTTTTGTTATCTTCAATTTGCATAATTAATATTTTTTTTCCTTTCCTTTTCTTTCTTATTTTTCTTTTCTAAAACCTAGAACTGTAGCTCTATTACCAATGCAATGACAGTTTAAATAAAAAGAAAAGAAGAAAACAGAGAAAGTAAGTGGTGAGGAGATAAAGTGAGAGATGTAGACACGCACTCAAGCCACAGCAATAAGAAAGAGAGAGAGAGAGAGAGAGGAGGGAGTGGGAGGAGAGGTGAGAGAGGGAGAGAGTGAGGGAGAGGGAGGGAGAGGGGAAGAGAAACAAGACATAAAGAGACAAAGAGAGAGACAGTTTAAGGAAGATTTAGAGAGAGAGAGAGAGGAGAGAGAGAGACATAAAGAGAGGGAGAATGCTATATTAACACGCTAGATAAAGTAAAATTAGCTCGATATTAACCTGTCTACTAATGTTACTACCCTCTCTTCATCCCTTCACAAGCCCCATCCCCCTCCCTTGCCCATCACCTTTAAGTCCCTTCAATTGAGTCCATTTTGAAGGATGTGACAGTGACATCACCGCAGTGTTTACTTTTTTGGGGCCGTCTCAATCAGCAGGACTTTTCTTATACTGGATACTTTAAGCTCATTGAGTGCTTCTTTATCATTTATTCTTTATTTTCGTCTTTCTTTCTCTTCCTCTCTTCGTCTGCGTTTTTGTAATTTTGTCTTTTGTTATAGTTTGTTGAGTCTCTTCTCTTTTTCTCCCTCATTTTATCTCTCTCTCTCTTTCACGGGCGGCACATGATGATGACAAACGTTATTCAAGATACAGACAGCTCTCCAGTCTGTTTATTAAGAACACAGATAACAATTGGGTACAAAAGTTATTTATATCTCTTTCTTTTTTCATATTGTCTACAATTTACACAAGTGGGGAGATGATTTACAGATTATAGGAGAGAGAGAAAGCGTGAGAGAGAGAGAGAGAGAGGAGAGAGAGAGAGAGAACGATAAGAGTAGAGACGAGAGAGAGAGAGAGGAGAGAGAGAGAGAGAGAGAGAGAGACGAGAGAGGAGAGAAGAGAGATGAGAGAGAGAGAGAGAGCGAGCGAGCGGCGACGCGATGCGGAGCGAGCGATAGAGAGAGAGAGAGAGAGAGAGAGAAGGAAGATTGAGAGAGATCGAGAGGGAGGAGAAGAGATGAGAGAGAGAGAGACGAGAGAGAGAAGAACGAGAGAGAGAGAGAGATGAAGAGAGAGAGAGAGAGAGAGAGAGGAGAGAGAGAGAGGAGAGAGAGCGAGAGAGAGAGAGAAGAGAGAAAGAGAGAGGAAGAGGAGAGAGAGAGAGAGAAGAGAGAAGAGGAGAGAGACGAGTGAAGACGAGAGAGAGAGAGAGGGGGTGGGGGGGGGAAAAAGAGAGAGAGAGACGAGAGAGATGAGAGAGAGAGAAAAAAAAAATCGTATATCAGCCTCTTCCCGAATAATGATAAATGTATAAATCAATGTCGTGGAGAGAGCCGTGCGTCGAATTAATTCATTAACATTTTTCAATAATTATTAACAGATGATATGTCACTTAGATTAAACGTGTGTGTGTGTGTGTGTGTGTGTTGTGGTGTGTGTGTGCGTGTGTGTGGTGTGGGTTCGTTGTGTGTGTGTGTGTCGTGGTGTGATTCATCTTAGGTGTATTTACAGGGCCCATGAGCGCACTCGTATGGCCCGTCTCCATATCAAAACCTTATCATTCACTTTAGTGTTGGTCCGAAGCCACCACCCGGGAGGCGGGTACAACCCCCGGCTAAACACCGGTACCCCATTCACTGTCTGGCGTGGACAGGGGCTCGGGGTTAAGGAAAAAGGCCAATCTGTCTTCGCTCCGTCGGGGATCGGAACCCGGGGACCCATCTCTCGGTTGTGAGCCGAGGTGCGAGTACTACAAGCTATGAAGACCCCGAAGTAGTGTGTGTGGGTGTTTGTGTGTGTGTGGTGTGGGTGTGGTGTGTGTGTGTGTGTGTGTGGTGTGGTGTGTGTTGGCGAGAAAATGTTGAATGTTTTTATATGAGAGAAAAAATATTGATTATAATATATGGAAAAAAAAGAAGGGTCTGATTAATAACTATCGTTCATCACACACACACACACACACAACACCACACACACACACACACACACACACACACACCAACACACACACACACTCAAACACACACACACACACCACAACGGCACGGCGCGCGCGCACACCACACACACACACACACACACACACAAACTCACACCACACACACACACACACACACAAGCACGCACGCACACAATGCGTATATTTTATCAATAAAATGAAAAGCACTCGACGTTCAACAAATACAGGTAATATAACAGGTAGCAGGTATCTTACGTGTGCTAATTACGCTACATAATAACGTAATTAACAATAGCACTAATAATATTACGAAAAAAATCGGATATTTACTACTTCTCTAGCTGTATGAATTCATATATTTTCCTGAACAGATTAATAGATCAAACACACTAGCAATTACACGTCTTAGCTTCATGATGCAATACAATGTTGCTTGTATGTACCTGTTCCTTCCCACACACCTGCCTTCACCTGGGGGATTACTTGACCTCACGTGTGGCTTTATGTTCAGGTGTGGAAGGCGCGACTAAATAGATCACTGTGGAAAGCGGGCAAAGGTTGGAGCATGGTTAATTTATGGTAAGTTTAGGGGACAAA
The DNA here is from genome assembly GCA_016584305.1 of Chionoecetes opilio. Lineage (NCBI taxonomy): Eukaryota > Metazoa > Arthropoda > Malacostraca > Decapoda > Majidae > Chionoecetes > Chionoecetes opilio. Next base: position 24,710 of record JACEEZ010013415.1, on the reverse strand, counting down.
TAGTTAGTTAAGCCTAACTTAAGGGATCTAAGGGTAGACAGTGGATTGCCTCAAGTTTTATGTACTATGTTTAGGGACGTAAAGATGGATCACATTGAATTGGGGTTGAATTTATAGGGTAAGATGTGGGTTGATGATATTTGGGGTACGTGTATATTTAAAAAAGTTGACAACCAATAGAATCATGGGGTGAAATCAAGAGGAAAAAAGGTGAATAATTCAGAGTATATATTTTAGGGTCCAAGATTCTATGAGATAAATCTATTAAAAAGTGAGTAAAAATGTATGTGAATTTGTTATGTGAGTGAGGTTGAGACAGGATACACAGGCTATCGAAGTCTATGGTGATGTAGCAAAATGTGATGAAGTGCACGAGGCTTAGTGATGACGTGAAAGGGGAAGTGAAATGATAGAAGGCAGGATGACGTTAGTGCAATTAAGGCAGGAGTTGGGCCAAGATGTCGAGGGAGAGTGAAAGTGACGGTGACGAGAAAAATGAAAATAGTGATAGGTGAAACGAAATGACATGATATCTTAAATAGTGAAGAAAATACAGGAAGATATGTGCTGTGGTGAATAAGGAAGATAAGACAAGGACCGGTGAATGACATGAGTTTACTGAATTTATAACATTGAGAATCGACATGAAGTGATATACAGGGCATATCTATAACAATATTTGACTTCTATTTTTTCACCTAAAAAAAACGTTTAATGGTAACCAAAGTACAAATGGAAATAAGTTCGGGTATCAAGGGTTAATTAATGGTACAAACATAGGGGAAACAATAGAAGATAACATAAAGAAGATAAGACGGAACTGGCATGAAAAATAAGGAAATGATATGGACCTCCCCGAGTCAATTAACATGCAAACTATATTATATATATATATATATCTATATTATATATATATATTATATAATATATATATATATTTATATATATATAAATATAATTATATATATATGTATATATATAATATATATGTTGTACTAACATAGCGATATGAGAAGACATTAATATTTAAACACGAAAACGAAATGAGAGTACTAAAAAGAGATTTAAATAAGTTATAATATGTGAGGTGAATGAAATTGAAAGATATAATGTGAGATGAGGACATGAATCCGACGTGATTTATACAAGGGCGAGCGAAAAACTGTTACTAAGAGTGATGGAAGTTGGGGGCCGGGAATAGGTGAATACAGGTGACATGGCACGCCATGTCCACGACACGAGTGATGGCACTATTCCCAGACATGAGGAGGGTGCCTACTGCCATACATCACGTGTAGACACTATAGGAAGAGGAAGGGAGAGGGGAGGGAGAGGGGAGGAGGGATGGGAGCGAGGAGTAGCGAGGGGGAGAGGGGAGGATTGGGGAGAGAGAGTGGAGGGAGGGTCTGTTATACGGCTGACCTATATCCTTCCTCATATATACGACTCTTCCTCTCTATCTGTCACTGTCTTGGCTTTGTCTTGTCTGTATGTATGTATCTCTCTTTTGCTTCTCTCTCTCATCTCTCTACTCTACTCTCTCTCTCTCTCTCCTTCTCTTATCTCGCTCTCTCTCCTCTCTCTCTCTCCTCTCTCTCGCATACAAGTAAAACACTCTTTCTCCTCTTCCCCATACACTTATTTTCCCTTCTTTTTCCTTATTCTTCTATCTTCTGCTTAACAATAATTTCTTCCCTTCCTCTCACACCCAAAAAATTTTTCTACTTCTTTCTCTCTCTCTCTTTTTTCAATCTTTACTTTCATGGGTATAATTCATAATCTCCCTCCTCTTTCTCTACCTGCCTTCATCTTTTCTCTCCACATATTTTATTCTCCATCCTGACACTCACGTATGTTTCACCTGAACCCTTCCGCCTAATTCTTAACTTACATTGCCTCTTATTCCCTCACTCTCACTCCTACACTCCTTCCCTCACATTCCTCATTTCCCCCTTCTTCTCAATCCCCCCCCCTACCCTACCACTTAAACCCACATCCTACCCACCACCATTAGTACCTTCCTCCTCCTCCTCCTCCTCCTCCTTCTACAACCAAACACGGTAATTTTGTCGTGTGTGTGTGTTGTGTGTGTGTGTGTGTGTGTGTTTCTTTGTATCAGTCAGTTCGGTCTGTCGTGTATACTTCTATCATTTGCTCTCTCTCTCTATCTCTTCCTCTCTCTCTCTCTCTCTCGCTTATCTCTATCTCTCTCTCTCTTCTCTCCTCTCTCCTTCTCTCTCTCTCTCTCTCTTCATACCAAGGCAGAAATAGTCGGGCGGAGATTTACGGTCTCTTTTCCATTCCTTAATTCTTCAGTCCTCTTAACCAGTTCTTTTCCTTTCTGAAATGAGGAAGAGACAATAAGAAAAATAATGGTAGGAGATGTAAATGATTATTTTATACATGCAAGTGGCCCTCTATCATTTCCTTCTATTTCAGGTATTTTCTGTGTTTGCAAGAGCTACGTTGTGTGTTGTGTGTGTGTGTGTGGGTGTGTGTGTGGTGTGTGTTGTGTGTGTGTGGTCGTGTTGTGGTGTTGTGTGTGTGTGTGTGTGTTATTCCCCATGGTCTTGTCCACGCGAGCTGGCTCGCGATCGCCAGTTTTCACCCCCTCAGTGCGAGCTTGAAGCCCCCTTTTTACCGATTTTTTGGGCCCCAAAGCTGGGACCCCCACACACCACACACCCCTATCCCCTTGCTCAAGGGGGACAGTAACCGCCCAAATTTTTCAGTGAAAAATCCGCGGGAGCGCGAGGATTCGAACGCCTACCCACAGAATGGGAAAGGCCGTCACGTTCTTTAACCTGACCATCGTGGGGGTGTTTTGTGTGTGTGTGTGTATGTGTTTGTGTTTCCCCCGTGTTTTGGGGTGTGTGTGTGTGTGTGTGTGTGTGTGTGTGTGTGGTGTGTGGTTGTGTGTGTGTTGTGTGTGTGGGGTGTGTGTTGTGTTTGTGTGTGTGGTGTGTGTGTGTATGGGTCTGTGTGTGTGTGTGTGTGCTGTGTGTGTGTGTGTGTGGTGTTTTGTGTGTGTGTGTATATTTATCTAGTTGTATTCATCTAGTTGTATTTTACAGGGCCTGAGCATCGGCTTTGTATGGCCCCGTCCCATATCAACATTTTTTTCATCATCCCTAGGCTTAGTTTTGGCCGAAGACACCACCCCGGAGAGTAGGTCAAAAACCCCGGCTAACACCCGGTACCCATTCACTGCTGGGTGGACGGGGGCTGGGGTTTTTTTAAGGGAAACACCCCCATTTTTTTTCCCGCTCCGCCCGGGGATCGAACCCGGATTCTCGGTTGTAACCGAGCTTTGCATCCCCTAAACTAGGGAGTACCCTCCCTACGGAGTACACCGGAGGGTGTGTGTGGTGTGTGTGTGTGTTGTGTGTGTGGTGTCTGTTCTGTGTCTGTGTCTGGTGGGTGTTGTGTGTGGTTGTTGGGGTGTGGTCTGTTTGTGTGTGTGTGTACCTGTGTGTGTGTGTGTGTTGTTGTGTGTTTGTGTGTGTGTGTTTTTGTGTGTGTGTGTGTTTGGGGGGTGTGTGGTGTGTGTTTTGTGTTTTGTGTGTGTGTGTGTTGTGTGTGTTGTTTGTGTTGTGTGGTGTGTGTGGTGTGTGTGTGTTGTGTGTGTGTGTGTGTGGGGGTTTTTGTGTGTGTGACTATGCAGTGTATATGAGAGGAAAATTTTAGTGTTTTTTATAATTTTAGCAAAGCTTTGAAGGGTCCCCCGATCGAAGGATAGACCGTCTAAAGGGCCTTAGGATGTGGAAATTTTATATCAATCCCCAATACAAAAGTGTATGTGTACAAAGAATTTTTAAGGCAGCAGTCCTGGATGCATTTTTGGCGTTCGCCAGGGGGCCCCATCGAGCTTTTTTGTTATTTGTAATATACGTAGATCATATGGTAACATGTTAAAGACAGTGGGAGTGATGGTTTTAAGGTATCTGCACGCTTTGTTGTTAATGGACGAACGGCATACTAGTAAAAGTCGAGAAATTGTAAAAAGAAGCTCGATATTGGTGTCTTTTTTCAGCGAAATGGATGGTAATTAATGCGAAGAAAACCAAATTTTTGTATTTGGCCAGGAATGTGACAGGGATCTTTGTCAATGGGGGGGAGGGGTGGGGATTATGCCTTAATATCTGTACTTGGTCTTTGGTTTCACTGACTCGGGGAAAAAGTGAGTCACTAGGGCGCGGCAGAAACGCATTTGAAGCAATTGGAATAAATTTCCAATATTTTGTGCTAGTAAAACAGATGCCGTTTTATAAAAAAAATTGAATTGAGCTGCCGTGACGTTATATGGTTCCATATAACGTCATATGCGTTTATGCCCCATTTTTTAAAGGGTTTCCGAATCGTGGCGACGAATAGAATAAAAGGAAAGAAAAGCAGTCCCAATAAATTTAAGTGTCTACTGGGTGTTCAAAAGAAACACGAAAGTTAAACCGGGGTTAGGGGGAGGCAGGGCATCCCTCCGTCCAGACAATAATTGAAAAAAAGAGTCAAATTTTCGTGAAGTCTAAAGGGTGTTCGCATAGTTTTTGATGAACCCCATTCCCCCTTGGTTACTGTTATGTAGTGAAGGAATACGCCGGAGCTCGATTCCTTGAAGATTTTGTGGTGATTGCAATTAAACCCCATTAAAAAAAAAAACAAAACAGTACTTAAAAGGCACAGGGCGCAACAAATTGACGAACTATATTACGTTAACCCCTTTTATGACGTGCACCAATAATACCAGTAAATGATATTCCTGATTAATGAAATAGTAAAGTGTATTTTCCCTAAACGTGAATCTTTCACAAACGCGTCTCATGCCCTCACAACCCAAAGTAAAAGGTTTGGGGAGGGGGAGCCGACACCGCCGGGGAAACGTGTGGTCAGTGTGTGATAGTCAGGGCAAACCAAGGAATTGGGGAGGAAAAGGAAGGTGGAGTCCTATTAAGCAGAAAAATCCCTGCCCTTGCACTTGCTGGCGTTTAGATGGCGCCCCGTTGCCTCTTCAGGGAAGTAAAAAAACAGCCCCACAAGGCCCACATGGCTATAACCCAAAGACGAAAGAATGCCGCCCGCCGCCCCCGCTTTTGCTACTGTGTGTGTGACAAGAAAGGGGGTAAACCCTTGGATGAGGCGCAGTTGTTCCGAAAGATGCTAGAAGGTATTAAGTGCTTTTTAAAGGGAAATTTTTGGTAAAAGGGAAAAATTTCA
>JACEEZ010013415.1:5000-18348 GCA_016584305.1 Chionoecetes opilio | reverse complement strand
TAATGCACCGTGAGACTGAATTGAGGCCTATTACCTGCATAGTCCGTCAGCGCCAACTTCGGCTATATGGGAATATGGCTCGCTACCCTGAAACCGATCCTTCCCATCGGGTTGTATCTGTATGAGACAATCCGGCGTGGAAGAGGCCAAGGGGGCGCCCACACGGCTCCTGGCTGGGGCAAGTTGATGTGTCTTTTCGAGAGCTGCTTGGTATGGGAAGGGAGCCTGCATAGGGACTCGCGCGTGGTGACCCCCGGGAGTGGCGTCGTAGGGTGGGCGAGGCGATGTGCTCCCCGGCGTATGCCCTTAATGATTGATTGACAGCAATCCACTCCCTCTTCAAGCTGCTTGTGGTCCTCATTCTTAACCCTGAGAAGGTAGATGCCGTGATATCGAGACTGCTTTTCGAGGTTACGGAGCAGGCTGTCATGGATACCTCAGATGGCAGCAGCCCAGATGAAGACGAAGAGGATGATTGTTTCAAGGTGAGACTTATTGATTTTATCGAGATCTACTGCATCTTCAGTTCAGTTGTGACAGTTCATTACTCCAAGTCATTATATTAGCAATCTTGAGCTTCATGCTGATAAATTGTCATATATATGATATAGGTGAAATAATATATATAACAAAAATATCTAAGCACTTTTTATTTCTAGGTAACAGTATTTTTTTTTCTGACTCCGATTACTTAAAATTGTTACTTCATATATATATATATATATATATATATATATATATATATATATATATATATATATATATATATATATATATATATATATATCTATATATATATATATATATATATATATATATATATATATATATATATATATATATATATATATATTACAAATGTATCTATTATTTCCAGGCTTTGATGAGCCCAGGACCCACAGCTAAAGAGGGCTATAACTCTACCCGCATCTCCAACAAGATGGGGAAAGAGCTTGAGAGTTGGTGTTCAAAGAAGCAGAGGAACAAGCTGCTAGAGCAGGCCATGTTTCCCGCCCCTTCCCATCCCGCCTGGGTAGATGTGTTTGTTAAGTACAACACGGCCATACCCAGTTCTGCAGCTGTGGAAAGACTGTTCTCCCAGGGGTCGGATATCATGAAGGCCAAGAGAGCGAGTCTGACCTCCGATAATTTTGAAATATTGGTCTTCCTTCATGAAGGGGAACATGGACCATTTCAATATGGAATTGTCACCAGAGGACTCTGAATGAGGAGTCTGAGGTTAAGGGTCTGATATTATCTTATCAATGAAATATCATTTGGAGTGTAGTGTACTTATTCTTATTATTGCCACTTAGTGTGCACTTAAGTTGATATATTGAGTGAGTGATCACAATGAGGGGAAGGTAAAATGTGAGCTATAACAACTGTGGGGCGCTGAGGGGTAGGTATGAAAAAGATACTAATATATATATATAGTATATATATATATATATATATAATATATATATATATAATATATATATATATATATAATATATATATATATATATATATATATATAATATAATATATATATAATATATATATATATATAATATATATATATATATATATATATATATATATATATATATATATATATGCAGAGAAAATATCACCTAATTGGTTTGCGGTTTGCGGACTTGCGGTTGCGGAAGTGTGAACTTCAAAAAAATTGCGGACTTGCGGTTGCGGAACTTAAGGATTGGGGTTTGCAGATTTGCGTTTGCGGTAATGGATCTTCGTTTGCGGTGCCCACCTCTGGTGTGAGTGTGTGTGTGTTTCGTGTATAATGTATAAGGTAGCCATTGTGGGACACAGCTTATGCCCTCAGCGATTGGCGTTGGAAAGTGTGGAACTCAGGCTCTTTTAGGCATCCGGCGGTCGTGCCGACCAGTTTGACACAGACGCACGTCTCAATGAAGTACTTCAGTGGCCTCATGACCTCACAGTTCTCTTTCTGGGGAGTAACGATATAGATGATAATTGTAGCCCCAGAGTCATCATAAATAACATAAAAAGTATAGTTAAGAAAATAGAAGAGAAATGTGGCAGTCAAGTAGGAGTGTGTTTAATAGAGCCTAGGAAGACCAATCGCTCTCCTAGACATCACCTGGTGAGCCAACTCAGCTATGATAGGGTCAAGGAGGCTATAAATAGGGCTTTGAAAAGGGAATTAAGAGGCTATGCAGTAGTACACTTTAACGCGCAGCCTTTTGAGGCAGATCTTTCCCGAGATGGGGTGCACTGGACAAAGCGATGTTGTTATTTTGTAAAAGCCAAGTTTATAAATTTCATAAAGTGTCGGAAAGGAGAGTGGGATGCTATCCAAGCACTAAGAGGATACTGGTCTGATAAAGCGATATAAACACCAGTTTCCCCGCCCCCTTTGGTTAAACAACTTTGACTTGGCCGCTGTACCCGCCCGCCGTACTCGCCCGCCGAGCCACAGACAGCCACGGCACACAGGCCGCATTTAAGCTACCATCCGCCAACAATGTTTGCGAAGTAAGTTTCATTAAATAAAGTGGTGGATGGTTATAGGCCTGGCTTCGCGCCTTCGTAGGCCGAGTCAATGGCACATCCACCCTTAGAATTAAAATAATTAAATTAGGGAACCCTAACTCGTAAACTTGTATCCAACTTTTTTATTTGATTTTATTTTTTTCTTCATTTCATCTAATCAATTAAAATAATGGCGGAAAGGACTAAAGCATTAGCGGATAAATTAGGATGGCTTACACGAATATATAAAAAGCGTGAGGAAGCAGCTGAGACTCCCTATTGACTATAATAGTTTAAAGACAGGTCTGCTAATGCTAAAAACTAAATGGGATAATTATGAAGAGGCTTACTTTCAATTATTCGAAGCTGGGGATGCAGAATTAATTAATTATGAGACCAAGTATGATCAAGAATGTACAAAATACATGAAAACGGTGTTCAAATATGAGAACTTAGTGCGTGATCAGAGTGATCACCCACAGCCAAAGGATCTTTACCCCAACTTAAAATACCAGATGTGTCATTGCCCCGTTTTGAAGGGATAATTGGTATTCTTTTTGGGATAAATTCAAATTGATTGATGATAGGACTGATTTAACAGAGGTGCATAAATTAACCTATTTATTAGGTCAGTTGAGAGGTTCTGCATATCTGCTGGTAAAGGAATTAACAGTAGACAATGCCAATAATAATGTGGCATTCAAGATTCCTAGAGATAATTATGAAGATAAAGATCAGATAACAAAGAATCTTTTCTGCAAGTTCATGAATCTACTGAGCCCTTCTCACAATCACAGAGAATTGGAAGAGTTCAGAATAACTTTAAATTGCACACTAAGAGCCATTGAAGCTCATAAACCCTTGACTGAGTCAGACTGGATGGTCAGTATCATGATATGGAGAAAACTACCAACCAGGATGCGAGACCGCTTAAATCAGAGGTACAATAGTAATTACTTCACGGTCAAGCAAATAGAGGAGAGATTATTACAAGAGTGCAAACATTTGCAAGGAATTGAGCAGGAACACCCCCACAGGGAGATTGAGATAACTAGACCTAAAGGTAATCAGAGATATCAACCACCTTTAGAGTTTAAAGAACCCTCATTGGTGGGTAGTTATCCCGCTCCTACTAAAGTTACGATGGGAAGAAAACCGGTAGATAAGTTTCAAACTAGACCAGCCGGTAAACCATCACTAAGACCTACTCAAAGAACAGGTGCCATTCCTAAATATAGAGTTATTATCAGTGAAGTCAGAAAAAAATGTGCTTTCTGCGAGGAAGAACATCCACCCTCCTCTTGTAATATATACCCAGCCTATTCCACTAGGCTCAAAAGGTTAATTCACCTGGGAAACTGCCTAGCCTGCCTTAGTGGTAAACATGCAATACAAGCCTGTCCTATTAGTCTGGGTATTTGTAAGAAGTGTAGAAAATCCATTCATCACATAGCCTTATGTCCTAATAGTGATGTGAGAACAGACCCTACGGTCGTTAAAATGGCAGTAACTAGTATGAGTAGTTCATCCGCTGTCCCTACGGCAGAATTGAAGGTGAGCCACAATGGTAATTCAGCCATTGTGAAAACAATGTTTGACAGTGGTGCACAAAGATCATTTATTAGTGGAGAGATAGTTGATTTATTACAACTACCTATAATTAGCAAGGTGAACTTAGCCATTTCGGGCTTTCTGGCCAATAAAGAAGCTCAAAGTTTTGACATTGTTCGACCACTAGTCCAATTAGGTAATTTTAAATGTAGGGTAGCTGCTGTAGTTAATAACATCGGTATAAATTTAACTGTAAAAGGACTTAAATCTACAGCTGAAATATGGAAACAGAAAGGTGTTAGACTAGTTAGAAATACCTTTGAGGATGTTGAGGGCCCATACCAATTAATAATAGGCGCTGATTTTTTTGGGCGATTCCTAAGTAAGGTCATCAAAAGACATAACATTTCCATGTTCACCAGTGCCATTGATGATGTTATAATGGGACCTATCCCACAAACCACTCACCAGCCTGAACATGAGGAATGCATTTCTAGTCATGCACAACCCCTCTTGGTTGCTAGAATAGGAACTTCATTAGTACCCACTCAAATCAACGAGGTATTGGAAGAAGGTGATATCCCCGTGCATAAATTATGGGATCTAGAAACTATCGGTATCATACCTGAACAGTTACCTAAAGAGGATCAAAATACTCTAGATCACTATGATCACACTGTCAATTATGTAAATGGTACATATGAAGTAGTTCTACCTTGGCAAATAGATGCCCCTGTGTTATCTTCCAATTATCACATAGTTAAGAGCCAATTAAATAGTTCAATTAGAAAACTGAAGAAAAATCAATCTAAATTGGAGTGCTATGATAAGATAATTCAAAATCAATTAGAGGATGACTTTATCGAAAAACTGGGCGGAGCAGTAAATCATAATTTTGAACATTATTTACCTCACCATGCAGTGGCATGTCAGTCAGTAAAACTGAAGAGAAGGAGATGTTCTACGTCAAACTAGACCCTGTATTAGACCAGTGTCCTCCTCGGGACACACTCATTGTCTTGGGCGACTTCAATGCTACTACTGGCACTGTGAGAGATGGCTACGAGTTATGTGTTGGTCCCCATGGCTCCGGTACCAGAAACACCAATAGTTCTCTGCTTCTGAACTTTGCAAGGTCCAGAAGGTTGAGAATTGCAGGTTCTTGGTATCAGAGACCAGAGCTGCAACGCTGGACATGGTATAGTAATGCCGGAGGGGTAGCAAAGGAGATCGACCACATCTTCGTTAGCACTCGTTGGAGGATCCTCCAGAACTGCAGAGTTTACCGGAGTGCTGAGTTCTTTGTAACAGATCAAAGACTTGTTGTTGCTACACTTAAGCTTCATGTCAAGTCCAGAAGAATCTCATGAGGTAACCATACTGTGTTTCATCTTGAGAAACTGAAGGACTTGACATGTGCTCATGAGTATGCGGTGGCAGTCTCAAATCGGTTTGATGTGCTCGGTGCTCTCGGGGACCCTGTAGAACTGTGGGATACCTTCAAACGTGAAACTCTACAGGCTGCCAAGGAGTGTACTGGGGAGCGCCCGAGGTCAAGGCGTGGTTTTGTCTCGACGGAGACGCTGGAGAAAATCGAGGAGAGTCGCGCTGCCAGGCTGGCTGGGAACCGGGACCAGCACAGGGCTCTGTCACGCCGGACTAGAACCCTCCTGGGGAGAGACAAGGAGAGGTATGTCAGGAGTCTCGCTGAGGATGTCGAGGGTCATTTGAACGCTAATGACCTCCGACCCGCCTACCGAGCCCTGAAGAAGCTCCGTTCCAAGTCTCCTTCTCGGACGAGTGCTATTCGAACAGCAGATGGGCGCCTCGTGTCGGACATGGATGGGCAGATGGCTCGTTGGGCTGAGTACTTTGGGCAGTTGTTCACGGTGGACCCTCCAACTGAGCAGCTTCACACCACTGGGCTACAGGCAGTGGATGCCGATCCTCCCATTGACGAAAGCGCACCCTCTCTTGACGAAGTCAGAGAGGCTGTAGCAAAGTTGAGGGGTGGAAAGGCAGCTGGTGTTTGTAATATCAGTGCGGAGCTCCTCAAAGCTGGGGGTGAGGCTATGATCCACGGGTTGCATGCTGTCCTGACTGCCGTGTGGCAATCAGGTAGCATTCCTCCTGACTGGAAAAGGGGGCTGGTCGTCCCTATCTGGAAAGGGAAAGGGGACCGTCAGGACTGCAACAATTACCGCGGTATTACACTGCTTAGCGTACCAGGCAAGGTGCTTGCCCATCTATTGCTGACACGGATTCGCAGCCATCTGGTGAAGCATCAGAGACCTCAGCAGTCTGGGTTCACGCATGGTAAGTCAACAACGGACCGTATCCTAGCGCTTCGTGTCCTGGTGGAACGCCGACGTGAGTTTCGACAGGGGATGCTTGCAGCCTATGTTGATCTCAAGAAGGCGTTTGACTCAGTGCATCGTGACTCACGCTGGGATCTTCTGCGACTTCGAGGGATTCCTGCAAGGACTATTGGTTTGATAACTGGTCTGAATTCTGGGACTGAGAGTGCTGTGAAGTGTGGGGCAGGTGTATCCGGCTGTGAGGCAAGGGTGCGTCCTTGCCCCATCGCTTTTCAACGCTTGTATGGACTGGGTATTGGACAAGGTTGTAGATCAAAGTGATTGTGGAGCATCCGTTGGCAACACCAAGATCACTGATCTTGTTTTTGCCGATGATGCAGTAATCTTTGCTGAGTCGCTGGAGGTCCTGGTGATGGCTCTCGAGGCGCTGCACGAGGAGGCAAAGCCTTTGGGACTTGAGGTCTCCTGGTTCAAGACCAAACTCCAGGTGCTTGGAGACTTACTAGATGAAGCAGTACAGTCTGTTCATGCGTGTGGCGAGGACATTGAGATCCTAGAAAGTTTTACATACCTTGGTAGCGCAGTTCATAATGACGGCGGGTCACGTCAAGAAGTCTTACGGCGGATTGGCATAGCCCACGGTGTTATGGACTCGCTCAGCGGGAGTATTTGGCGTTGTCGGTACCTGTGCAGGAGGACAAAGATCCGGATCTTCAAATCGCTTGTGATCCCTGTCTTACTCTATGGTTGTGAGACATGGACACTAAATAGTGACATGAAGAGACGAATCAATGCCTTTGGTAATAAGTGTCTTTGCAGAATCATGGGGTATCGCTGGGATGACTACGTGTCAAATCAGCGATTGCACCGTGAGACTGAATCGAGGCCTATTACCTGCATAGTCCGTCAGCGCCAACTTCGGCTATATGGGCATGTGGCACGCTACCCTGAAACCGATCCTTCCCATCGGGTTGTATCTGTAAGAGACAATCCGGCGTGGAGGAGGCCAAGGGGGCGCCCACAAGGCTCGTGGCTGGGGCAAGTTGATGTTTCTTGTCGAGAGCTGCTTGGTATGGGAAAGGAGCCTGCATGGGAACTCGCGCGTGGTGACCCTCGGGAGTGGCGTCGTAGGGTGGGCGAGGCGACGCGCCCCCCGGCGTATGCCCCCAATGATTGATTGATTGATGCAGTGGCCAAAGATTCATCAACCACCCCCATTATAATAGTTTTCAATTGTAGTTTCAAAACTAAACAAGATGCTAGTTTAAATGACTGCCTTCAGACAGGACCGAATCTCTTGTCCAATCTAGGAGATGTCCTAGTAAAATTCAGAACAGATAAATTCGCCTATGTGGCTGATATATCTAAGGCTTTCCTAAGATTAGGTCTAAGGGAAGAAGACAGAAATTTCACAAAATTCCTATGGCCTGAAAATATATATCAGGAAGATAGCCCCTTAACCACATTTAGGTTTAAGTCTGTTCTGTTTGGTTCTTGATCAAGCTCCTTTCTATTAAATAAAACATTACAGTACCATTTTAAGGGTTATGACAGCCCATAATTAGGGAAGAACTTCTATATGGATAATTTGCAGGGGACAATACATTCTGAGGAAGAACTAATAAAAATTTATAACCTGGCTACTAAAGAGTGCAGGAAGGCCAGCCTCCCCTTACAGAGTTGGAATACTAATTCTCCAAGGCTAGAAGGGATAATCAGGAAGGATTTCCTTAATTATACGCCACCAGAGGTTCAATCAGTGTTAGGATTATGGTGGAATGTAAAAACTGATGAACTAAGATTAAAGTGTCCAGATTTTTCTGATGTAGTCCTAACAAAGAGAACACTCTTAAGTCAGGTCAGCCAAGTATTTGCCCCTTTGGCACAGTGAGCCCAATAACTATAAGGGGTAAATGTCTAATACAAAAGGCCTGGGGAGAACACCTCGATTGGGATAACCCCCTTGATGGGAAATATACAACAGAATGGGAGACTATAAAATCTTAGTTCAATAAGATAAATGAAGTTAACATAAGTAGGAGAATAAATACTGATGGGCGACAACCCCAGCAACTACACATATTTTGTGATGTTTCAAAAAGTGCATACGGTGCAGTAGCTTATCTTAAAGCAGGAGAGAAATGTAATTTAATTATGTCTAAGGCTCGGGTTGCCCCAATTAAGCCTAGAACCTTGCCTCAAATGGAGCTGACTGCATTATAATTAGGCACTAAACTAGCACAATATCTAAGTAGTTTATTACAAATTGGTGGGGTATATATGTGGACCAATAGTGAAATTTGCCTACACTGGTTAGTGAAACATAACACAAAAATCCCTTATGTCAGGAATCGTGTTGGTAAGATAAATTATCTAGGTTCCACATCTCACTATAATCATGTTGCTACGAAGGAAAACCCAGCTGACATTTTTTCCAGAGGAACAACTATCCTCAAATTAAATACATGATTATGGTTTAAAGGTCCTACCTGGCTGAAAAATAACAATGAATGGCCTAATCAAAAGGTTTATAGTAAGTCAGACATATCAGATGATATAATTATGGAACCGATATTGATCCTAGATCCTGTTATGGATATAAAAAGGTTTTCCTTATTAAGCAAACTATTAAAGACTACTAAATTGGTCTTCAAATTCATAAAGTGGGATAGTTCTGATCCTTTGAAGTTTTGGGTTAGAACAATACAAAAGCAGGAATTTCCTGAGGAATATCAGCTCTTAGCCTCGGCCAGCCCCCGTAGGAACAAACTTATCAAATCATTAGGTCTGTACCTAGATAATGAGGGCATCATTAGATGTCGAGGAAGAATTTGGAATGCTGATCTTCCCAATAAAACCTGCAATCCCATGCTAATTCCCAAACGTCATCATCTTACTAAATTGCTAGTGGATGAATCTCATGGGAGCTCGTTACATGGCGGAATGACTGACACATTAGCCTATCTCAGGAGGGAATGTGGATACCGCAGGGTAAACAGGCAGTTAAATATTACCTCAAATCTTGTATCAAATGCAAGAGATATGAGGGAAGACTAATCACCTATCCCGGTCCCCCTCAACTCCCCATGGATCGAGTACAATTATTAAAACCATTTGATTTAGCTGGTCTCGACTATACTGGGGCAATAATAATTACAGGAGATAATGCTCCCCCCAAGAAAGTATATGTCTGCTTATCGATTTGCACTTCTACAAGGGCTGTTCATTTAGAAATAGCTGATGATTTAAGTGCCGAAACCTTTATTCAAGTGTTTCGGCGATTTGTGACTCGGTGGTCGTGTCCTCGGCGATTGATTAGCGATAATGCTACTAACTTCGTAGGAGCCTCCCCCATATTGTTACAAATATTAAATCATCCATCAGTACAAAAATCTCTAGAGTTAAGGAAATGCTCATGGACCTTTACTACCCCTAAAGCTCCTTGGCAAAATGGTTTCACAAAGAGAATGATTGGCATAGTTAAGTCTTGTCTTAGTAAAACTCTCCACAAGACAAAGATATATCTAGAAGACCTGAAAACCATAATGACTGAGATTGAGACCCGTATCAATAACCGACCCTTAACCTACTTAGATGATTCATCAGTAAATATAGAAGCTCTTACTCCCTCACATTTAATTTATGGGAGAAGACTGGAACCCTTTCCTTTAATAGAAACAAGGGAAGATATACAAGGTCCTGCAATAAATGACCCGGCTCAACATCTCCGGGAAGGTTATCATACCTTAAATAAAATTTTAAGGTCATGGGATAAGCATTGAAGTGCAGATTATTTACTGAGTCTAAAGGAAAGGTTTTATGGGGCTCAACAGCCAGAAAATCAAAGTCCAATTAAAATAGGAGATATAGTAATCCTTAGGGGAGATATGCCTCGTTCGCAATGGCCTCTAGGAAAAATAGCAAAATTGCATACTGATGGAAAGGGGATTGTGTGGTCAGTGGAGTTACTAGTGAGGGGACAACGATGTGTGCGGACGGTAAATAATTTGATTCCCCTAGAGTTAGCTGATGAGGTAAATGAGGACTCTAAGTCTGCGTCTTGGCAGGCCAACTTAGGGGATTCCCGACCTCGGAGGCAAGCTGCTTTAAAGTGTAAAACCACTTGGAGAAACCTCATTAAAGGGGGTCAAACTACCTGAAGCAAACCTTAATTTTTCGCCGGCCCCAGTTAAAAAAAATGTGGAAGTGTGGAATTAACATGGGACTAAGTAAACAGTCATCATAATACGTCAAGGCAAACAAAACACTGTCAGCCATTGTAGTGATTCAGCAAACAAATCAATACATAAATAGGCAGCCATTTATCTATTCATTTATTTATTCATGTGTTTTTTTATAGTATTTTTTTGCGGTCATGTTTATGCCCATAGCGCCTGTAGGTCAACACACACACACACACACACACACACACACACACACACACACACACACACACACACACACACACACACACACACACACACACACACACACACACACACACACACACACACACACACACACACACACACACACACACACACACACACACACACACACACACACACACACACACACAACACACACACACACACCGCGCGATGGTCAGGTTGATAGCGTGCTGGTCTCCCGCTCTGTGGGTAGGCGGTTCGAATCCTCGCAATCCCGGAGATTTTTTACCGACAAATTCAGGCGGTTACTATCCTCCTTGAGAAAGGGGGTGGGTGTGTGTGGTGTGTGAGGTCCCAGCATTGCCCAAAGATCAGTAATAATGAGCTCCAAGCTCACACTGCGAGGGTGAAAACTGGCGATCGCGAGCTAGCTCGCGTGGACAAGACCATGGATGATGAACACACACACACACACACAGACACACACACACACACACACACACACACACACACACACACACACACACACACACACACACACACACACACACACACACACACAGTCACACCCATACACGGACGCCCACACACGCACACACACACACACGATGGTCAAGTTGATAGCGTCCCTGGCCTGCTATTCTGTGTTAGCCGGTTCGAATCCTCGCTGCTCCCGGGGATTTTTCATTGACAAACTCGGGCGGTTACTGCCCTCCTTGAGGAAGGGATCGGTGTGTGTGGTATGTGAGGTCCCAGCATTGCCCAAAGATCAGTAATAATGAGCTCCAGGCTCGCACCGGGAGGTTGAAACTGGCGATCGCGAGTCCGAATCGCGTGGAAAAGACCATGGGTGAATAAAACACACACACACACACACACACACACACACACACACACACACACACACACACACACACATACACACACACACACACACACACATAAACACACACAGACACACACACACACACACACACACACACGCACACACACACACGTTATGCCTAATGTTGGTTTTTGTTTTCACATGAGTTTAATGATGTGGGTTCCCTTTTGTCTTTTTTTAAAAACTTTTTATTCGACCAATATTTTTGATAGTGTGTCGCAGTTTTTATAACTTTTCTGTTCTTTTTTTCCCTTGAGTGAGTGATTGAGGAGGGAAGGGAGGGAGGGGATGCATGAATAAAGACGAGTGTGTGAGTAAAAGTGAGTGAGTGAGTAAGAGTGAATAAGTGAGTGAGTGAGTAAGTAAAAGTGAGTGAGTAAAAATGAATAAGTAAGTGAGTAAGGCCGGCATTTCATTAAGAGTAAGGCTGCAGCAGGCAGAGTAGGTTCCCGTTTTCCTTATTCATTTATTCATGCAGAGCTGGGCAGTATTTAAATACGTATTTATATACATTTGTATATTTATAAATGTATTTATAAATACATTGGTTGTCATGTATTTAAATACAGTATTTAAATACTTTTATGAGTAGTTAAATATATTGTATTTAAATACTCATAATATAAAAATGTAAATACTTTTTTATCAGTTATTTTGGCCATAAACCCGCCCAACTATCTGGCAATCCTGATATTACAGTGAACCAGTGATTCCACTTGCAAGAGAAATATATTATTTGTAGAAAATTTAGGCCTGAGAAGGAAATTTCTAAGGAAACCCAAAATCTTAAGAAAATCCTAAGAAAATCCAGTTTTTTCGGACATTTTAAAATTTGTGTGGAGTAAAAATGTATTTACAAATGTATTTAATTACAATTGATGTATGTAGTATTTAGTATTTAAATACATTCGTAAAATGTATATAGTATTTAGTATTTAAATACATTTCTCCCATGTATTTAGTATTTAGTATTTAAATACATTCAATGTATTTAGTGCCCAGCTCTGTTTAATTTCATGCTTATATTTTTTGCATTAATTTAGTTTGTTTTAGGAAGTTGATTAGTTTCCTCCAGATGAGTTCACGTCAGGGCATATATATATTTCCTTTTTTTTCCTTTTACTTTTCCCGTCATTCTTTTTTTCCATTGGTTAGTTTGTCAATTTTTGTATTTTGTTTTAAGTATATTTTTGTCTCCTATTTTTTCTTCTTTCTGCTTTCTCTCATGTTAAAGTTTTCCTTGTTTGTCAGTTTTCCTGTAATATTTTCGTTCTATTTTCTATATCTATTTGCTCCGATTTTTTCTTGCAACATTTTTTTTCATCCTATTTGTATTTTCTTCCATTTTCTTTTCTAATTTCATGATTTTTTCCTCATTTTGCCTTTTTTTTCAGCATCATTTTTTCATCCTATTTTTTACTTTTCATTTATTTATCTTCTGTATTACTCGTACGTATATATATATATATTTTATATATATATATATATATATATATTTATATATATATATATATATATATATATATATATATATATATATATATATATATATATCTATATATATATATATATATATATATATATATATATATATATATATATATATATATATATATATATATATATATATATATATATATATATATATATATATATTTATATATATATATATATGTATATTTTTTTTTTCTTTCCCT
>JACEEZ010013414.1:0-17784 GCA_016584305.1 Chionoecetes opilio | reverse complement strand
ATCCACTAAAGGGGTCTTTAAAAACTTTCAGTCTGCTACCGGGACAGATAAATATAATATCCTTGCACGGGATGGACTGCCAAGTATAAACAAATGTGGCGCCACCCTGCAGTTGCCGCTCCGAAACAAAAATCATAATTTGCCCTCTAAATATCACATTTTGGTCCATATCTTTCATCACTAAGTTCATATTACCTTCCATTTACGTTGTTAACATATGAACTTCAACCATATATACGGTAACACTGACAATTATTATAATTTAAAAGGTCCTCTCTTTTGCACTATCCTGTTTTCATACTTTGATGATTTACTTAAGTTTTCCTTTAAATTAGCTTAGCGAGCGCTGAGCATAACTTGGAAGATACACTTAACCAGTTTGCTCAGTAAAGTACTCCAGCACAGGAACTAAGTGTAAGTCCTCCTTATACTTAAGTATTTTTTGTTTATGTCGGCCCTGCCCCTCAGCGCAGCGAGGCGGCGGGTCAGGGAACACCTCACAGATTGCCGCCTGTCCACTCTCCCTCCCGCCAACCATGATGGATAAACTGCCGATTTGCATTTTCCACGCACACACACAAGATATCGGAGATTCCATAACCATACTATTTCCTCGATTATTTTATTTTTTCACCCGTTCCTATTCTTCTCCTTTTGATAGTTAAATTGGTATGAAGTTGTCTGCATAACTCTTCGTCGGGCGCTGATTATCGTGCCGTAAGTCACAAGGCGGTCGGTAACAAGCCACATAAACCACACACTCATTTTACCTTGCTAGTTTTTCAGACAGGTACAAAGGTGCCGCGGCCGCCATTCACACCTGCGGAGCCCTGGCGGCGAGGGGCGTCCGATCACCCAAGGAGACGCTACTTTACGACGAAAGGAGGAGCCGCTTCTAGGATGGTGCACGCGTCACTCCATAGATTAAGGCTATTTTAGGGTTGAGTTTGTTAATGGTGGCTTCCCTTCCCATCCATCTCACTTCATCCAGCATTGGAAAGGTCAAAGAAGAAGGTAACGGTAAACTCATCAAATGTTGGATGCAAGTTTTTCAATTACTGTGATGCAAATGAGTAAAATATGTGTCTGGGTGCCTAAGGTTTGTACTGGTTGCGTTGCACACATTTTCTTTACGGTCCTGAAAGCTTGCAAGACAGAGTGTGGTCGTATATTCCCTGCTGTGTTATCAACAGACATACATAAGCAGGAAGGTGCATCAGTAACTTGAGCATCCGTGCGGAAAGGGAAGCCCAAAATTTGGGGTGTGGAGCGAAGTGATGAGTTGACGGCGCGCAGTGGGCGAGGCTGCAAGTGACCGTGTCAGGGTTGGCGGCTACGACGGAATCATCAAGGTCGTTGGCATTATGTTTCCCAGATCTGACGGCGGCGCAGCAGGATCCTGGCCACCTCCTGGTGGTGCTGGACACCAGGACGGGATTTGTTTTTCTTCATATACTTACTTTAAAAAAAATTGGTTACAAGCCACCCACACGAGAGCCAGATTGGTCAACTAAAGGGTAATATGACTACAATAAATGTAAACACAGCAGAACAAGACAATTCTAATTTCAGAGGCAGCTCGAAAGCTCGAAATTTCGAGTATGAGAGAGAGAGAGAGAGAGAGAGAGAGAGAGAGAGAGAGAGAGAGAGAGAGAGAGAGAGAGAGGGGAGAGAGAGTTAAAGAAAGATGATCCTCAGGAGGCTACAGGTGGGGTGGATGTCGAGCCACTCGAGGCGCCCTGTGGATGGATTCAGCAAACCATTTACGAGGTAAGACTCTGGTAAATTTCCTCGTACCTCCCTGCACATGGCACGACCCTATTCAGCAAACACTTACGATATTGCAAGTATCCTCGAAACCTACGAGTGGTCCTTGTATCTAGTAGCGGCTACCAGAAGGTTTACCAGCCCATATTAGCGGGAAGGACACAGTCTCCTGTAGCTGATTTAAATCATCTAGCTACTTATATAGGTAAGTTCTAATAGTGAATACTAATTTGTGATCATTTATATTGGGCAAGAGTAGGGACATGTATACTAATAACCGAAATAAGTCCCAACAGGCCGTGCAATGGCCCACTATAAGTTACCCTGTGATTGTGTCCTTGTCGGCGATATTGTGTCGTCATTTTAAGCACTGTCTTGATGTTCCACACTGCCACAGTTCATATGATCGTGTGTGGTGGGGCTGGCAACATGTGGTGGGGCTGGAAAACATGTGGCAGGCAGGTGTGGTGTGTGGTGTGTTGGGGCTGACAACATGGGTCAGGCCTGAGGTGTGGTGGCTGGTGGGGCTGGAACATGTGTCAGGCAGTAAGCATCGTCATTACACATCCTGTCCAGTGTCTAGAATTAATAAAATATGATAAAACAACAGCCCACAGCACCGAAAGTGCAGCGCGTTACCGCCGTAAGTCTCCAATATCGCCTGGTTTTAATCTCGCATCACAATTCACCTCCTGTGATTTATGTGTTAACCTATTTCAGGTCAGGAGTCATGATGGGTCAGGGTCACTAATCCCACGGTCCCACCACGTCTATCCACTCCTGCCCATCGCTACTTTACATCTCTCCAGTATTCCCGTAAGTGTTTTTTGTTTTTTGGTTAATCTGTTAATTACCTCACCAAGTAGTAACTAAAGGTACCACTAAAAGAGATCCATAGGTTGCATGATTAACTACGTCCTTCAAGACTTTTAAGATAGGCAGCCGGGTACCTGGAACTGTCGCCGATCGGAACACTCGCCGCCGTCGTCGAGTGTTCCAATTCTTGATATTACAGGACCCAATATATACATTTAATCAGGTTTTACCCGTGTTTCTGCACCCAGGGATGAAATACCAGCAATAGCTTGATCATTTAGGTTAAGATAGGTGCCAATGTCCAGGTTAGGTTAGATTAACCACGTCGGCGAGAGTATAAAACGGCAGCCGAGGAATGGACACTGATCAGAGAAAGGGAAGCCTGTGACACTATAAATAGTTTTAAAAGGCAGGGAACTGAAGGGATTTGTAAGAAGTGTGAGGGGGAGGATTAGTTACAGCTATTAGAAAAAGGTAATAGGTAAGTTCTGATGGTGAATACTAATTTGTGATCATTTATGTTTTTGCAAGAGTAGGGTTATAATGGACGAGAACTTCGCGGTCGTTTTCAGAGACACCGACTAATTTTTCCTGGCCTACAATAGGGGCTTTTTCTAATGGAGATACGTAGTTTTATTTTCCGGAACTCCATTAAAAAAAAAAATTTCATCACCGAATTTTATGCAAGGTTAAGGTTAGGTTTCACCTATAATGTTAGGTTAGGTATACTTAGAGGTTAAGGTTAGGTAAAGTTTCATTAAAACCTAAAAGGGTTTTAAGTTAGGTTAGGTATACGTAGGGGTTTAAAGGGTTTAAAGGTTAGGTTTCATTAAAGACCTAAAAGGGTTAGGTTTGGTATGTTCTATTCAATTACTTCCCTGTTATCTGAGACCCTGACTGACGGCCAAGTTTTAGTGCTTTTTCTGATGGGAGACAGTGTTTTTAATGGAAACGGCGACCATAAATTCTGTGATGAATTATTATTTTTTTTTTAAATATTTTTTTCCCGGGAAAAAACAAAACATCTCCTTTAGAAAAAAACCCCTATTGTAGGCCAGTAAAATTAGTCGGTGTCTCTGAAACGAAAGCGAAGTCCTCGCCCATTATTACCGGGGTTCTGGTAATGGGGTTCTGACATTTATGTCAGGAGAGTACAATAGGGAGTCTTGGTTGAAACTGCATATTTACCAATATTTATTACAAGTGTAAATACTAATGGTTATGGATAGATAAAACTTTAAATTTCTTCAGTAAAAACACCAACATTACTGAGGGTATGTGTACTCTTGTTTATGGTATATTATTGTGTAACACCAGCTGGGTTTTTTTTTTGGGGGGGGGTTTAACCCTTTTCTCAAGTTCATTTCAATGTAATTAGAGTTAGGTTAGTTCCTCCGGTATTATTCCGATGAACACCGAATTCATTTTGGTGTACGAACTATTTTTTTCTGGCGATTTTTTTATGTGTTTTGGATTATTTTGCTAACCGTTTCTGTCGCAAAATACTTTTTTTCTTTTACTTAGGTAAAGGTTGAGTTAGGCATAGGTATGGTTAGGTTAGATATGGTAAGGTTACGGGTTACGTGGTTGGCTCGGGTAAATCCGAGCCAACCACGCCAATTTTGGAGCTTCAGCCCCCGCAAAATGGGCTGCAGTCGGCACCGACTGGATTGACTGGAGCAAGTCCTGTCGTGGAGATGTGAACGGGCTTTTAGGGACCATAAACTAACCCTTTTTTTCACTTAATAATAGAAAATAACGGTAGATAATGGGTTTCATCATCTAAAAGAATAATTAATAAATACGTAAATGGAGAAAGAAAAGCTGATCAACCCGGATAAATATTTGCTTAATCAAACCAAAACAAAAGATAAGATCAAGTAGGTCAGTCCATATGCTTATATTTTTTTGTTGATTATAGGTGGTGAGCAAGAGTGAGTGAGAATTTATCGTTTTTAAGAATGAATGTCTCGCCCCCGTAAACAATTAACTATAGCCGTATTGCATTCATACACAACCTACCTAACTTTATATAGTAGTATAATATGCAAAAACCCACACTAAAATAAAATATATAGTGAATATTCTTCCCATATAAATTATTTTAACTATTAGGTTAAAAAAGCAATGTGGGAGACATCTTAGATAGGGAAGTGATAGGATAGGTGAGTGATAATTGGTTAATGTAGATATTTAATATTCAGGTTTAATAATTAGCATTCAAGCTTTTTAAATTTCCATAACCTTGGGCTTTTTTCTTATGAACTGTTGTGCATCTAACTAAAACCTGCCATATAAAAACCATACCTATTAAAAATAATAACTTTTTCAGCTATCATGGAATTCTTGGGGCAAGGGAAAACACGACAGGCTGCACTTGGAAAGGGTCTTCAGAGATGGGCCTTGATCCTCTAGAGTCTAGATGTCAGTGACAACCACCACCTACGGTATTACCACCTACCCTGCCATGAGATCCTGCAGCTCTGTGAGGAGATTGGGCCACAGCTTTCCAGACCCCCCAAATAGGACTGTAGCAATTCCAATCCACACTCAAGTCTTGGTTCCCCTGCACTTCTTTGCTAGTGAATCATTCCAGTGTTTTAGGTGACACTGTTGCTCTTAGTTAGATTACTTAAATTCCCCATACTCCATAATAGCTGACAACAAAAACAGGTTTAAAACCAACTTAAGTAATGCATACCTAAATCAAGTACTTATGTACTATACTCAGTGGTATTTCAAAAATAAACTTTTCTTATTTCATCCACTGCTATTCTAATAACTGCTCATCAGCTTTCAACTATTTCAACTTAATTATCAGCAAGAAAATTATGTTGGATATGTCCTGTCTTTTCCTGTTTGTAATAAAAGTGAGACTACTACAGTGTTGAAATCATCATTTTGAATTTTAATATTATCAGTATATTATAGTTGTAAAGTTGTTTGATCGAAATGTAAGCGTTTGAATTTTAGCTGTACGTACAAGGTTATTGGAAGTTTCTGAATCATAAATCAGCGACTCGGAGTACATAAAATTGAATTTTGAATATGCTAAATTTTTGTCGTATACCGATTTTTGTATGGCCTCACAACGATCATGACCCCCCTTAGCTGTACGGGCTCTCTGCGCTTGCCAAAATCATGGGCTACACAGAAAAATTTACCTTGCATGCCACCCCACCCTCTCCTTGTCAACTTTGTGGTTACGTCACTGACAATGTCATTATGATTTCATTATATGTTAGACATTTGAGTAATTCCCTTCCAAAAATCACTTCATACACGGTGGAAGAACTATTTCCCTAAGGCCACCTGCGCATTTTTTTATCTACCCTAAATAACTCGAACCTAACAACTTTAAAAGCTATGGGAAAGATTCGTTTACAGTGACCCTCGCCATTTTCAGACGAAACTTATTTTTCTGATAGAATATGCTGTTTTAAGAGAATCTGACCTTTGTTTTTCGTGACAATCACTAGATTCTTTTTTACCCTCTAGACCCCCCCCTGTAAAAAAATAGTGATCACTAGTTTTTTTCAATTTCAAAGTAAGAATAAAAATGAACGGGGACTGCGCGGTCATTTCTTAGACACTGACTAGTTTTTTCTTGCCTAAAATTAGTGCTTTTTCAGATATTCTTATTTCCGGAAACCCATTTTTTTTTTTTTTTTTTTTTGTCACCAAAACCTACGGTTACGTTTCCATTGTTAACAAATTTTCTCATTCAGAAAAGCACTAAACTTGGCCAGGAAATAATAAGCTATGTCTCAGAAACAGAGAAGTAACGGAATTGTACGGAAACAAGTGATTCCCGCCCCGCATTCGCCAGCCGCCGAGTGATCCGCTCTGCCTAGAAAAATTATTTTAAAGAGACCCTAGCTCGGCACCGCCCTGCCGGGGACCATTATTTCCTTAACCGAACTGAACCTAACCTCCCCCTCGGCCCCCCGGCGGGATTATTAAACTCACCCGAACCTTAACCTAACCTAAAGGGTTAGGGGGCTATATAATTTCTACAATATGTATATAAGTTTTGAAGGTTTTTCCGGAAGTTGATTAAAACTGCGCAGCATACTGAACAAAAATAATACAGAAAAAAATAAGTAGTAACGGCGGTAGCAACCGCGCAGTTCTCGTCCATTATAACCCAATACTCTCCTGACAACTGTGGGGGACGGGGGGGGGGTGCGCAGAACCTCTGCTAGTTAACTAACCTAACCTGGGCATTGATCACGAACCTAACATCAGTGGGGGGTTTTCGCCCCTTCCAGATCCCCCTTGAGTTTTTTTAATTTCGGTAAATTTCTAGTGTTTGCCCACACTCTCCCACTTCCCCCAAACAAGTTTGGGGACCTGTGGGAATAGGGGTTTTCGGGAGGGGAACAAATTATGCGTCGGAAACAATAATTTAAGAGTTGTGTAGGGGGCTTTAAAAATTTCCCCAATCTAGGGTAATTTCCTTATATCTAGAGGGAAAATTTTCATAAAACCAAAATTAACCTAACGTAGCCAAATTTAAAACCCAACCTAGCTGGGGCTTGACCACCGATAACCTAACCTAAGCTAACCAACCAAAGCTACCTAACCAAATCTAATCTAATCTAACCAAATAACTTATCCTAGCCTAACCAAAACTAACCTAACTCCTAGCGAGGGTTTGGGAGGGTGTTCTCGACACTTCGGTCATCATTCTGTGGGATCGTCAGGTTCACACGTCTCTGGACTCGGAAGAAATCAATACATTTTCCGTAGATCTAGGAATTTTTTTAACACTCCTAACTCAAAAACTATGTGGTTGCAATGCATATTTTTTTACCCCAGCCAAATATCCCGCATTCCCCAGGTCCCCAAGCCTGATTTGTGAGAGAGGGGGGTATGGGCAAACACTAGAATAATACCCTTAAATTTTCCGACGGCTGTTGTAGGTGTTTTTAAAATTTCTCCTTCTGATAAGAACGAAACGTTCAGTAAACCACCACCGATCGTGTGTTGGTTTAAACTGCACATATAGCCGGTTATGGAACTTCGCCGAAAAGCCAACCGAAAACTCTCGCCGACAGGGGGAACACTCGCCGACGTGGAAATTTTCGGCGACAGTTCCACTGGTAAGGACCGTTCACTAAACCCAACCTTGATATTGGTCAACTAGCCAACATAACCTAAAACCCCATAACCTAACTCAAGATCAAGAACTAGAATTGTCGCCAGAAATAGGAACCCCACGCCGACATGAAAAATCGGAACATTGGCCGACGTCGGCGAGAGTTCCTATCGGCGACAGTTCCAGGTACCAAATAGCCTACCTTTCACACTCGTTTTTCAGACCTATAAATAACAGTAGAAAGGTGAAAAAAACTTAATCTGGGGGGTCTTTCTTAAAAACCCCAGCCCCCGTCCACCCAGCAGTTAATGGGTACCGGGGTGTTAGCCGGGGTTTGTGACCCCACCTCCCGGATGGTGGCTTCGGCCAACACTAATGCTGCAGCGGTAGATCACTATGGATCTGGGCATTATCCTCTAAACAAAACAAAAAAACAAAACCCCCTGGTCATGTTATACATACACAAATATTAGGCAAATTCTCCATTTTTCTCCTTGACAGATAATTGATTGATTGATTTAATGCTAAAAGGTGAATGTGCCAGATCCTTGACAGATAAGACGAAGAATCATTGCATGTGTAGAATCACACACGGACACATCTATCAGGCTATTTTGTTGTGTTTTTCAGCAAAAGTCATGATTTTTTTTAATAGATTACCTCGTATCAGTGACAGTGTGTGCAAAACGAACCTTTAAAGATGCACAATAAAGAAAAATAAGCTCTTGAGACATATTTACTACAATTATGGAGTTATGATACATGAACTTTAAATGAAATTTGTTTGTAAACAAAAGCACGTGTAAACCCAACACGCATCATGTAAGCGTGGAGATGATTGGCTGTTGCGCGACACGAGACCCCTCTGGTGGCTACAGTGGCAATGGGCCTCGTAGCTTACTAGATGCTTACAATATCGTTGCCGAATACAGTTTTGCCATCTTCGTAGCGGTCTAGTAACTTCGACCTCGTAACAGGGTATCGCTGGTAAGTTTGCTGAATCCGGCCCCTGGGCTGTGGGCCCCCACTCTGTGTCGTCAAAGGGCGGGAGGACTGATAAGCGACAAGATCAACAGGTACTTTACAAGGGTAATCAAGATGGTCGGCTGGTGACTGAGCGCCACTCTATGCAGGGGCAGACCGTGGTGCTCAGCGTGACCGGGAACTTGACAAGTGACTGACGCCATGAAACACGGGGAGACAGTTTTGTCTGTCTTACCCGGGAAACATCCCTGCAAATATCAGCAATAAACTGTATCTGGTGACCTCGGGGTCGGTGTCTGAAAGAGGAAAATCACCTAATTAGAAAACCCAGGGCTTTTTTCACCATTTAAAGATAAGTCTCCGGGCGTCACAGGTCGGTCTGACATCAGCTTATTGGATGTGGGGGACCACACGCGCCCTCCATCTGACCATTCGTTACTCGATAACGCGAAACAAGCAAAAACTCGCACACGTGGTTCTCCTAAAACGGCCGCCAAGTGAGAGCCCGGGCGGGGGGAAAGGAAAGCGGGCCCCGACCCTCCCACCTCCCCCCCCGCTAAAACGCTTGAATTTTTCATTTTTCCAGCGTTTCCCAGGTGTACAGAACCTGGGGCACGGAACAGTCCGTGGCCCCACTGGTCAATTGGACATCCGGTAACAAATTGTAAAAACTGACGTCACCAAGAAAGGGTGGGGCAGTCTGGCCTCTGCGCTCGTGTGGTTTTCAAATGAAGTATTCATATAACTTCCTCAGGTTTCCACTTTTATTCATTTTTAAATGAACGATATTCCTTGCACGAAATTTCGGGAAAATTGCAGCATTCTAATTGGTTCTAAAAAAAAAAAAAAAGCGGTTGGAGGAGGGGGGTAGGAGGAGAGTACTCTGAGAAAAAAATTGGAAACAAATTTGGGGTTTTGTAGATAAAAATTTTTAAATGCTGAATGACTCGTCATTACATGCAAGGGGGGAACCAAACACCGGACAAACAAAATGTACGCATGACATAAAACATATACTAAAAAAAAAAAAAGATGAAACGAAAGAAATAATTGAGAATGATTTAGTGTCTCGGACAATTAATTCTACTTTTTTCGATGGTATAAAATTTCCCTCGCGGATTACGGGGCTTTTGGTGGTATGAGAGTATATCTTAATCCCCTTATTTTTTTTTTAGGGGTTAAAAGTCAAGCGTTAAAGGGGGAGGAGGGGAGGAGGAGGGGGAGGGGAAGGGGTGTTTCGCGGGGGAAGACTAAAATGAAAATTAGTTGCGCCAGGAATGGGGGGCGCAGGTAGGGTAGTGAGCCCCCCCTCCTTTCCCCTAAAACGGGGACTCGATTTGTCACAGCGCCCCCTCGTCTTCCTCCTCAGGGCGCTTAGGGTGCCATTTACCTGTCCGCCCCCCCCTGCCCACTTTGTTCCCTTTGGAAAAATCCTGTTTTAACCCACGCGCCTAAAATTTTATCCCCCGCAGCAGTGTGTGTGTAAAAAGAGTATGTGTGCGTGAGGGCGTGGCCCGGGGGCTGGACAAGGGCTGTAATGTTTTATGCAGGAGGTGGTGTATTCACTACGGTTTTGCCCACGCGAACGGACTCGCGATCGCCGTTTTAACCCCGGAAAGAGCATGAAGCTGTAGTGCCCGATTTGGATAATGGTGGGCCCTCGCACACCACACCCCCACCCCCTTTTTCAACGGGGACAGTAACCCGCCCGCTTTGAAAATAAAAAACCCCCAGAAGCAAGGGGGTCGGAGATCGAACCCCCAACCCACGAATGGCGCATACTGGCTGCTTTTTTCCCGGTTAAACCCACGAGGCGTGTGTGGGGTTGTGTGTGTTGTGTGTCTTCTCTAGACCTTTCAGGGTTTTAAAACCCCCTCAGATTATCTCAAAGCACAGGTATTTACGGCTCGGCGGACAAAGTGTGGTCACCTTCCGCGGCCACGCCCTCCCTCCCCCCCCCTGGGGACTACCTTAGCGGGGGTCAGGACTTTCCCCCCCTGCGGCCCCTCATCGGATTCCTAAGTGTCCCTCAGATGGACCAACAACCCACAATTAAGTTTCAGCAGGTGAAAGCTAATTCCCAGCGACCCCTTCACAGTAGCGCGGCAGACAGCGTCCCGGGGAATTTGCATCTTGTTTCAGGGCGAGGGAGGGAAATGCGAGGCGGGGCGCTTCGTGTTGTTTGTTTTTTTGTTTGTTTTTTTGCTCTTTCTCTCTCTCTCTCTCTCTCTGGTATCTTGTTCTCTCGACAGTCAGTCTTGCGTTTCTTGTATGCGAGGGAATTGCTCGTTTGTTTTTTGCCTTTTTTGTTGTTTTAATCCCAGTAAGTTTTTAACTTTTTTACGTTTATCTTACATTTTTTTTTTCAGGTCTTCTGTTCGTGGTGTAAGAAACCAAAAAAACATTTATTTCATTTTCAAGTAAAAATTGTATTCAATAAGATTACAATCCCTTTTAATCACTCTTTCAAATATATTAATTTAACAAAAAACGTATAGCAATTTTAAAAGAAATTTTTTATTCTGGCGTTTAGATAATAATGTGAATTATCAACTAAATTAGAAGAAGGAATATATTGTTTTTGAAACCGCAAACCTGCAGGGGTTTGGCATCCGCACTCTTCACCCGACACAATTTATAATAACACTTTTGTAACACACACACACACACATAAAAAAATATATATATTATATATATATATATATTTTTTATATATATTATATATTATTTTAAAATTATATATATATTATAATATGCAAGGAGAGAGAGAGAGGAGGAGAGAGAGAGAGAGAGAGAGAGAAGAGAGAAGGGGAGAGAGAGAGAGAGAGAGAAGAGAGAGAGAGAGAAGGAGAGAGAGAGAGAGAGAAGAGAGAGAGAGAGAGAAATGTATAAGAAAACCAGTAAAACCCCATAGATCGACAGAAACATTCACGTCGTTGATCCAACTCGAAGAACCATAATCAGTTAAATTAATACTTCCCCCACGAAACCCCTTTCCCCTTCCCTAACATACGTTTTCCCTTCCCTGAAAACCCCTGGTCCCCCCCCTTCCCAAACCCCAAAAAATATGGAGGAGTGAAAAAGCGGGAGCAGCATAACAAACACTTCCTTCCACAACAGAAATTGTGGTGCGTTTTTTCATGGTCAACATGGCCGTCTGGTGAACTTGTTTTGGCCCCGTATGAAAAAGAAAGAAAGGAGGGTGGGAAGGGGGAAGGAGTGAGGGGCAAAAAAAGCTAATCCAAGTTGACTGAGACTTCCGGGCGGTCATGTGACTCCGCTCCCCTGGTGGGGAATGGGGGGTGAGCATGGACGCCCACGGCGTGCACGTGTCGGGGCACCCGAGACTCGGGTGTTGGTGCAAATCAAAAAGCTGCAGGGGGTTTTTGACTGATAAGGATCGGAAAGTAATTGGCTAATGGAAAGTTTTCCCGTGGGTCCCTCTGCCTCTACCCCCGCCGTTCGGGGGTGGGATTAGAATGGAGGCCGTCACACCCATGCAGTTAACAGAGGACCCCAGTAGTGACCCCACAGCCCCGACGCTGAGCTTCTGCCCTGACGGGATTTGTGCCAGCATGCAGGTTTGCCACAAACATTTTTACCGTGAACCTTTTTTGGTTTAAAAAAGACTTTTTATATCTTTCCAAATAAAGTAAAGACCACAAACTCGCCTCTGCCATAGTGCCTAAGACGCCTGAAAGCAAACGACCGGGGGAATAGGAATGGGACCGGGGGGGACATTTTCGAAGAGGCCCAAAAACTACCCCCTCTTAGGTCCTAAGACGACTTATTTAAAGGGGCCAAGAAGACTACAAAGGAAGCTTTTTTCGGATTTTCATCTTACCCTCGTGTAAGGCAAAGACCTTCTTAGTCCCACCACTTCCACTTTAACCAATCAGCGTGCGCGACACAAGTCTGTATTTGGCGGGAAACGTATAAAACAAACCTCGGCGATACCACGCGAGGGTCCCTCTCTCTTTTCTCTCTCTCTCCCCTCTCTCTCCTCCTCTCCCCTTTCTCTTCTCTCATTTTCCCTCCCCTCTCCTCTCTCTCTCCTCTCTTCTCCCCTATTCCTCCCCTCTCTCTCTTCCTCTCTCTCTCTCTCTCTCTCTCTCTCTTCTCTCTCTCTCTCTTCTCTCCTCTCCTCTTTTTTTCCCTTTTTTTTTTTCTTCTATTTTTCTTCCCTCCTTTCCTTCCCCTTTGATTTGCCAGATATGTTTTTTCTGCTACAGTCAAGTGCATTGAAAACACCCCGAGGGATCTCTCTCTCTCCTCTTTTTTTTTTTCTTCTATATTTCTTCTCCCTCCTTCCTTCCCCCTTTTCACCTCCAACCCCACATCATAGCCGTTGTGATATTTCGGGGGGAAAAAACGAAATTTTTTTTTCTGGTGAGTTTTGATTGTTTAGAATTAATCTGCTAACCGTTTCTGTCGCAAATCAAACTATTCCCCCCAGCCCACCCCCATAATATATAGTATTATAATAATATATTTTCTAGGTTTAAAACAGCCTTAAATACATATACAGTCTAAAATATAAATATATAACCAAAAATAAACCCTTTTTTGTTATGGGGGACGAAGAAAATTTCGGGTAAGACGACCCCAAACCCCGCCTTAGTTTACCTCGCTGCACTGTCTTTGGCGGAGCGAAATTTGCTTCCCAAAATGTCCACCTAGGCTAAGATGGTCTTAGCCCTAAGAGGCTTAGTTGTTCCAAAATGCCCCCCCCGGTCTTTCCCGCTGGGGTTTTGGGTTCCGGGTGTTTTGTACCCCCTTCTTATCATGCCGCCCTTGGTACATGCCTCCCCCTCCTCTTTTATCATCATCCTCTGCCTTCCACCCTTCATCCTTGTCTTTCACGTTGCTGACGGCGTGATTCCCCTTAACACATGTTTACTGGCCAAAGAACGGTGTTTTAAATTTCCAATAATTGAAGCGAAGGGGAATTTTCTCGAGTAAATTT
This sequence comes from Chionoecetes opilio, assembly GCA_016584305.1. NCBI lineage: Eukaryota > Metazoa > Arthropoda > Malacostraca > Decapoda > Majidae > Chionoecetes > Chionoecetes opilio. Next base: position 4,150 of record JACEEZ010013414.1, on the reverse strand, counting down.
TGAAGGAGAGGCGAGACGGGGATTTGGGCGGCTGGGGAGAGGGTTGCAAAAACAAGATCCCCCCCCGTGACAGCCACCGCAAGAAAACCCGCTACTTTCTTTAATAAAAAACCCCCCGAAGTCTGGGAGGATTTCGTTACAGATCCCCAGTGGCATGCGGTGTAGGGTAGGCCTGCACTCTTACCCCGCATTCCCAAAACCCCACTTCATTCCCTACGCTTCCACCCCTACCCTGATCTCCTCCTGGTGTACATACATACCCTAATTTACCTCACACACCTCACCTACCACAACCCCCCACCCTGATCCCTCGCACCCACCTAGATATATACCACCACCACTATACCCTCCCCCCATCCACCCCAAATCTCCACATGCCTGACGCTGGCTGGTCGCCGCGGGGGCTCTTTCCCCTCAGTCCGCACTAGAATAAAGGTTAGTTGAATCAGCCCGGAGGGTACGGGACATAAGAACATAAAACTAAAAAAAAAGGAAGCACAAGAGGCATTTAGAGCTACACGTGGTTGTTCCTGTTACTTAACACTACTATATGTACCTACATCCCCCTTTTCCCCCTCCATAAAGCTGTCTAGCCTCCTTTTAAAAACTCCTAAAGACTCCCCATAACGACCTGACGAGGTCCATTGCAAAATTTCCACCCTATTTGGAACCATTTTTCCCTATTTATTTTAATCTACGCTTTTTCCAGCTTGAATCCGTTACTTCTTTTCTACCAATTTTCTAGCCCTAAGAACTTTTCCCACATCCCATTATTGTATCCCTGTATCCACTTAAAAATATACATAAACCCAAACCATACCCTACAAAACATACCTAACTGAATATATAACTCGACTTGAGCCGACCTAAGCCGACGAATTTATAAAGATAACAACATTTCCCCCAACCATGGTGAGTGGGAATTTTTTCTAAAAAGATAGAAAAAAAGATGACCGGTGCACACATAAAAAAAAGTCAGCCAAATTTCTTGGACATGAAGGGTTTAAAGTAAAAGTTTTCAGTCAAATTTAAAGTACAGTTTTTTTGTTTTTTTTGGGAGGTCTTGCTTTTTTCACCCCTATAACTTTCCAACCGCGAAGGGCGAGTTAAGCATCATTTCTGTGACCAGTTACCCACCCCCAGCGTGTTAAAATAAAAACCCCCTTGATCCCATCTTTCCTCCGCCCTCCCCCCCACAGGGTGAAGGGGATCCCCGACAGGTGAGGTACGGAGGGCGGGGGCGGCTTTTAGGGCTCCGCTCATAACAAAACAACCCCCCACTATAGCTACCCGCAAAACTTCGAAAAAACCAATAAGTAGAACAATTGTAACCCCCTACCAGTCATAAGCGTTTCCCCTGAGTTCATTTTCCCCTTTTTCTCCTCACACCCTCCACTACTGCCTCCCTCCCTCATTTTTTTATTTTTTGCCACAGGATGGTATTTTCAATGATCACAAGGTTCATAAATGTTTCGTTGTTTTTTTATGCGTTTTAAAAGACTCACAGCCTACTCAAAAAAAAGTTGAAGGAAGAGGTGCGGGCCCCGAGGCACGCCCCTGTGGGGCCCGGGGGACCCACCACTGGTCGGGCGCTCAAGTTTTTTCCCCCGAGATAAGAATCAAATTCAGAGTAAAAAACTTCCAATTGCTATCTTTTGGGAAAACGAGGAACTTCCACCGCACTGGTGTTTGTACTGTTTTTAAAAATTGTGTGATAAAAACCCTGTTTGGGCTATTTTGTGTCCCTGTATCAGACAAACACTTGGTCTTAAAGGAACAGCGGGGGTCGAGGCGCGGGTGTGGGAGGCACGAGCTAGGGCCCCTTTCAGCGCCCCGCGCGGCGCTGAAAACCCCGTGCTTCCCCGAAAAGATGAATATAAAACCAAGAGGTTTTTTTTTATTTGCTGTCCCAAAAAAACGGGGAACGAGACCCGTTTTTTTTTGTTTCCTCACATTCAATTAGAAAGTGTGGGAAGAGCATCACAGCATATTTTCACTCTAATAACTTCATATTTAAAAATACAAAGTAAGCCCAAGTTGGTTTTGAGTAAATTGGCAAGAAAAAACAAAACTTAAACAATATTTTTTTAGGTTTTAACCAGGCAAGGGTGGTGGGCCTTCACAAAGACTTTGTGCACATTTCCACCCCCGGGTTTCCCTTCGGCCACTGTTCCCCCCCTGGCCCTTCAGCTCGCGGGGTTTCCCCCTCCCCCCCCCCATCCCCCGCCATACATTTACCACAACATTCCTTTGCTGTGCTTAAGCGTCAGCCATGCTAAAACCCCTCCTCAGTGCAAAATCTCTGGTAGCAAACTAAACATTTGGGAAATTTTATTATACGTCACGAAGCTCTGAAAAGAGAAACGGGGGCATAAAACTTGGCCTCGAGCAAACTATCAAAAAATTCTAGGCTGCCCCCCTTTCAGGAGGTCTAAGGCCCCTACCCAAGTCAAAGGGGGTAGAGCGACAACGGCGAGGTACGACGAGCGGCAGAACCTTCAAAAACGTTACCCAAGTGGACAAGAAAGAGGGTTGGTTGGGTTTTTACGCGGCGGTGATTTGGGACCATGTTGCTTCAAACTGGTTGCCAAGTACACTATAAAAAGTCTATAAGCGAATTTTCCCCTATACTCATCAAAAAAATCAACAAAAACGTTGCGATCGGTATGAAGTTGGTGAAAATATATATTTTATGAAATTAATTAACAGTAGAGGCGGTATACGTAAGTTTTTCCCTTTCCCCTCTGTGAACATGTCGGTAAGAAAAAAGTGCTGGCGGGTTCGGGAGCGACCTTTATGAGGGGGGCAGGGTCAAGCAAAACCCACCCCGCTACCCGGGGAAACCCCCTGCAATTGTCACTAAAAAAACTTATTGCCGCATATGTAATACCTAAAAATCTTTTTACTTTACTTAAATACATATTGGAAAGAAAATTGTTTAAAATTTCTTAATCCTCCCGATTAGGAAAGTAATAAAAATTTATCAAGGTTTAGGAAAACACGGGTGTACCCATTCTTACCCCGACCGCCAACCTTCCTCCTGCTCTTCCTTCCAAAACAAACCCCTTATATGGAAGCGAAGGTCTGCCGTTTCGTTCGTCGGCTTACCCCCTTTTACTTCGGGACGGGCCTAATGTTACCTGAAACTATTGTATGAGAACCCTGGGGGGAAACTGCTTCTTATTAAATGTTTGATGGTTCCAGCGATGTGTAGCAAAAAGTACATAGAATGCAAGAAACTTTTCGGCGTTGAAACCCCGTCAAAACTAGAGTTTAGACGCACAAAGGGGCCCGCCAAGGTGAGAACCGTTTGAAGCGCAAATCCTGGGGAGGGTTTGGACGGTGAGAGTCATATTCCGCCGCTGTTATGGCAATCTGAGGACCTGTGAAGGCGTCAGGACTGCATTGGGGTCGGAGGAAAAACTAAGAATGGCAGGCGGTTAAAAAAAATTTTAAACCAGGCAGCCGCAGTTAAGTCATAAATTGGTTTTGATTAGAGACTGCTTGAGACGCTGCTGAAGGAGTGGTGGGGCGCTTTGGGGGTGGCTGGAGGGGGGGGGGGGGCGAGGAGGTGCAGAGAGGGGTGGGGGTGAGTGTCGATTGGAGGCACAGGGAACTCCGTATGAAAACCGGTCACACAGCCTTTTTTCCCGGCAAATTCAGCCCCCAATATTCACCAAGGCAATTTCTTGCCCTATTGGTCACACGGAAATTTTATAGAGCTAGCCGACTTTGGAAAAATAGGGAAAAAGGGATAAAATGGTCCAAATAGGGTGGGGAATGTTTTGGAAGGATTCATGTGTATGTAGGGTCAGTGAGAACAATAAGTTTGGCCAGTTTGTATCCCCTAAAAAAAGGGAGAAGCCAAAAAAGAAAATAGGGAAAACCTCGGGGCCCGGGGACATAGGTCTAAAGTGCACCCGAAAAATCAATGGGCAAGCTTTTTGGGTTTTACAGAAAACCAATCTAAAAATTAAGAAATTTGGGGGTTAAAGATCCCCGTGACGTGGGGAAAATAGAGGAGCGAATCAGCAATAAATTTCATAAAAGTAAACACAGAAATAGAGAAAAAATAAATGACGATATGGAAGAACGAGAGATGATATTTCGGACCACATCCATGATAGGAGAGTCGGGGGTGAAAAGATAG
>JACEEZ010013413.1:25000-32929 GCA_016584305.1 Chionoecetes opilio | reverse complement strand
AAACCGGGTGGTTACCGGGGTTTTGCCCTGCTCCCCGGGGGTGGTGGCTTGGGCCCAAAACACTAAGCAAAAGGATGAATGAAAAAAAATTTTTGATATGGAGACGGGGCCATAGAGCGCGCTCAGGCCCTGAAAAAAACAACAAATAAATAAATAGATAAATCCCACCACACACACAACACACACCAACACCACACACACACAACACACACACAACAACCCCCACACAACACACAACCAACAACACCACACCCCCACACACAACACCCCCAAACACACACACACACAGGGGAATCCGTAGTGTAAGGTTTTCAGCCCTGGGTTCAAACCGAGAGTCCCGGTTCGACCCCGGGCGGGAGCGAAGACAGAGGGTTTTTCCCTTTAAAACCCCCGAGCCCCGTCCACCAAAAAAGTGAAGGGTACCGGGTGTTAGGGGGGGTTGGCCCCGCCCCGGGGGGGGTTTTCCCCACACTAAGCACAAGAGAATGAAAAAATAAATTTTTATATGGAGACGGGGCCATAAGCGTTGCTCAGGCCTGAAAAATACAAATAGATTAATACAACAGATGAATACACACAAAACACTTAAAACTTAATAGCAATAAGTTCTTTTGTAGTGTAAGGAAAAGGCAAATTTTTAATTAATGTGTATAATGAATATGAAGAAGTTTTGTACCAAGTGAAATAAATCTGTAAAACCGTGCACCCCCACACACACACACACCCCCACACAACACCACCACCACACAACACACCAACACACACACACACCAACACCCACACACACACCACACACACACAACACACACACCACCACACACACACACACACACCACAAACACAACACAACACCACCACAACACACCCAACACACAACAAACAACACACTACACAACTTATATAACAAACAATAAGTAATTAACATGATAAACCTTTTTAAGGAGTTGAGTAGTAGTAATAGTAATAGTAGTAGTGGATTTTTAGTAGTATGTAAAGTAGAGAATTTTGGGTGGGGGTTTAAAGTAGTATTAGTAGTAGCAGTATTAGTATAGTAGTATAGTTTTATTTTTAGTTAGCAGAATTAAAAATTTTGTGGGGGGGTTTTAAGTAGAGTAGTAGTAGTGTTCTTAGTAGTAGTATAGAGAAGTATAATTTGATAGTAGAAGTTAGTAGAGTAGTAGTGGGTAGTAGTATTAGAGTAGTAGAGTAGTTACTATAGATAGAGTGAGAAATAGATTTAATTAGTATAGTATAGTAGCATAGTATAGTAGTAGTAATAGTATAGTAGTAGTATATAGTAGAAAGTAAGTAGAAAGTATAGTAGTATAGTAGTAATTTTGTAGAATAGTAGTGAAAAGGGTAGTAGTAGTTTAGTAGTAGTAGTATAGTAAGTAGAGTAATAGTAGTGAATAGTATAGTATCAAGTAAGTAAAGTCAAAAGTTTTTTTTGGATTGAATAATACAAAAATTCTTGCAAATACATATCATAGTTACATTCCTATGAGGGGGGGAAAAAATTACAAAAAAAAAAGAGTAAAACTATTTCAAGCCAAAAATTACAAAAAAAACTTTAAAATCGGTTTCATTACAAGAGACAATGCCAGGTGATTAGATTTTTGTACCCATGTGATGCGGCTTTTTATATGCGTATGCTTAGCAGTGGGCTGAAGTAGTAAGTATTAGTAGTAGTTAGTAGTAGTAGTAGTAGTAATAGCAGTAGTAATGTAGTTAGTGGTATTAGTGTAGTAAGTAGTAGTAGTAGTAGAAGATAATAGTAGAGTAGTAGTAGTAGAGTAGTAGAGTAGAAGAAAACCTGGAATCTTTCCATTTTTTTTGCCACCTTCCAGACTTAAATTTTTTAAAGAGAAGAGACAAGACGCTTCAGAATAAAGGGCCACCCCTCTTCTTTATTTCTTACTTCTTTTTTATAGGGACTCCAAAGCGGGCTTTGTGTTACCATTTTGTTGATCCTTTTCCAGTCCTTTGTATGTAAACAAAAAAAAGTAGCGTTTTAGTATTAGATTTTAGTAGTAGTAATTAGGGTAGTTAATATAGTTAGTATAGTAATATATATTTGAGTAAGTATTAGTAGGGGTTGTAGTATAGTTTTAGTATAGGTAGTAGTAGAGTATTGTATAATAGTAAGTAGTAGAGTAGGTAGTAGTTTAGTAGATATATATAGTAGTGGAAGTAATAGTATAGAGTATAGTGGTATAGTAGTTTTAGTAAGTAGTAGTGTAGTAGTAGTGTATAGTATTTGTAAATAGAGTAGTGTTAGAGTAGTAATAGAGTGTAGTGAAGAATAGTAGTAGTATAGTAGTGTAGTGTATAGAATAATAGTAGTGTAGAGTGATAGTAGTAGAGTATACTCTACATAACTTCTACTACACTATCTACTACTAACTACTATATTCTTCTACTATACTGAGTAGTATAATAGTATGTATAGTAGTAGTAATAGTTTTAGTAGTAGAGAAAAAGAAAGTAGTAGTATAGTAGTATGTATTATAGTAGTTTGTAGTATAGTAGTAAGTAGTATTTAGGGGAAGTAAAGTATAGTATTAGTAGTGGGTAGAAATTAGTAGCGTATATATTTAGAAATAGGGGTGTAGTAGTATGTAGTAGTAGTAGAGTACGTAGTAGTAGTAGTAGTAGTAGTAGTATTAGTAGTAGTAGTAAGTAGCAGCAATAGTAGTAGTAGTGGTAGCATAGTAGAGTATTTTGTAAAATATTATTATTTATTATTATTATTATTATTATTAGTGTAGTAGTAGTAGTAGTATTAGTAGTAGTAGAAAGTAATAGAGAGTAAGATAGTAGTTTCAGTTTCTATTTGGGGGGAGTGGCAGTCAGACACCTGCCCCTTGGGAAATATCCCGGGGGGAACAGGGAGTTGGGGGGGTGCTGCGACTTATCATTAAATCTCCCGTGTTCTTTTTCCATTCCCTTAGTCCCCTCAGATACAAAGAGAGTACTCTTATACTCACATTACACACATGTACTTACTCCTACATATTTCCCTAAAATTTTTTTTATGCCTATAAAATCGCCCTCCTCGGAGTCCCTAACTGGGGATGGGACCAGAAATACCCCCAAGTCAGACAGTTTCAAGATGTCGACTGAGGTGTTTGATTTTCTTCTACCCTTTCCCCTTAAATTTTGAAAACATTCGCGGCCAATCTAATTTTCTCTCGTTGAACATCATTCTCCCCCCTAAACTATCTTTTTTTTCCTCACCAAACTCATTTTGTCTGTGAACAGCAGCCCCCTTTTCGTTCCTTTTACTGCTCTTTCTCATTATAACCAAAGGGGTGTTTTTAATGGCGCAATGACATCACTTGCATTTTGACGGCCCTTGAACTTCCGAATTTTTTTTACCTTGGCTTCGACTTCAATGCATTTTTTACTAAATTTACTGTGCTGTATATCCTCCCCAAGTCCTCTGATAGTAAAATACGCTATTTAAACATAAGGGGGAAGCCATCTCATCTCTTTTCCCTTTTACTAAATTTCCATTTTTGGGGTATAAAGTTCACCCCACTTTGGTATATCTTCTTTCAGACCAACTGGTGAACAACCCACAATTTTTCTACCTCCAAGACTAACAGTGGGGCACACCCCCACCCGATATGACCGCCTTTGGGGCACCCCAAATTCGATTTTTTCCAACTATAACCCTTTGCTTTCCGTGAAACTTTTTCCGGGTTTCCCCCCACAACATTTTTGAACCGTCCTACGCCCGGTACCGTCCGGACCCACCAAGCGGAGGTTTTTTTTTTTTTTCCTTTTTTTCCCGTGGGAAGGGGTTTTTTTTGTTGATTTTTTTTCCTGCAATTTGAACTGCTTTCCAAAAGTCAGAGGGCCCTCTCTTTGTGCAGACGCAAAATGAGGGCATAGTCTCTGGCTGGAGGGGTACATACCACCACTTTTTCTAACCAAAAAACTACAACCTTGGTTTAACCTTTTTTTTTCTCATGGTCCCAAAGAGAGGGGCTCATAAACGGTCCCCTAAACATTTATCTTAAAACTCATGCCCTTAAAAGGTATGCCCCTAAATCAAATCTTTTTTCAATTCCAAATCTTTTATTTTATAGAAAATGTCAAAATCTTTCTGAAACAAAACCCTCGTGACTTTGGATTAGCTAAAACATTTCTAAAAAATTTTTTTTCTCTCTTTCCCTCCTAGCTTTACCCAATGGCCCCATAGCTGTCTTATCTAATTCTAAAGCGAACTCTTTGCTCAAACCTTTCTAAAAATTTAACTTTTTGGGTTTAGAAGGCTTTTTCCCCCTTTCATCCACCCCCCCGACTTATTATGCCTGTATGAAGTAATCGTCCAAACCTTTTTTTTTTTGCCTATATGTTTTAAGTAGAATTCAAAACACCAACCACCAAAAATAATTGTTCCCGGCTTATTTTTGTAAAAAAAAGACTTTTGTAAAAAAACGCCGAAAAAGTTTTCTTCCCTAACAGGGGGTTTCGAAAGTTTTTTGGGTGACGTAGAAGAGGCAGCGCTCTCCCCCGCCGAGTTTACTAGATTTTTTCTTTTCCTTCCTTTTTCCTTCCCCTTCTTCTTCTCCTCTTTTTTCCTTTTCTTTTCTTCTCTTCTTTATTTCTTCCTCTTTCTCTCTTCTCTCTCTCTCTCTCCTCTCTCTCTCTCTCTCTCTCTCTCTCTCTCTCTCCTCTCTTACTCTCTCTTCTCTCTCTCTCTCATCTCTCTCTCTTCTCTCTCTCTCTCTTCTCTTCTCTCTCTCTCTCTCTCTCTCTCCTCTCTCTCTCTCTCTCTCTCTCTCTCTCTCTCTCTCTCTCTCTCTCTCTCTCTCTCTCTCTCTCTCTCTCTCTCTCTTCTCTCTCTCTCTCTCTCTCTCATCTCTCTTCTCTCTCTCTCTCTCTCTCCTCTCTTCTCTCTCTCTCTCTCTCCTCTATCTCTCTCTCTCTCTCTCTCTCTCTCTCTCTCTCTCTCTCTCTCTCTCTTTTCTCTCTCCGCTATCTTCTCTCTCTCTCTCTATCTCCTTCTCTCTCTCTCTCTCTCTCTCTCTCTCCTCTCTCTCTCTCTCTCTCTCTCTCTCTCTCTCTCTCTCTCTCTCTCTCTCTCTCTCTCTCTCTCCCCTCTCTCTCTCTTCTCTCTCTCTCTCTCTCTCTCTCTCTCTCTCTCTTCTCTCTCTCTCTCTCTCTTTTTTTTTTTTTTTTTTTTTTCTTTTTTTTTTACCTTTATTCTTATAGGTTTTACAGTCAGGAGCTTCAGCTGGACTACTGAGAACTATCTTCGACTTAGGAATGTGTAGATTATTCCTAGCTTAACATACTACATACATGGGTTACTATTCTAAATTATCAATTTCTCTAATTCACTATTTCACTACTAAATGAATTTTACATGTACATGTGTTACTATTCTAATTTTACATTTATTTTTCAGTACTACTAATATATATATAGACATAGTTGAACTTAAGCAGGGTTTACAGGTTTATAGTAGGTACTTATACTATGGTGCTTTATCCAAGCGTTCACAGCACTTGAAGGTCTGGAGTGACGAGATAGAGTGAAGCTGTGTCTGCTGTACCATGCGGTTCCACATTCTTGTGTAGCGCGGAAGGAAGGAACGCAGAGAGGTCTCCGATATATATATATATATATATATATATATAATATATATATATATATATCTATATATATATATGATATATATACACTATATATATATATATATATATATATATATATATATATATATATATATATATTGTATATATATATATATATATATATATATGTATATATATACAGTATATATATACATATATATATATATATATATATATATATATAATATATATATATATATATATATATAATATATAGTTGGTATTCTTAGGTAGATACATCTTGACATTTCAGGGTGACAAAGACACTCGTCATTCTTGGGGTTGTTTATGCGCAACTTTTCGCCAAAAGACACTTGGCATCATCAGGCTAAAATAGTTAAAAAAATTAATATACTATACTGCCAAAAAGTGAACATCTAAAAGAATTTTTTTAAACAATAAAATTATCCTATATTATCTAAAAATAATAAATAATAAATAAAATACAATTTATACTTAACGGACCTTGGTGTGTATGCTGTCTGAGTTGGCAGAGGACTGAATGAACAATAGTTTGCGGGTAACATTTCGGCTCGTGTGTGGCGATCGAAACGAGAGTCGGACAATCGAAACAGTGTGATAATCATTTGAGTATATGTAGTTGGTGTGAAGTGACTTGGTTATTAAGATCACAAAGGACAAATGCTTGATGTGTATGGATTCTAATAATTTAGTGTCACTAGGGTAGTGTGCCTTGGATAGGATACTAAAGTCATTCATAGAAAAAGGGTGATCTGAATCATGTGAGTGTGAGCGGATTGCAGATTGCGAAGGTGAAGAAATGGGTCGACCAGTACGTGCAGAAACACCTTTATGCTCAGAAAGCCTAAGGGTTAGATTCCTTGTTGTCTCGCCGACGTATACAGCTACAGCTAGCGTTACAGCTAGAACATTTGAATTCGTAAATTATGTTAGAAATAAGGGCTTTAGGTATAGAGTCTTTATATTTGAAATGTGTTTTTAAAGTAAATGAATTAGTAAAAATTAATAAAAATTTTGAGTTAGGAAGATGTAACTTAAGTAGATCATTGAGTTTTTTTCGAATGGTGTAACTGAGATGGCCGTAAAATGGAAGTTTAATATAGTGTGTGTCTAATATGGGTTCGGGTTTGTTCGACTTGGGGTTGAACTTTTCATTTAGGAATTTAGAGATGGTTGTTTCAATTAATTTGAGGGGGTAGCCATTATTTTGGAAAAAAATAGTGAGGAATTTGATTTAATTATCAAAGGCAAACCAATTAGAAGAGAAACTATAGCATCTTTAAAAAATTCTTTTAGATGTTCGCTTTTTAGCAGTATAGTATATTCATTTTTTTAACTATTTTAGCCTGATGATGCCAAGTGTCTTTTGGCGAAACGTTGTGCATAAACAACCCCAAGAATGACGAGTGTCCTTGTCACCCTGAAATGTCAAGATATATATATATATACATATATATATATATATAATATATAATATTATATATATATATATATATATATATATATATATATATATATAAATTCCTGCTGTATTCTGTACATATATTTTGTCTGTGCTATATTATCCTTTGTGTGTGTGTGTGGGGGGGGGGAGGGGTGTCTGTGTGTGCTTCTTCTTTCATTTGTTTTTGTTTGTTTTCTTGGTGGGCAGAAGAATAACGTTATTGGAAACATTAACAGTTATCTCCTTCTGAATTTTGCGAGGTCCAGGAGGTTGAAAATTGCAGGTTCTTGGTATCAGAGACCAGAGTTGCACCACTGGACATGGTATATAATATACTATAGGAGTAGCCTTGTGTCTGTCTGTGTGTGTGTCTGTCTGTTTTGGGTAGCCGAAACTGTAAATTCAATTTTGATGAGAGTAGGCTAAAAAAATCGCACATAAATCGTAGGTGGTAAGCGGCTTAGTCGCATGTCGATTGAATCATTTTGAAGGATGGTTTTGGGCTTAAAAACACTTTTAAGAGTATTAGATTACTGGAAAAACTGTGCGGTAACGTCTTGCCGTATTCCACAAACTCAGTAGACTCATGGACTTAACGTTTGTGTGCGTGTGTGAGTGCTTGTGTTGGAATCACACGGAACGTGGAAACCCCGAGGCACTTTGACCAGTGACCAACGACAGCAACAACACGATTGGAGTTTGCAATCACATGTTGTCTATTATATAATACTACTACAAACATCAATACATGGGTCCGAAGGGCCCACAAACACTTGTATATATAGTAATACAGGAGGGGTAGCTAAGGAGGTCAACCACATCCTCGTTAGTACTCGTTGGAGGATCCTCCAGAAC
>JACEEZ010013413.1:0-20000 GCA_016584305.1 Chionoecetes opilio | reverse complement strand
TCATATGGCACAGTTTTGGAACCAAGTTAACCAGTGGAAGGTTTTAAGGCTATTTTGGTGATGATCCGATTACTTTTTTTTTTTTAGCAGCCTATTAGCGAGAATTGTGAAAAAAAGTGGGTTGCGAGAACTGAGGAAACCTTGATGTATGGTGATGGTGGGGTGATGGGTAATGGGTGTGGGGTGATGGGTGAGTAAATGGGTGGGGGTGATGGGTTGGGGGTGATGGGTGATGGGTGAGGGAATAGGTGGGGGTGATGGGTAATGGGTGAGTGAATGGGTGTTGTGGTGATGGGTAATGGGTGAGTGAATGGGTGGGGAGTGATGGGTAATGGGTGAGTGAATGGGTGGGGGGGATGGGTAATGGGTGAGTGAATGGGTTGGGGGTGATGTGAATAGGTTGGCGTTAATACAAACATTTCTACATCCATGATTTCAGGAAAGTTAGAAGGGGCTATCTGGAGAGTCTGTGTTTGGTGGGCCTGTGGCCCACCAAACACAGATGGTGGGCCGAGGGCCCACCAATAGCCCTCCGCAGGAGCTAGCCAAAAAGTCCGCCCGGAGGGCGGCTTTGCGTATATATATATATAATATATATATATCATTTAAAATATTATTAAATATATATATATATTATATTTTATATAAAATATTTATATTATATTTATATATATATATATATATTATTTTTTTTTTTTTTTTTTTTTTTTTTTTTTTTATATATTTTTGGAAATATAATATTTAATTATAATTTTTTCTTTCTTAATTTATTTCATATATTTTTAAATTATATATATATATATTATATTATATATTAATATATATATATATAAATATATTATATTTATATATATATTATATATTATATATTATATATTATATATATATTATATTATATTATATATTATTTTATATATATATATTATATGTATTTAAAATTTGGCGGTCCAAACCCGCCGCCCCGAAAACTTTCACTCCAGACCCTATCCTTAAAAACATCTCTTTATTATAATGTTTTACAGTACACTTCCGGGCCCCTACCGATTTGCATCTCTTTTTAATAAATATTACGTCATTGTATATATGACTACTTTCCAGACCTCCGGAAATAACATCATTCCAAATCTTCTTTGATAAAATTTCAAAAAAATTTTATATAGACTTTGTAGCAGTGTTAAATCACAGACGTTTTTTATCAACCAGTGATAATTCTCGCCGCGTCGTGGATTTATGGTTGATAACCTTCTCGACGCCTCGATCACACCGCTTCCCCCTCAACCGCCAACCCTGATCCACCCCTACCACTTCGAATAAAAAGACATTCCATTTTTGATAACCCTTCCCCCAATTAAACCCTTCTATTCCCTGATAAGTATCGTAGTTGGTATTAGCTGGGTATTTTGTCGGATGTGAAAAAAAATGGGTTTTCCGAAGGTAAACTCAATATAAATAAATGTTTGAAAATTATTTGCGACGAAACGATTAGAAGATTGTTCAAAAAAATCAAAAATCATCAAAAAAATTTTTTTCGTCCACCAAAGTGATTCGTGTAAAACGGGAAAATTTAGCATTTTTTTTTAAAAGGGGGATTAAGGTAATATTTTTGGGGGTATATGCAGTACTTACAACACTTGCAAAAAACACTATTATAGAATAGCATATTTTTAAAAAAGATAAACGAGGTTTAAAGATATTGTTTTGTTCCTAATGCACTTCATTATATAGCTATACCCCAAAAAATTAAACCAAACCCTGGACCCCAAACAACTTAAATAACCATTTTTTGACCTAATTCCCCTAACCGAGAAAAATTTTTTTAAAAAATATCATTTGCGATACAATCCACATTTGCGGGGGAAAATCACTGCGCGCCTCCAAAAAGGGAAATGTTTACCTTTGACGCCCTGTTTAACAAAATAATGTAGAATATCAACACTTACAATTGTAGTTAGTATTTCGTTGCTAGCCTTCCCTTTTGATCCCCTTTTGAAGGCGCGTGTACCTTTCAGCAAGATTTTAAAGGAATCGGTTTAAATTTTTCCCCAAACACTTTCGGACTCCTTTTTCAAGTTTGGGGATGAAAGAGTGCACTGAGGGGAGTTTGCCTTTAATGATCCCCAAAGATTTTCTAGGGGTGATATACGCAAAATTTACCGGGCCATTCATCTTTTTCTCCTAATCTTGCGTCATAAAGCCCTGTACCCAAATCTCGAGATGTGGGGGCGGAGCCCTCCTTTGGAAAATCGTCCCTGTGTCTTTTAAAAGCAGCCCTCCAGGGGGTCTTTTAAAAAATCAAATACCCACTTTTTTAACAGTTTTGTTTTTTTGGGGAAAACAACAAATTTCCCAATACCTAAAAAGAAAAGCAACCCCACCATTAAACTGGGGGTTTTTTTTTGGGGTCTTTCGTGTGTAGCGGGCTCGTGGGGTCTGACCGGGGCGACGGTACACTTTTCGGTCCCCCCACTCTACAAAATGTCTTTCGTCACCCACAGCACAGCCCCCACTTGTCGAGGGGCCCAATCTCTGTATTTCATTGCAAAGTAACCCTTTTTTTCCTTTGGCGTCATTTATCTGGGTTATTCCGCGCCCGGAAAACCCCCTGTACCAAAGGTCCGTTCAAAGTTTCCTGTACATACGAAGCGACACATTACCAAAAGAGTTGATTTTCCTCCTTCATTTTCTCTGCTGAAAGGTTTGGGATTGGCAAAAGCTTCGCCTTAACACGCTCCTTTTCTTTTTACATTTTTTTTTTTTGGGTTTTTTTTTTTGGGAGCGGAATTCCCTCTCCCCCACCCTAAATGGGCGGATAAAAATTTTGCACTGTTCTAAGTTTTAGTCCTTTTAAGCTTGAAATTTCCTTTTATTGATCCCACTTGTAAGATCATGATTTTAATCGTTGGCCATCCGTATTTTTTCCCCCCATTATTACCACATATACAGGCATAAACAGGGGATGTGGGGGAACGCTGCGGGTATAAGCTCAAAATCTGCAAACTGTAAAACGCCTATGGAGGGAGGGAGGGGGGAAAAACCCTCCCCCCCACACCCCCAGTGAGTTCAAGATTATTCGCCCGCTGTCGACATACATTCATCCTTCTGCTTTTTTTTTATAGTTTGGAAGCAATTTTAAAATCTGCGGGGTAAATCTCGATGACGGATTCTGGGCGGATCATCCGCGAAAACCTTATAGAGAAAAACTGAAACTATTTAATCATAAATAAAAATTAAAACTCAAAATTTTAAAGGGGAAAAGAGAAAATTCTCCAAAAAACTCCTTTTTATTTTGCGGGGTAAAAAGGGCGGGAATGCTGGGTCATTTTTAGACATTGTGAACTAGTTATTTCTTCCCTTTAAATTACTGTTTTTTCAGACGAGGTATTTTTATTTTCCGGAACCCCAATAAAAAAAAATTCATCCCCAAAATCTTAAGGTCGCCGTTTCATTGACAAAAAGTATCCCATAAAAAGCCCCAAAACTTGGCCAGAAATAATTGTCAGTGTCTGAAAACCAAAAAAGTGAAAAATTGTGGGAAAACAAATGCGCCCCCCCCCGCATTCACAGCCCCCCGCCAGCTGCCCAAAAGGCCTTTTGCCTCGCCCGCTGCCTGCTGGGAGATTATTCCCGAAACCCAACTAACGTTCCCCCAACGGTGGGGGGGCTGTCCCCCCACCCCCCCCCCCCCCCCCCGGGGAGATTTTAAACCCAAACCCAAACCCAACCTAACCTCCTAAAGGGTTGGGGGCCCCTAAATGGGGTGTGTATTAACCAGGGCTTGGAAAAGGTTCAAGGGAAACAAAACGAAACCCGAAAAGAAGAAATTATATCGAACAAAAAAAGGAAATGAAAACTTATCAATTTATTGTTCCTGACAAAACGCTATTTTGAAATCCCTGTAACCGGGTTATAACGTTTTTTTTTCATTCCATGCCATATTTGGGCACTAATCCATTTTCACTTCCAGTAGCCAAAAGATTTTAAATAAAAGCATCTGTATTACATAAAAACATTAATTAATCTACTGTTTGTTCACTTGGCAATTTTACGTGTGGTTTTTTTTTTTAAAAAGTATCATATCCTCATATATCATATATACCATATCAAAATGCTTTCATTTAATTTTTTGAAGAATAACAAAATTTTTTACCTTTTATAATTATGATTTATGTCTTCGGATATGCATCACGTATCCTTATTTTTTTTTACCTTCCATGTGCAAACGTTAAAACTATTATATGCGTTTGGTTTAAATATGCTTCGATTTTAAAACCAGTATTTCGAAAAAGGGTATATATCGTAGTATGTCCTTACATTTTTAAATGTTTCATAGCCTAAAACTTGGCGCTAAAAATTTTGATGTAGTGTCCCCAAGTTCGCGTCCCCTTTGGGGTACCAATGTTCATTGACTTAAATTTATTTGTTTTTTTAATTTGGGGCTGGTGATATTTTCATTAAAAAAATGTTTTACCATATATAAAATTAATGAATAATTAGTGATTCATGTCTTTACGACGACTGAGATTGATACTCCAAAAAACTCTGTATACAGGTAGTTTTGCAAAACCCACACTACGCTTTCCCGTATTGTATAGTTGTTTGCCTTATTTAATCGTATAAAAATATAGTTTTACGAATCTAAGGGTTTTTTTTTGTTGGGTCTATGCACCATGAATGTATTGCTAAAAATTTTAGTAAAAATTTTGTGAACCACCCTTTCTAAAACCCAAAAACTACCCAGACTGCAAAGATACCCATTTAGACGCTAACTAGGGATCTCAGCTGGTAGTGGGTTTTGTTTGAAGCTTGATTACACTGGCCAACAAAGTTTTTTTTTACAAGATAATTTTTTTGTGGCTTTTGGGAGCTTTGGACGCTGATTCCAAAAACTGCAATTTGGATTCTCTCTAGCACGTATATTTTTATTATGAAGGCAATTGTAAAAACCAATTTAACCCTTTTATATGGCAAATTACTTTTTTTCCAAAATTTTTTTTGGGGTTTATTTTTGTATTTCTTAGCTTTCTGGTAATATATGGGCAAAAGTTTAATGTTTAAATTTTTTAGGTTTATCTTGTCTATCTTGTCTATTCTGGTCTTGTATTAATTTATCTATTTATTTTATCTTTTATTTCTCTTTTATTTCAGGCCTTATGTACGTCTGGCAACATGCGCAAATTTATACCTCCCGTCTCTGAGAAAGCGTGCACATTCTGCCTCTGGCTTTGTGTGTAAGTCTGTGCTGTGTTTAATTTTTTTCGTCTTTCTCAAAACAATCGCATGGCCTCGAGAATGTAAAATCACTCAGACAAGTTTTTCTATTTTTGTGGTGATTTCACAATAAACTACAACGACAAAATATTTCAACCACCTTAAAAAAATTTTAAAGCATACTTTGATTTCCCCCCTAGGGGACCAAGTAAACCCTGGGGGCCCATCTATTTGTTCTTTTTGTTCAAAAGGATTCGCGTTTGGGGAACAAAAAGAAGCTTCATGCCCCTTTGCCATACCCTGATTTGGGGGGAGTCAAGAAACATCATGAAAACTGTTATTTTTGTAGTGTAAAAATATAGGGTTTTCTACAAAGAACAAAAACAATGTTTTTTCCAACCATAGATTCAGCACGTAGACCAGTGCAAAATGGTGAAGAAATTTTCCATTCCAATTCCCCCGATGATGGTGTAGATTTTTATGAAGATACTGGATGGTGATGAAGGTGCAATTGGGGGCGTTCCCGGACCGTCTGCAGATCCAGATTACACATCGGGAAAGGGAAAATTTCAGCCAAAAAAATTTTCCCCAAGGGCATTTGATGACTTTTTAGAGACTTGTCCTGTCTAAAAAAAAGGAGCTTCTAGCCTCAAAACTACGGGAAAATTTATTGAAAAAAAAGTTTTGTGTCAGTTACCCCACAGAAAGCGGAACTTTAATTTAGCAAAATTTTTTAAGAGATGGTCCTCTCTGTTATTGCCATGATATACTGGGGCATTTCCGACTTGTCTCAGACTATGGGCATTGATGGGGTCTCTTCATTGTTCTCGCAGAGAAACCTGAAGCCGTTTTTTTTTGCATAAAGGGAAAAATAAAACCATCCACCCCATTGCCCATTTTTTGTCCACTAAAAGAGACATAACAATATGGTAACTACTTAAAGCAAACCAAAACGACATCATCAAAGGAACCCTTTGGGGGGAGTCTTAAGTTTTTAAGTTGTTAATGGTATCAAGCGGATTTCAAAAAATTGTTGTTTCCTTTTTCCTGTGGGGCAGTCGTTCCACAAAGGGAAAACTACAAAAAACGTGACTGCCACAAAGGTCCCATATTCCCGGGAAAAGCATGTCGTCTTCCCCCAAAATTTTCCCCCAAAAAATCTTCCTACCACCTCTCCACATTAACTTGTTTATGAAAAATTTTGTTAAAGCAATGGGAAAAATCAATTCACAAGGGTTCCAAAAACATTTTTTAAGAATTTCTGAAAGTTAGTGCGCAAAATTGAAGGGGGGGAAATTTTTTTGGGCCACAAATCAGGAAGGTTTTAATGGATTAAAATTTAAAGGGCCCTCAGTCCGCGGAATTGAAAGCTTGGCGGGTTTCAAATGGATATGCGCAAACTTTCCCGGGGGAAAAACAAGTCTCATGCATATAAAGGGGAGTTGAGAAAATCCCGATGCTTTTAAAAAATGGGTGTCGAATGTCTTTAAAAAATGCCTTCCTGCATTCCCCCTTTAGATTTCTTTCCCGAAAACCTTGGTGCAGTGAGTGACGAGCAAGGGGAACGCTTTTCACCAAGACATTCAGACTATGGAAGTTCGCTACCAAGGATTTTGGAACGAAAGCAATGAGGCTTGACCATTGTTGGATGTTGTATCGTGAAAATCCAGACCAAATATTTAAAAGAAAAGCGTACTCTAAACGCTTTTAAGATCTTGTACTGTGTATATTCTTACTTTACAAGTATGTTCAATGACCTTTGATGATGTAAATTTGTTGCTTACAATTCATTGCGTTGTATTAATTTAGTGTATGATGTATATTTTAGTTCTTACAAGTAAATGATTTACATGAAATGAAATTTATTACACCCGTAGATTTTCATAAAATTACGAAGATTTTCATAAAATAAAAATAAAAATAATTCAAAAAATATACGTGCTAGAAGAAAACTGTAACCAGATTTGGAATCAGCATCAAAAATACGTTCAGAAAAGCTTATTTATGTCTGTGATGTGAAAAAAAGTTTGATTTTGTTAACCAGTGTTATTATTTGAGGGAGTGGTGGTAATCGGTGTAGGGCGCTGGTAATTGTGATAGGTGCACGTAAAGGCGGTGATGGTGGTAGGCCGAGTTGGTGGTGCCAAGGTTAACTTTCCACAGTTCCTGGCGCGGCTGGTGTTGTGGTGTTTTTACCACTTCGTCCGTGGTTTAACCGATTGATAGGTTATGCTGGCTCACTCATAGTAATATGATGAGCGTGACTACACCTTAAGTGTATAATCAAGAGTGTACTACACCTTAATCGTGTAGGTCTAATGCGTGAATGTTCGCCTTCACTGAAAATCTCTGATCAGCTGGGCTCGAGCCTCCTACGTGGCGGTTCCTACGTGGCGGTTCCTACGTGGCGGTTCCTACGTGGAGGTTCCAATATTGTATCTTCACAATCCTTATATTATGTTAACTCTTTGATTAATTGTGGTACTAGTGAATACCACCATAATTATATTACTGTATTTAATGTATCTTAATTTATACCCAATTCTATAATAATATATACATAGGTGGAGTTTTTAATCATCTCCCTTTTTGACAGGGGAGGCGTATCCCACCATACCATTCTCCCGATTAGAGAGTGGTTTTAGTGGATAATTTCTACATGTATGGCTTTATTACCATCTATAAAAATGTAGTCATGTATAGGCATTATTATTTATTAGGGCTAATAGCATATTCATTACATGGTTTGAGAATAACGTTCTAACCGGTTTTCATTTCGTTCTAACCAATTCAGGAACGTTATGTTTGGAGGAGGAACGGAAAACGAAACGTTAATAATACTGTTTCTGATCGGAACGAACCGAGAAATTATTTCGTTTTCAAGCCCTGGTATTTACCAACTTTATTATTTCTACAATATGTATATAAGTTTTGAAGGTTACGCGGAGGTGGATTAATACTGTACAATATACTGAGCAATAAATTACATAGAAAACGTAAGTGGTAACGGCCGTAGCGACCGCGCAGTTCTTGTCCATAATAACCTTATTTTCCCCCGAGTATTGGAAAAGTGTAGCAATACACCCATGTTCTGATACATTCCCTCCCTAATCTGTGCGTTAGTTGGAGGCCACAGCCTTCTTGAATGGTCACATTTAGAAGCCCGCAGATAACTGTGATAGGCCTATCTAGAGGCAACTCTTCATTAACTCCTTCACCCCCAGATCTTTCCTTTGCTATGTGAAAATTTCTGTTGTTAGCCATAAAATTACGAAAAGTTACTTAATATACCAAATTCACAAGTGGACAAGGATACTAAATAGGTCATATCTATTAAAATAGTGCTTATATTAATCAAAATCGTCTAATGGTAGTCATATTTCAAAGAAAATTACGTTCTGGTCCTCAAGGGATTAATGACAAGCATAGTTATGTAAGGACCTCACACAGTCATCCTGAAAGCGAATAATAGAAACCGCTGTCAGCGAGAGTGGATGAGATAAATTGAAATAAGTTAAGCAGATAACTATCTGCTTAACTTATTTCCCTTTATCTCGTCCATTCTCGCTAACAGCGGTTTCTCAACAGTTATAACACCATATCTCTTCATCTATCTGTTATAAGCCGTTTCCTCTTCCTCTACAACGATTTGACATTACTACTTTTACACATTATGTTGTTTTTCATATCAGGTGAGCCTTTCTTAACCTCAGCCACTCGTCAGATTCTTCTCTACTGTCCTCTTCTCTGCTGTATTATGTTGTTTCCAAGGGATCATCTACTCTAAGCCTGCCTCTGAGGTGTCTTCGGAACGCCTGGATTGCTAGTCCTGAGTGTCATGATGATGGGCATGGTTTTCCACGCATCTGTACGGCATCACAAAGCAGCCACGCGGCGCCGAAACTCCCGTTTTCTAATGCTTGTTCTCTTTGGCCGCGCTCAAAAACATGAAATCTTGGATTGGGATTCATAATCCAAGACTTGCTTGGACGACAAAAATGCGACTTAATTTTAATAGCTTCAATCTCTTCTCATAACAAAAGTTCCGCATCCCTTGAATAATTTTGGTCATCCTTCTCTGCACTAATTCTAACAAAGATCCATCTTGTAATATGGAAACCAAAATTGAACCACATAGTCAAGGTGAGATCTGACTAGAGAAGCCAAGGGTCATGCTCCTCTCTCTCTCTCTCTCTCCTCTCTCTCTCCTCTCTCTCTCTCTCTCTCTCTCTCCTCTCTCTCTCCTCTCTCTCTCTCTCTCTCTCTCTCTCTCTCTCTCTCTCTCTCTCTCTCTCTCTCTCTCTCTCTACTCTCTCTCTCTCTCTCTCTCTCTCTCTCTCCTCTCTCTCTCTCTCTCTCCTCTCTCTCTCTCTCTCTCTCCTCTCTCTCTCTCTCTCTCTCTCTCTCTCCTCTCTCTCTCTCAACCAGAGTATAACAAACACATTTTAATTAAGAAACTATTATTTTCATGCTGGGGGAAGGAAANAGGGGCCCCCCCCCGTCCAAAACCAAAAGAAAAAAAATTCCGCCCGCCGTACACCCCGTAAAGGAAAATCCCTTCCTTTTTTTTTCTTTATTTGAATTTTGCGATTTCAATAAAAAAAGAGGAAACGATGGGGAGACCTTGGACGGTGGTTTTAAAAAGGACGTAAACCGGGGACCGGCCAAGAGTGGGTGCCGCGCAAGGCCGCCGCAGTCACGATCCCCCGCCACGACAGGGCGTGAGGCGGGGGCGTCCAATCATCTGTCCCCTCCAATCCCCTCCAATCATCTGACCCCTCCAATCCCTTCCAATCAACGTGCTTCACCGTCATCCCCTCACACGGCTACTTTCTGCCTCACCTGCCTCCTACGTGCCTTTCCCATACCCTCACCCTCCCTCATATTACTTCACCTTCCCTCATTAGTTACCTCATCCTTTCCCTCACCTTCCCTCTTCAGTTCTCCTCCCTCACTACCTCTTCCCTCATTACCTCTTCCCTCCCCTCGCCTTCCCTCTATCATCTCCCTTTCCCTCCCCTCACTAGACGTCACAGCCCTCACTTTAACTCACCCTCTCTCGTCCACCCTCCATTTCCCAATACTCCTCCACAGCACAGCACAGCACAGCACAGCACAGCACAGCACTTACCTCGCAGCACCGCAGAACAGCAACACAGCGGCAGCAATCGGTCCACGCTGAAACACACAAGTAATAATGTCATCACTTGCAACAACACACATGAACAACAAAAAATAACTTAAAAGAAAAACAAGAAAAGCCAAAAAACAGAGCACTCGTTTGTTTCTGGGTCTCTTTCCATCTCTTCACTCGTTTCACCACCAAACTTTTCAATACAAAAAAACCCCCCCAGCGAGGAAGCGAAGGAATTAACGAGTTTTTTCCCAGAAAACAAAGATATCGCCCGAGGTTTCCTGGGCCCCGAACCCAATAAAACGTCTTATTCGGGGCGGTGAATGGGGAAAGGAAAAATTTTCGGGTTTAAATTTTAATTTTGCTGGTTTTTATTAAAGGGGGCGAAAAAGCCCGGCATCCCACACACACACACACACACACACACACCACAAAACCCACACCACACACCACACCACACACAAAAAAACACACACACACCACACACACAATAACACAAACTGCAGTAAGGAGAAAAGGGGGGGGGAGGGGGGAATGGGGGAAGGGAGTGCAAGGGAGGAAGGCAGGGAAAAGGGGGAAGGGGAAGGGAGGGAGGGAAGAAGGGGAGGGAAAAAAGGAAAAAACATCAAAAATTTCAAAACCCAACCAAAATGGAAACAAAGAAAAACAATGGGAAAAAAAAGAAAAACAAAAAAAAAATACGACAAAAAACACGGGGTGGGATGAAAAAAACAGAAAAAAACGAGGGAGGGGGAAAAAAAGGGGAGGGAGGATGAAGAAGAAAATAAAGAAAGAAGGAAGGAGAAAAAGGGGAAAGGGTGGAGAAAAAAATACAAAAAAAATTTCTTGAAAATTAGAAAAAAAAAAAATGGTTGGAGAAAAGGAAGGGAAAGGAAGGGAGGGAAGGGGAAAGGGAAAAGGGGGGAAGGGAAGGAAGGGAAGGGAAGGGGGGGGGGAAGGGAAGGGAAGGGAAAAGGGGGGGAAAGGAAAAGGGAAAAAGGGGGAGGGGAAAGAAAAAGAGGAAAATTTTTTAAAACATCATAAAAAAAAGCTGAACCGGGTCAAGCACCCACGGTGGATTTTTGGATTTACATTCTATGCCTAAGAAATAAAAAAAAATAAAAGGTAAACAGAGGAGGGGGTGGTGGGTGGTGGTTGGGGTACAGGCTGATAAAAAGGTTTGTCGTATATATTAAAAACATAGAGGTTTTGGGAAAATGTATATGTTTAGGCGGTAAAGGAACGTTTACAATGACATTTTTCGCTCAAATGGCCCCAAAAATAAAAGGAAGGTCCCCAGATTTTTGCGTGAGAACTTAGGAAGAGGAAGAGGAGGGGGAAAAAAGGAATACATAGGAATACATGGGATAACAGATCCGGGAGACCCTTTTGGTTATAACGAGGGTATCTGCTGAACTACATCTAAAACTAAAAAAATACATATATGTACAGAAAACGTTGGAAAATTTTACCAGTCCAAAAAGGGGATAGGTAAAAGGACATTTTTATAGGAAGAAGAGAGGAATAAAATATGTTTTACAAGGAATTTTTATAGTGATAAAGAGGAAGTAATATGCTAACAAAAAATCCCCGCTAACACTAAAAAATTCAGGGGATGTTAAAAAAGATTACTCGGGGCCATACAAAACACATTCCCTTGAAGTACGCATCAAAATCTGTTTTTAAAGTATTATTGTGCTGCCTTCACAACATTAGCTTTTTAATTTGTTCCCCTTTGACTACTCTGACATAGAAATAATTACTCGAAGAAAAAAGAATGTTAAGTCGGGTACAGAAAAATACCTGAGACATTTGTAACACAAAAAGGGAGCTGAGGAGGAAGGGGCTTTCCCTTTTCAAAAGGAAAAGAAGACAAGTATCAAAGAAGGAAAAAATTATATATCTAAGGATGATTTTTTCGTCAAAAGACTCGAAAAATACGCCGAGAGACTTCAGCAATACAGGGCTATGAATATGGGACGATTTTTACTGGGCGTATTTTTGTTATTGTTATCGCTCCCATCCGATCAGTTTGGGGATCGCCTTGATCAGCCTTCTGGTCGGGTTTGTGTTTGTGTTAGCCTATTATAGCACAGTGGGAAGAGGAGGAGGAGGAGGGGTCACCTTGTGTCGGGGGGTGTTTGTTACCCGTACTTACCCCTAAACGCCTAAAGGCGAAGGGAAAAAGGGGAGTGTGAAAACCCCCTGCCGTGCGACGTGCGGCGTCACCCCGGGGTTTACCTGTGGGGGCAGCTAGGGGTGGTTTTCAAAACCCCCCACACCAAATTTAATTAGTCCCGGGACGCCGTTTCTCAGCTATAGCAAGAACGTTTGTTGACACCCCTCACGCGGCCCGCGCCCAAAACGCCTTTTCTGACCACTCACTTGGACAAAAAATGTCAAGCACAAAAGGGGTTGAATGGGGCTACAAAGGGGAAAACCCCTTGTCAAAACGGGAACGGGATTCCCAAGATGAAAACGCTTGAAAAGCGTGACGGGTTTGGGCGGGTCGGCGGGTCGGCCGCTTAGTGAGAAAAAAACCCGTCCAGTGAGGACTCGCGAGCGCTTCGCGCTCGCTTTTAAAAAAAGTGAGGAAAGGGGGAGGAGGAGGAGGAGGAGAGGATAGATATTTCTCCATCTTATTTCCCCTTTATTTCCAGGTTTTTATATGTATTTTTCTATATTGGGTGGTAGGTCTGGTATTTTGTGTTTAGTAAATTCAAATCCTGAACAAGAGGGGAAAAAAGATAATAAACACTGACTACCAAAATTGGGAAAAAGGAGAGAGAGAGAGAGAAGAGAGAGAGGAAGAAGAAAGAGAGAGAGAAGAGAAGAAAGAGAGAGGAGGAGAGAGAGAGAGAGAAGAAGGGGGGAGAGGGAGGGAAGAGAAGGGAGAAGAGCGAGAGAACGAGAGAGAGGAGGGAGAAGAGAGAAAAGGGGAGGGGGGAGAGAGAGAGGAGAGGAGGAGAGAGGGGAGGGGGAGAAGAAGGGGAAGGAGGGAGAAGAGAGATAGAGAGGAGAGAAAAAAAAAAACATGTGAAAAGAAAAAATAAAAATACCCAAGAATTTCAAAAAACCGAGAAAGGGGTAAAAGAACCCCCCCCTTTTCAAAACGAATGAACAGTACCCCAGGAGGAAGTTTTTAAGAAAAAGAAGAAAAAAAGGGGGAGAAAAAAGAGGGAGAGAGAAGAAAAAAAAAAGGGGAAAAGAAAAAAAAAGGAAGAAAGAAAAAAAGAGAAGGAAAGAAATTTTATTTTTTTTTTTAGTTTTGTTTCCTGTTTTGTTTTTTAAAAAAACGCCCAAATTTTTTTCCCAAAAAAAGTATTTTTTTTTTTTTGGGGAGAGAAAAGCCCCCTTTTTTTCCCCCCCCCCCCCCTTTTTCCCAAAAATAAAAAAAAAATTAAAATTAAAGAAAAAATAAAACAAAAAAAAAGAAAAATTTATTTGTAAATTTATGCTTTTGTAATTTCCGATTTTATATTTTTTTCTTTTTTTGGCCCCGAAACCCCCTCTCCCCCCCCCCTTTCCCCCTTTTTTTTTTCAACTCAATTATATATAAAAAGGGGGTTTTACCCCCCAAAAAAAATCAAAATGGGTAATTTTCCCCCAATTGATATGATTATTTTTAAATTTTATTTATACTAATTAATTTTGAAAACAAAAAACCCCCAAAGGGAAAGTTTAACCCCCTTTTTGATTTCCCATTTAAAATGTTTTTGAGCAAAATATTAAATGGCGAAGAGTTTAAGTTCATGTATATTTCTTGAGAGTCTCATAATGGCATTTCTTTAGTGTGTTTTACGGTTTTTTATTTGATAATATCATAGAACAAACATTTCCGAAGATAACAGTATATCTTTTATATTGAGAAACATATATTAGGTAGGAAATTACCCGATTTCATGATGTTATGTATTTAGTTAACGCTAATTTATGCATGTTGCTAATTCATTTATCAGAAAACGAAATATATCAATGGAAAGCTAATTAAATTCCGCTTATATTGATATTCACCATGTAAAATGTTTTTCCGCAAAATATTAAATGGCGAAGAGTTTAAGTTCATGCATATTTCTTGAGAGTCGCATAATGGCATTTCTTTTGTGTGTTTTACGTTTTTTTATTTGATAATATTATAGAACAAACATTTTGGAAGATAACAATATATCTTTTATAATGATAAACATATATTAGGTAGGTAAACTTGTACGGGGAGCGGAGCGGGTGGGCACTAGTTGGTGTGACGTCACGGGCAATGTATCAGGCCTTCTCATCTCGGTGGCCTCGTGTGAAAACGGGTGCTGGTGCGGCTGTTGGAAGAGCCTGAAGGGTAGGGTTGTGGTGGGGGAAGCAGGGGATGCGGGTGAAGGAAAGGGTAGGGGTGGGGAGGCAGGGAGACAGAGGAAAGGGGTGAAGGAGAGGGTAGGGGTAAGAATGGGGGGGAAAGTAGAGGAAGGGGGGTGAAGGAAAGGATAGGGGTGGAGGGAGGGGGGAGGCAGCAACGCAGAGGAAGGGGGCGAAGGAGGGAAGGATGGGAGGCGTGAGTGAGATGATTATAAAACAGCTAAGTCGAGACAGTGACGCCTGTCTATCAGAACCTGTCGTATTTTTATAAGAACTCTCAAAGTCTCTCTCTCTCTCTCTCTCTCTCTCTCTCTCTCTCTCTCTCTCTCTCTCTCTCTCTCTCTCTCTCTCTCTCTCTCTCTCTCTCTCTCTCTCTCTCTCTCTCTCTCTCTCTCTCTCTCTGTCTCTTTTTTTTCTTCTATTATTTCTTCTCCCTCCTCTTCCTTCTCCCATTTCATCCTCCACACACACATATCATAGCCAGTATGTGATATTATTGTGAATAAAGAAACTTTTTTTTTTCTGGCGAGTTTTGATATGTTTAGAATTAATCTGCTAACCGTTTCTGTCGCAAATCATTTTCTTTTACATATAGATAGGTTCGGTTAGGTTCAATTAGTTTTTTGTCATTATGTTCCAAATCACAAAAAAGTTATTTGAGACATAACTGGTTAGCAGATTAATTCAAAACATATCAAAACTCACCAGAAAAAAAAAGTTTCGTCCACCAAAGGAAGTAGTGTTCATCTAGGAAATTTACCTTTTTTTTCTCTCTTTTTTTTTTTTAATATCCCTCTCCCCCAGCAAGCTTGGGGCTGCTGGTAGGCAGGGTTTTCTGGTGAAGAGAGAATATCCAAAGTGATTTACGAGTAAAGCAACGTACTAACCTCATCAAATAATATCCCAGCTAGGATAGAAACCATAAACTAGAAACCATATCTAGTCCACTCAAAAAACACAGACACTATATCTAGTCCACCCAGCCCACCCCAAACAGGGTTTTCACCATTAACCTCATCTAATGATCTCATCTCACCATTAACCTAATCTCACCGCCTACCCAAGAAGCTTATTAATTAACCTAACCTCACCGATTAACAGTGGTGGAACAAGAGGTGTAAAAACGGGGGGGCACCATAGTTTTCATATACTATATAGGCTATATATATAGTATATTATATATATATATATATAACATATTTATACATAGTGTATTATACAGCCTAATATACTATATATAGTCTAAAATATATAATACTAGCCGCAAAGCCGCCCTCCGGGCGGACTTTTTGGCTAGCTCCTGCGGAGGGCTATTGGTGGGCCTTCGGCCCACCCTGTGTTTGGGGGCCTTCGGCCCACCAACATGGAAATCTCCAGATAGCCCCTTCTAACTTTCCTGAAATCATGGATGTAGAAAGTTATTTCCCCCCACCCATTCACTCACCCCTTACCCATCACCCCCATCCATTCACTCACCCATTACCCATCCCCCCCACCCATTCACTCAAACCCATTACCCATCACCCCCCACCCATTCACTCACCCATTTCCCCATCACCACTCACCCATTACCCATCACCACACACCCATTCACTCACCCATACCCATTCACCCCCCACCCATTCACTCACCCAAATTTCCCATCACACCCCCCCCATTTACTCACCCATTACCCATCACCAACACCCCTTCACTAACCCATTACCCATCACCCCCCACCCATTCACTCAAACCCCTTACCCATCACCCCCCACCCATTCACTCACCCATTACCCACACCCCCCACCCATTCACTCACCCATTACCCTGACCCCCCACCCATTCACTCACCCATTACCCATCACCACCACACCCATTCCTCACCCTTTCCCCATCACCCCCCACCCATTCACTAAACCCATTCCCCATCACCCCCCACCCTTTTCACTCCCCCATTAACCATCACCAACACCCATTCACTAACCCTTTACCCTTTCACCCCCCCCCAAATTCACCCCCCCATTACCCTTTCCACCACACACCCTTTCACCCCCCTTCCACTCATTCACTAAACCCATTCCCCTTTCACCACACACCCATTCACTCCCCCATTCCCCATCACCCCCCCCCCAAATTACTCCCCCATTCCCCTTTCACCACACCCCCCATTCACTCACCCTTTTACCCATCACCCCCCCCCCCATTCACTACCCATTCCCCCATCACCACCCCAACCATTCATCACCCTTTCCCCCATAAACCCCCCCCTATCCCTCCCCCATCCCCCATCCCCCAAAAACCCCACCCCCCCCACCCTTTCCCACTCACCCATCACCCCACACCCATTCCCCATCACCCCACCCTTCATCACCCATTACCCAACCCTAAAATCAAGGCTTCCTAAATTCTGGGAACCCACTTTTTTTTTCACAATTCTCGCTAATGGGCTGCAAAAAAAAAAAGAAAAAAAAAGGATCGGATCATTCATAAGGGGGCTTATGCCCTTTCCCCTGGTCAACCTGTTTCCAAAAAAAATGTGCCATATGAGGTGTTTGCGCCACGGGGGGGGGGAACCCTATACCACACACACACCAGACAGACGGGACGGGGACAGACAGACAGACAGACAGACGGGCCCAGACGGGACAGACGGGACAAAACAGACACACTTTCGTTATATATTATAGATATAACCAATAATATAAACATTGCTGTTGTGGTGACGGAGAAAATTGCGGGCTAAGACCACCCCAACCCTGCCTTAGCCTACACTCGCTGCGCTGTCCTAGGCGGAGCGAAATATGCTTCGAAAATGTCCAACTAGCGCTAAGATGGTCTTAGTCCCCTAAGATGGTCTTAGTAGTGTTCGGAAATGCCCCCTATTCTGGTCTCTCTCTCTCTCTCTCTCTCTCTCTCTCTCTCTCTCTCTCTCTCTCTCTCTCTCTCTCTCTCTCTCTCTCTTCTCTCTCTCTCTCAAATTCAAATTCAAATTCAGATAAGTTTATTGCCATCGGAAAAAAAAATTGCGTTTATATATACATATAAGTCTTTTAACCTGGCTGGGCCCGTTAATGGTACCATTTTTACAGGCCCCTTTAAGTATAAATAGATTACATATTTTTTTTTTCATTAGCCTTAGCATTGGTCACATCGTTGTAAAATAGTACAAAGCATGATTATTATGTATTAACTACGTATACAGGATATACATAAATTACGTCTCTCTCTCTCTCTCTCTCTCTCTCTCTTCCTCTCTCTCTCTCTCTCTCTCCTCTCTCTCTCTCTTCTCTCTCTCTCTCTCCTCTCTCTCTCTCTCTCTCTCTCTCTCCTCTCTGCACACACACACACACACACACACACACACACACACACACACACACACACACACACACACACACAGGCACACACACACAGACACACAAACACAACACACAGTATACGTATACACCTTAAAACCGAGTAATAAATCAGACACCCGATGTTTACTTTCAACTCCTGGCTGTTTCCCGGGTTATCAGCGGCGCACTCAACACGAAGGCTGGTGAGAAAGACCCGACGAGAGTGTAGCAGGAAGTCAACATTGCAACCCACATAGAGGAACAACGCAGACCAGAGGCTCGTCTATAAGAACATAGGAAAGTTACGTGTGTCAGAGCTGAGTAAATAAATATAAATATAAATAGATAAATAGATAGCGAAAGAAAAAATCACCAGACAACGAAGAAAGGAAAGAAAATAAGAAGGAAAAAAAATAGGGAAGGATAAACATAAAGACATATAGATAGATAGATAGAGAAAATAAATAATCACCACACAACGAAGAAATGAAAGAAAATGAGAAGGAAAAAAAGAAGGAAGGACGAAACAACAGACGAAAAAACAGACGAAAATTCGTGAAATGACACTCAATAAACATAATTTAATAATCTAAAGTTGAGAGAAGCGAGTGTATAGGTGAAGGCATGTAGGAGAAGTGGGTGAGGCCAATGCCATGTGTCTGCTGCTGCTGTGTTAGGTGTTCTGTAAATAAATATATGTATAGATGAATAAAAATGATTCAGTAAATAACCAAATAGCTGGGTGAATGAATACATGTAGTTAGACTCATTTCAAGATAGATAGACAGATATATGAATACATAGATAGACATATATAGGTAAATAAAAAAAAATAAGGAAGGAAAATAATAACCTACAGGAACTATAGGCTCCAACGTAAAAAAAAGAAGATAGATAATTAAATATAAAAATAGTTATATAAATACATTGATTGATTGATGGATGGATTGCACGAATAATATGTATATGTATGTATGTATGTATGTATGTATGTATGTATATATGTATCATGTATGTATCATGTGTATGTATATGTATATAAATGTATGAAAGTGTGTGGGTGCAGAAAGGCGGCCGTGGTGATACATAACCTGCAGGGCTTCACAACCATATAAATCTGACGAAATGAACTTTACTTGTTTGTCTCTGTCGACGGCGGGGAGGGAGGGAGGGAGGGAGAAGAGACAAGGAAAATACAGAAAAGGGCCATGTGAGTTCATTAATCTGTTTCTCTTTCTCTCTCTCTCTCTCTCTCTCTCTCTCTCTCTCTCTCTCTCTCTCTCTCTCTCTCTCTCTCTCTCTCTCTCTTTCTCTCTCTCTCTCTCTCTCTCACGGGTAACTAAGATGCTTTACATAATATCACCCTGCGTCCATCCTTCTTTCATTCCCTCCTTCTTCCTCCTTTCTTCTTGCTCTCTATGTCTTCCCCTTACTTTCTTTCCCTCATTCCTTCCTTCTCCGTCTCTCTTTCTTCCTTTACTTTCTTTTCCTCCTTTCTTTATTCCTCCTCCTTCCACCTTCATTTCTCTCACTGCCTTTCTTTCTTTCCCCTGAGAGAGAGATAATATATTGCCTCGCTTTACGGTTAATTGTTGCCTTTAAAATTAAACCAGACTGCTCATTATGTTTGTACTATGGGTAAAACAAGTATCGGTGCACTATATGCGTGAAACATTCTGATACTACGGAACGAAGAAAACGAAAACCCTCCCATATCATCAGCATTTGACCGAATGTTTACAGTATTCATCGGACCCCTATGCACCGATACTTGTTTTACCCATAGTACGGTCAGGAAACACACAACATTAATGGTAGTAGTAGTAGTAGTAGTAGTAGTAGTAGTAGTAGTAGTAGTAGTAGTAGTAGTAGTAGTAGTAGTAGTAGTAGAAGTAGTCGACACACACCATAAGGATGAAATTTACCGCCCATATTTGCTAGTAAATTATCCCTGTACCGGGAGCAAGTGGGGGGGTCGAAACGCACGACCCCCCCCC
>JACEEZ010013412.1:0-16384 GCA_016584305.1 Chionoecetes opilio | reverse complement strand
AGCCGGGGTTTTGACGCCCTCCGGGTGGTGCTTCGGCCAACACTAACCCTAGGATGAATGAAATATGTTGATATGTGAGACGGGGCCATACGAGCGTTGCTCTGGCCCTGTAAAATACAACTAGATGAATACAACTAGATGAATACACACACACACACACACACACACACACACACACACACACACACACACACACACACACACACACACACACACAATTAACACACACACACACTATATATAGGGGAACTCCGTAGTGTAAGGGTTAGCACGCTCGGCTCACAACTGAGCAGTCCCGGGTTCGATCCCCGGGCGGAGCGAAGACAGACGGGCGGTCTTCTTAAACCCGAGCCCCTGTCCCACCCAGCAGTGAATGGGTACCGGGTGTTAGCCGGGGGTTTGTGACCCGCCTCCCGGGGTGTTGGCTTCGGCCAACACTAAGAACTAAGGATGAATGATAAAAACATTTGATATGGAGACGGGCCATACGAGCGTCGCTCTGGCCCTGTAAAATACAACTAAATGAATACAACTAGATGAACACACACACACACACCACACACACACACACACACACACACACATACACACAACACACACACACACACACAACAAACGTGTGAATTACTAGGAAATAGACGTCCACACTAAAGATGTGGAACGTGTCCAAGCTCGCACAGGCTAAAGTCAACTTTTTAAATACCCTCACCTTAAAATACTTCTATTACAACCTGACCTAACCCAACCTAACCTTCACCATCCCCTTCTTTGATTTTCTTTACTTTGTACAAAGAAAGAAAAGTGCTAAATTGTTCTTGACAAAAGTTCTAAAAACCAGTTTTAAAAAAAATGGTGTGGTGATGGCGGTGGTGGTGGTGGTGTGGTGGTGGTGGTGATGGTAGTTGTTGTGGTGATGGTGGTGGTGGTGGTGATGGGTGGTGATGGTGATGGTGATGGTGGTGGTGGTGGTGTGGTGGTGTGATGGTGGTGTGGTGGTGGTGGTGGTGGTGGTGGTGGTGATGGTGGTGGTGGTGTGGTGGTGGTGGTGTGGTGGTGGTGGTGTGGTGATGGTGGTGTAGTGGTGGTGATGGTGGTGGTGTGGTGGTGGTGGTGGTGGTGGTGATGGTGATGGTGGTGGTGGTGGTGGTGGTGGTGGTGGATGGTGATGGTGGTGTGTGGTGGTGTGGTGGTGATGGTGGTGATGGTGGTGTGGTGGTGATGGTGGTGGTGATGGTAGTGGTGGTGGTGGTGGTGATGGTGATGGTGGTGGTGTGGTGGTGATGGTGGGTGGTGGTGGTGTGGTGGTGGTGGTGGTGGTGGTGATGGTGATGGTGGTGGTGTAGGTGGTGGTGGTGGTGGTGGTAGTGGTGGTGATGGTCGGGGTGGTGGTGGTGGTGGTGGTGGTGTGGTAATGGTGGTGTGGTGGTGGTGGTGGTGGTGGTGTGATGATGGTGTGGTGGTGGTGGTAATGGTGGTGGTGGTAATGGTGGTGGGGGTATGGTCGTGGTGGTGGTGGTGTGGTGGTGGTGCTGGTGGTGATGGTGGTGGTGGTGTGGTGGTGGTGGTGGTGGTGGTGGTATTTCATAATTGTTATATGCGAATTAAGCTGCAAGCTCCCTTCGCTCGCTTGGACAACTCCTCTCTGTACCCACGGCTGAAATGGCATATTTGACACCTCACACACACCCTACCACGTATATAACACCACGCTAACCCAAATAACACCTATACGGCATTACAAACACGAGTTCTAGTGGTTATATGAGGCCTAACACAGCAGCCTGTCTCTTCGGCTCAGACACTGTTATTGTGAGGACTACGAGTCGAAAACATTTTATTTCCACTACACTAATGCACTACTTTCGCCACTGCACTAATATCGCCAGGCACAATATATTACGAATTTTAGCATGAATGCTAAAAACTCGCTTCGCGCGCTTGGACAATGAGTTAAGAGACGAAATATAACCTTTTGTGCCACATTTCTTCCTTTACGCCTGTATACCCGTTGCTTACAAAGTAGTCACAAGAAGAAGAAGAAGAACTCGTGGAAACATTTTACAAGCCTATATGACCCTGATTTCGGCTGAAATAGGTGTCCAAGCGAGCGAAGCGAGCTTGGACAATAACCACTTTTGTTGCGTCAGTTTAATCCAAATACTGTGTTTTTTTTCACATGCAAAAAAAATTATATTATCTTCCTTCTTTTCTCTCTCGCCTCCTTCAGGACAACCGTGTGAGCCAGGCGACGGGTCCTTGGGATATCAAACTTCACTCCACCGGCAGCACCACAGGACCTGCTGTGGCACCTATGTCCTCAGGTCCTGTACAGTACATGAGCCACGCCATCACCCACCTTGAACCTGCCACGGATTACGAGGCGACGGTCGCTGTGGAGAATACATTTGGATGGTCCAGTGACTCCCAGATCTTCCACTTCTACACCAGGAAAGTTAGTGGGAGGAGGCTAAGGAGGGACAGGTGTTGAGGGACGAGGTAAAAGGAATAACAAGATGGAGGAGAAAGGCTGAAAAAGAGGAGACAGATGTGAGAGTAAACTAAGATGGAGAGGAAGGAAAATATTAAGAGTGTGCATGGGAGGTTTTAGAGGTTGGGTTAGATATGTGGGGTTGCGTTTAAGAGGTTCAGGTGGAAGGTTATGGAGGGTTTGTTAGATTTTTTTAACATTTCTGAAGATGAGGAAACAAAAAGGAGAGGGGGGAAAGTGCGTAAAGGAAATGTTTATAGGAGAGATTTTTGGCGGCATTTTGAGAGAGAGCGAGAGCAGCGAGAGCGAGAGCGAGAGCGAGACCAGCCAGACCCAGGCCAGAGCGAGAGCGAGAGCGAGGCGAGAGCGAGAGCGAGAGCGAGAGCGGAGCGAGAGCGAGTGCAGTGCGAGTGCGAGTGCGTGCGCGAGCGCGAGCGCGTGTGTCCATTATTAGTGGAGCGGTCGAGGGCAAAAAAGGGCCTTTATTAAGGAGTTACCCCTCCACACTTTAGAAAAAGGCAAATGAGGTATTTTGGATTCGTTAGGATGTCTACTTTATAAATAATGATTTTTTTACAGTCAGATTCCAACTAAAACATGGCCATTTAAACCCCATTCACCCATAAACAATTGAAAATTTTTTTGAATATCTTAAAATTGTTATTTTGGCACTTACAAAGATTATTTACACTATTAGGATGTCTACTTTATGAAAAATGATGTTTTACAGTCAGATTATAATTAAACTTTGGCCATTTAACCCATTTTAACCCATACAAAATTGAGAATGTTGGAATATCTAAAAATTGGTATTTTGGCACTTACAAAGATTACTTACAGTATTTACACCATCATGTCCGTATCATCCCCGACTTCATCTCCATTTGCCACCTCACTTATCTCCGCCGATTCGCACATTCTCCCACACAGGACAAATGTCAATGCACTCAAGTCCACAATGACACACTGGCATTTTTGTCCGCGAAAACCTTTGTCAGTGCAGTACAAATGATTTTAGGTCTCTAACCTCTGCTGGTGCCGATTCATTCTTGTACATTTTTTGGACGCAGTTATCCCCTTGCATTCACATGCCAACCATGGCCAACTGGGTTCATGTTCTCGGGTTTTGCGATGTGACTCTGACACCACACTGCTACTTGGTTTTGGGGCCCGCAATACATGTTGTTCGAAGGCATCATCTGTTGGGGGCAGTAAAGATGCGGGCTTATCATTTGTGGTGGCGAGTACGAAACAAAGCTCATTCAGTGAACTGAGATTTTTTATTTTTTTTTAAACCATGCATGAGAAGACAACTCGCCTTGCGGTATCTAGAAAGTAGGCAAATCCTGGAATGCTTCCAGGCCCTGTAAGGCATCTTCATTTCTGGTGAGAGCTGAATATGCCGTTCCGTTTTCCCAAAGTTTGTATAAAGCACTTGTCGTGTCACATCCTGACAGAGCATGCACGGCTGGTAATGACTTGCATGCTGCTTGCCGAGTTTGGTACTGATTGGTGAACAGGTATGAATCGCTCCTTTGAGACGATTTCCCTGATGCCCAGCATGCATATATACTTCATCGGCCAGTGCTCCCCTGCTCCAGTAATACACCAACAAGACGAGGACATCCTGTCGTCACACCAAATGATTATCCTTGGATGGTTTCTCGTAACATGATTGCTGCATACCAACGAGTGTCCGCCTCCTCTTGTGGGGCTGTACAACCCCCAACTGGACACACCCACTTCATTCAGAGCTTTGACCACTTCTCCTCTTCAATCCACCTGCCAGTACTACCGATTTATCTGCAGGCAGGAGATCTTGTCCTTGTCGCAGATGTATTGACAGATAATGAAGCTAAACTACTTGTTGTACTGGTTTTTGAGGAATTTTCCTGTAGTTCAAAACGTCCCTGTTCCCTTGTATCTGGTATTGAATCCGGAATCCATAATTCCTCGTCTGTGTCGTTCAGTCAACTTAATTGACTGTCCTCTTCGTCCCGGTCAAAGACCACGCCACAACGTCAAGGGAAAGGATCCATGGCACTGTTCTTCAGAAGACGCACAATTCGGTCCAGAACCACCTTTCCAAGATCATTGAAAGTCTTGAAATGATTCTCGTTCAGGGCCTGAAAATTTGCCATGCCATCAATGAGGTAGGGCAGCAGACTGCGATGATGTCGGGGAATTCGGGACTACGAAGGACAGAATTTCATCCGTTTTTTGCTTCCAGCTTTTTGGCAAGATCTGCTTTGTTGGTCTTCCTCATCGAACCATCGTCGTGGAACATTGAAGGCGGAACAGCTGCCAATTCGTAGGAGAGGACCTTGCGCATATCCACATCACGTTCTTTGACACTGCAAGCAGTCTTCTGAAGAGAAACCTCCGTATCGATCATTATCTTCCCTTCCTTATCACTGGAAAGACACTTCCTCATAGCAGAAAACGTTTTGACTACTGCCCTTGGGGATTGGATCCCAGAAATTCCTCTTCTTTTCGCCCCCAAGCCTTTCTTTCGTGAACTATTGAACCATTTCCCGACCCTTTTGTGGCACTCCCTTCATCGACTCTTCGACTTCTTCTGATGCCACCTGACCACGAGTTATATTAACTAGGGAGGTTGCCACATTTTCCCAGGTCAAAGGATCTTGGCATTGTTCCTTGATGTATTCCTTGATGACTTTAACATCATTCTGGTCCTTGGTCACTCGAGCATGTCCAAGTTCTTCATGTGTATTCCCTTGGATTTGGGTAGGTGTACACATTTCTTTGAATCTTTTCTGCTATTCCCCGGTTATGTGGCGGGTCAGCAGCCAGCGAACTAAGGCTCCTTTCCTCAGTGGTGTAACCGATGACACCCCCTTTGGCTTTTAGCCTCGCGATTGATACTCTGTTCGAGAGCCTGATCCTTTGGGAACGCAGTTGAAAGTCCTTTCTGAGCGTTTCAAAACGAACCACCTTCCGACATTGCTGAACATTCGTGGAGCTGACACCTCCAAGTGACGCATTTCCGCAACATAGACTGGGGTGTAT
Organism: Chionoecetes opilio; assembly: GCA_016584305.1. Taxonomy (NCBI): domain Eukaryota; kingdom Metazoa; phylum Arthropoda; class Malacostraca; order Decapoda; family Majidae; genus Chionoecetes; species Chionoecetes opilio. The sequence goes on along the minus strand of JACEEZ010013412.1, from coordinate 10,866 downwards.
CGTGCATAGTTGCTGCGGCCTGCCAGGAAGAAGTACGGTATGACTTCAAGGACGGCGGTAAGGTGCATTTCAAAATCAGCCTCACGGTCGGGCCCCAAGTAACTTCAAGAGGGTGTCACCAGCATCCAGAAAGCTAATCCAGTAACGAAATGTTGCTGATTGTTCTCTTACTGTGTCTTTGAACTTCTTCATTGTACTGAGAAGAGAGGATGACAACCGCATTTCAATCTCCTGATACACAGCAGTGTAGCTTCCGGGGATTGCATTTTGAAGGTATTCTCTAGATCTGCAATTAAATGCGTGGTCTCATCATCCAACCAGGGGCACCCTTTTTTTTCATTGCAAAGGTTTTTGGCAGCTGATAGAAACAAGTGAAACAAGTGCTTCGTGTACCAGTCTGATTCCTCTTAGACCCCTGGTATACTGCTTCCTTGCAACATCAAACTCACGGGCGCATGAGCATACACTTCAGGTACGTCAGCATGTTGTGGAGACCACCATCACTAAACAACTTCCCTATACTGGCTATGGAAGCCATAGTGAGATGCATCCCACCAAGCCTCATCGTCACTCGACCAGCCAGGGATCTGGCTCAGTCCGAGAATCTGTTCAGCCTTGCTATATATTGCCAGGTCAACAGTGGACCAAACATGTTTTTTGTCCCACTGCATTTGCATTTCAACCAATTTCACAAAATCGTGTAGATCTTAGAGAAATTTAGAGGGTGGGGCATTAATGAATGGGAGATACCATATTCGAGTCAGTGGAATTTCTCTCTCGCTAACTAGAGAATTGAATCCCACCCCAAGCCGGAATACTGGGGGTTTCAGGGGGACTTGCACGGGCCATTTCCCAAATCAAGTCTTTAGTACCACATCACGAGCAGACTTATCCCGCTCTTTAACTTCCCATTTCACACATGGTTCTGGTTTATATGGGGTTTGTTGTAGCGTTTTTTACCTCCTCTCACAGCTCTGCATCTAGGGTTTTTAGGTTTGTCTTGGAATGCAAGGCGTTTCTTCTGGCCTAGGAGCCCTTTGAGACAACACCACAGCCATTGAATGTGTAGTGTTCTTTCCGTCTATTGTCTGTTCATTTTGATCGAAATTGTCAATTTGCGGCATCAACAGTGGTCCCTTTAAAAACATTCTCCCGGATCATAGACCAGAAATGTTACGTGGTATAAACGTCAGACTTTGATTGACAGCTGTCCAAAGCATGGCAGTGAGGAATCTACGCACTTCATCATAAGGTATGCTGTGTCCAAGAGAGGAAGGTCATCTATCAGTTCTCGACTACCATGGTCGTGGTGCAGCTTGAAAACCTAAACCAAAAGTATTGGGGTATGGATTTTACAAACTAGAGAAATCATGTTGTGACATATTGTAAGATCTCTCATTTCAATGTTTCCCCTGTGAGTCTCAGATTCATAGCTTGTAGCGCTGTCAAAGTCTTTTTTTGAAGTACACCATGCAACGAAATCATACAAAGGATTCGGAACAAAGTCCTTGCACTTTTTTGTCTCCATATTCCCACTAGAATCATAACGATCAGATTGAAATGTAATGTCACCGATACTTTCCTGATGATACCACTGCCTTGTGCAAGACAACAGCGTCCTCTTCTGAATTGACATCATCAGAGGATTCGAGTTCACATTCACCAATTTCATTTTCATGCACTTGTAGCCTCACAACGTTTTTTTAAGGGCCCCGGCAACTGTGATATCCCCTGAGCATACAAGATCGACTTCCCAGCGGGAGGTTGAATGAAATCCTGTCTCCGAAACGCTTCTGTAATTTCTCCTTCAATCTCCATGTATACAGACTCGTTGGTTTTTTGAGTTGATCTCTGCTGATATAGCGACCAGCCTGCTCATTCAGGACAGACAGGTTATATACAGATGGTTTTGGACAGGACAGTCTCTTCAATCTCCTTACACAAACTTTTAAAGGCACACGCATTGTCAATTTATCAACCTTGCCCTAGCACTAGCAGCTTTAAAATTGGTAGCGAGATGTAATGCGAATAGCAGAGCGATGATATTTTGCATCATTTGCAAACAAGTCATGTTTGACAGCATTCGCATTTGAATCTCATAGTCGTTTCTCTGAAAGGCTGCATCAAGCACCCCTTTGCCGTGTGGTGGACCCCGTCCCAGTTGAGACTTTCGACAGTTTCTCCTTCCAGCTATGTATTTCCCACATATGAAACAGCCTCATCGAAAGTCAATTGCGACGTGTCATATCGCCGGGGACGAGACAGTCCAACCGTTGGCCCACTACCTGTTTTCGCCATCGTCCGTCAGCACATGTACCAGTGTTTCTTTGCACTATCTGGGTTATTCTTCTTGTTCGTATAATTTGCTCTGCTATTTTGGTGGGAAATTTTATAACTGTATCTCCTTTTAGGATGTCGTTTTTCACTGGAAAAAGCCGATCATAGACACCATCTTTAAAGAAGTTCGGCAGCTTTCAGAAAGGATTTCAATCCTTCGACTCCAGGATTCTGGACAAATGGGGTTTCAACTTTGGTTTTGGATAATGAAGTCCCCGCAAAATACGCAGCATTCGCAAAGACTCGTTCTTCTCCTCTTCTATGGGTTTCTTTTTGGTGGTTCTATACTTTCTTCAAACCCGCAAAGAAAAAAACATACACAATTAGCAAGTGATAAAATACAATGAGTGTAACGTTTTGGGGCAAGGGTTTCTTTGTATAACTGAAGAAAAGTACGAGTCAAAAATGGCCAATAAAAGGGTAAAACCCCAAATTTTGGGGTATTTGGGGGTCCAAAACACCATTAAAGTGGGTTTCAACCCCATATATTGTGAGAATGTAACTTGGCAGAAAGGAATTAATGTGATGTTACCAAGTTTTCAATCTTTGTAGTGCTAAATAACAATTTTCAAGATATTTAAATTCTCAATTTTATATGGGTGAAATGGGTTAAATGGGTTAAATGGCAATGTTTTTAATTAGAATCTGACAGTAAAACATCGTTTCTCACAAGTAGACATCCTAACGAAACCAACGATATCTAAATTTTCCTTGTTCTAAATTGTGGAGGGGTCAAGCTAAATTTTTGGCTCTTGGCCGCTCCACTATAAGGCCAACACACCCAAAAAAGGGTTGTCAAAAATATTAAACCGGAATGGGAAAAATATTAAAAATGGCTTAGGCAACATAACGAAAACATCAAATTGTATGTAACAAAGTCTAAGTTTTGAGTCAAGAGGAGGAGGTAGTGAAGAGAAACAAAGAAAAACAGATCTTTTTATGAATATATCTATATGTGTAGGAAGGGTATACTGTTTTTGGACAGATGCATGTATGGAATTGGGCACTCACTCCCGTAGAGATTGAGAGTGAAAGGGTTGGAGAGCTTCATTTTTACATGTGGAGGGGCGTGGAGGACAGGAGGGTGGACAAGGTGAAGTGGGGGCGGATGTGGTAAAAATGGCAAGGGTGAGGGCGTTGCCAAAGATAGACGCACTCAGGTAAAATCCGGTTGTTCCAGGCAAGTTAGTTAGTATGTTTTCCGTGCCAGGGAATTTGATTGACGTGAACTAAGTCTCTGTGTCACTGGGTCCTTTTCAGTCTATTATGTCTTCGCTCAGTAACCTTTACCCCGCATACAATGGTGTTATTTTATTTTATTCTTTATTTTTACGTTGAAGCCTATAGCGCCTGTGGGCTATTATGTTTTCCTTGAGGGGTCAGGTGGTTGGCCCTGCACATTCTGGAGGATCGTGATGATTGACCCTCGCCCGTTGGTGGCACAGGCTGAATTTTTATAGTGACACCTGTGATCTATAGGTGAAGGTCAGTTTTCTGTGAAGGTATGAAACCCCCATTTTAGGCTCATGCTACCACCTGTTTTTTTCCTCCCCCGCATTTTTAAGTCGGAGTCGAAAGAACAGGAATATAGCATGCGGGTTTCTTCGGCCACTCGACGATGGATTTACGTTGCCCCTTGGTGGGACTTTAACTCGGGATCTTGTATATCCCGAAGTTATAATTTAAAAAACCTCCCATGCTCTTTGTCGACCTTGTCGACCATTGCCTACCTATACTTTTATAATTGAGCAGTTAATTCACTCATTCACAAAACTCAAATACTCGTCATCTTAAGAGTTCGACCCAGACGTTCATATCGGTAAGTTGAGAATGATCCATTGTACCACGGAAAGGGGGTTTTCCAGGAAAACTTTGTGGATATATATTTGATTTCCTTACCAAGATAGTGTTGATGGGACAAAGGTGAGTCAGTTCGCACCACCTTCCTTTCCCTTCCCCTCTTCCCTCTGTCTTCCACTCAGTCAAGGCTCTAATCAGTATTACTTATTGGCATCATAAATATTGATATGTCAGCCCAACAGCGTACTAACACGTTCTGACCTAATTCGATTTGCCTATATGTAATGAGTTGGATAGAGCTACCCTCACCCGTCCTGGATAGGGCTCGCCCTGGCTCAACAGAGTGACGTTACGTTAACTCAAAACCTCCTGCCAGGGTGCAAGGAAATACCGTTTGTTTTCACCCGGTTTAATTAAAAAAGAACATAATTACAGTATTTCCTTTCTTTTCCTTTCGCCAGTAACCCCCCTCTGCCCCCTGCCAGCTTTTTCATTACACTGCACATAAAAAACTGAGTAAACACGTAATCATTTCCAACACACATAAACCCGACACCATCCCTTCCCTTTCTGCTTGGTAGGGAAAACACCCTTCGGGACCCACCAGGCCACCACCAATTCCTCAAGGGCACTGGCGCTGCTTCACCGGGGCCGGGGTCACCGCAGACCACTGCCGTGCTTTCCACAACTCCTAGACAGACGGGGCGTGTTACAGCCCTTTAAAGACCATCCTACCATTTTTTTTCTCACTCTCTTAGCACTCCCATGAACTTACAATTTTTCCAATACCTCTTTAAAAAATAGGATGCCTCACCAATGCTCCATCAGTCAACGCCCCCTCCCCCACAACACATGCTCTTCTCTCAACACAACAACTCGTTTTTTTTTCATCCTGCCCCTCGAGCCTTTCCCGCCGCAATTTTTAAACCTAAATTTGACTTCTCACATATTATTGTCCCATACTATTGCATTTTCATATGTCAGCTTTTCGAAATGTTCACACCCGCTTTTAAAGCGGTATTTTTTTATCATTTTTTTACAAAAATGGGGCGTGTGAGTGGTAATGCGCTGTGCCACGACTAAAGTAAATCTGTCTAACTTGCGGTACTCCGGTGTAATATATAAAATTGATAGAAATTGAAAATTTGAAATTTGGGGGCGGTGGGGAGGGGTTACGTCTGTAGGGGGTGAGCTCGATGCCCATTCGAACCTCCCGGGGGGAAAACTCTTTCGCCTTCTGAATCGGCCGACAGAGCCGGGTAGGTGGGGGCAAAAGGGTCCCGAGTTCAAGTCCCCCAAAGGAAAAACTGTAAAAACCTCGTCGGGGGCCCAAAAAAACCACCCGCATGCGGCCTGCCTGTTTTTCGACTGCAATACAAGTGCGGGGAGGAGCCCGGGGGCAGCAGAGCCTGACCGAAGATCCACTCACGAAAACGGATCTTCTCCTATGATCATAGGTGTCCATAAACCAGCCTGCGTCACCAGGGGCCCGAGGCAACCATCACTACCCTCCAGATGTGCGGGGCCAACCACCTGAGCCCTCAAAGATAAATACCCTACAGGCGCTATAGCTCCAAGTAAATAAAACAACAAATTACGTTGAAAATCCTGATATTTGATCCTCATTTCCTTTCCCTCAAAATGTCATCTCACCTGTCATGCATAACCAGGTGAAACTCAGTGTGGTGATGTAATTAAAAGCTTCACATTCGTTTTAAATTTACTCTTGCCGTAAACCATACCCCTTTCCCCTTCCCCTCTGGGGCAATCAGGGTGTATGCTATAATAAATTATTGAGGCTTTTGATGTGATTTAAAACTCAGGTAAACCCAAATTGAGTTGCAGCTGAGAGAAGGAGAGAAGAAGGAGAGAGAGAGAGAGAAGAGAGAGAGAGAGAGAGAGAGAGAAGAGAGAGAGAGAGAGAGGAGAGAGAGAGAAGGGGAGAGAGAGAGAGAGAGGGGAGAGAGAGAGAGAGAGAAAAAGAGGGGAGAGAGAGAGAGAGAGAGAGGAGAGAGAGTAGAAGAGAGGAGAAGAGAGAGGAGAGGGGAGAGAGAGGACGAGAAGAGAGGGGAAGAAGGAGAAGAGAGAGGAGAAGGAGAGAGAGAGAGAGAATCAAAATAAAAAGACTGTATTTTCGCTGATTTTGGAACGAAACTCTTTTAGACTAACTTATCAAGATAAGAAAAATCAGTGTCGTATTCATTAACAGTCCACTCCGTACAGTTTGTAATAAAGTTACGTTGCCGTAAATATATTTCGTACCCCAGGACAAAATCCTACTACTACTATTTTCTCCAAACCCACCACCCACCATACTTAATGATCATAGTAGTTCGGGTTTAATGAGGTTTATACTTTGTCGCTAATGTGAAATGGGTCACGTTTTTTTAATATTTTTTTTTTATTCATTATTTATATATATTACTCTTTTTTGGGTGATTTTCAGATTGGGCTTGCATGTGCTTTAATTTTTTTTTCAGCCTAGTTTGCTCAGTGTTTTTTTTTTTGTGTGTATTGTGTGTAGTGTTTGATGTTTATGTGTTTTTTTTTTAGTTGAACGAAATTTTTTTTATGTTTGTTTTTTTTGCTTTAATTCGCGCTAATTTTGTCTTTTTTTTTTTTGTTTGCACAAACGTCTTACTACCACCTCACCACCCCCAAGCATCATGAATTAAAGTGACAGTAAAGGGGAAAAGGTTAAAAATATAATCTCGTTTTTTAAATTATGTTTTTTTTGAAAATGAAAACTTTTGATAATGATTTCGCGGACTTCCGGGGCAGGAGTGCAGTGTTGTCATTGATTTAGGTTAATTAACTGTTCTTCCCAGAATCCAATATTATTTTCCCCGAAATGTCTGCAAAAAATTTTTTAAAACTTACTGCGAGAAATTTGAATACTAAATGAGATTAATTAGTTGTCTTAATACCAAAAATTGTTTCGATGTTTTTTTTTGTTATTACTAATTATCATCATTATAATTATTTTTAAGGGAAAAAGCTTGGGTAGTATGAAAAGCGGGTTGATTATGAAATATATAAAATTCCAGTCAAAAACAATGCTAATTTCTCAGTTAAAAAACAAATCAACACAAATTAATAAATTAATTAAAAAAACGTAAAACGATCTTATTTTTTTATAATTTTCAATTTCTTTACTCATTCTCACTTAAGATAAAAGAAAATAATGAAAAGAGAAATACACGAGAGTTTCCAAAAGGGGTGGACTAATTGATTACAATTTGTTAACAAAATACAATCTGGTTTTAAAAAATGCATTTTGGGGGCACGTAGAATAAAAAAAGAAAAAAATGACCTATTTAATTTAGTAACTGTCCACACACACGTACGTAGACACCACACCACACACACACAACCCCCCAACCCACCCCCCACCCACCCACCCAACCCAACCCACCCACCCACCCAACCCCAAACACCCCCCCACACAAAACAAAATTGGGGGTTTTTTTGGAATGGAAGGAGAAAGTAAAGACAAAATAAAATAACAAAAATTTTTAAATAAAAAGAAAAAGGTTTTGTTTATGGGAAGGATATTAAATTTTTGTATAAATACATAAAAAATAAAAGTTTGTTTATTCCCCTTTTTTTGTTAAAATGGTTCTAAGAAGTTTTTCAGCAACTTTTCCACAAAGGGTTTAAAATGGATTTAATTTTGGTTTTTTTCTTTTGGCAATAAAATATTTGAACTTGAAAATTGAACACACACACCCCCACCCACACCACACACACACCCCCAAAACCCCACACCCCCACACACACCCCCCCACCCCCCACCACCCCCAAACCCCCCCCACCACCCCCACCACCACCACCCCCCCCACGACGACCAGCACGCCCCAAAGCACGCACAACAAAAACACCACACCACACACACACACACCCCACACCAGGACGCTTAAATTCTTGCAAACACCCTGAAGCTTTAGTCACTTTTTCATCTATTCACTCTCTCAGAACTCAGCACCACCACCCCACCCCCCAGAAACCCTTGGGGGCTTCTAAAAGGGAGGTGTGTTACCTTGCTGCTCACAAAACATACTCCCTTAACCCCCTAAATCATCCTAACACTAAAAAAAAAAAAGGGGAAAAAATTAGCTTAGTTATTCATCGTAATTGCAACCAAATAATCAAACGTATTTCCCTATGTCTGTGTTTTTTTTTTGTTGTTATTGTCCCCCCATGTTTGTGTATGTCAAGTACAGTATATTTCCTTTTTATTTTTTTATTTCCCCTTTAGCTCTTTATTTTCTAAGTTCTTCTTTTGACACTTTCAATCCCCCTTTTTTTTGGTTTTCTATTTTTTTTTTCTTTCATCGCTTGTAATTTATGTATAAATGAATAACCTTCGTTTTTTGTTAAAATCAAAAGTTAAACCCTTTTTTTTATATTAAAATCAGTTTTCTTAGAGTAATATGTAATTGCAGTTTGAAGAAAGGTGAGGTGACGGGTTAAATAATTAGTCTTTAAAACTAACATTTTACTTTTTTTTTTTTTTTCCCCCTATTTCTTTCTTTTTTTCCATTTACAGTTAGTTATTTTCTCATTTTTGTATACTTTTTTACATCTTTTAGTAGGTACCCAATTTTTTTATGGGAAAAATTTTTTAATGAAATTCCGGGTCAAAGAGAGGTGGGGTAACGGGAATTAATTTTGGAGTTACTAATGTGTTTCGTCTTTTTACTCAATTGAAATAAATCTTTTTTTTTCTGAAATTTTTTTAAAATATAGTTTTTACAGGAAATTTTTACGTAATTTCGGTTCCCAAAGAGGTGAGTGACAGGTTAATAAGTGTTGTGGAGTTTCTAAGGGCTTTAGGATGTACTTGCGTCCTTTACCTGTACTGTCACTTGCCGTCGCGGCTCTCATCCCCTTTTGCCGCAGAGGTGGCGGGGGCAGTCCGGCCCGCGGGGGCGGGGCGCTGTGTGCGCCCCCACCCTGGTAGCGCGGGGTGGTGCTCGCTCTGCCCTGTTACGGAAGACCAAACTTGGGTTAGAGAGGAGGTAAGGGACATGTGGGTTGTTGTTCATTTAAGTATTTGAAAACTTGAAAGTTTTTCTGAACTTTTGTAGTGTGGATGACATTATTAATTTTTAATCTTAAAGTAGTTCAGTACCTATTTTAACTTGTGATTTTAGCAATGAAGTTTTCTATATTGTCCATTTCTTTTCTTGGATTTTTGTTCTTCATTTTTAATTATTTTTTGGATTACCTTGCCTATTGTTTTTTATCTGGAAGAAAGAATGATACACGTAATTTTATACTCGCCGCACGTTAAGTTGGCGCAAATGGTGGCCCCTTCATTTCCCTCCTTCCGAACGCACGGGATTGGCCGAGGTTTTTCTTCTTTTCTTCTTTTTTTGTGACCTCTACCGCTTAGCATCGCTTCGTAGGTCCTCTCCTCTCCTCCTCACCTCCTCTGCCTCCTCCTCCTCCTCTCCCCTCCCATAGTGTTGGCCGAAGCCACCACCCCGGGAGGCGTTTTTTTTTTCTCCCAAAGGGCGGGTTTTAGGTCACGTTCGGTTACGGCTAAGTTAGGTTAGGTCTTAATTCAGTATATGTTAACTTTGAGTGGGAATCGCAATGAGGGTATTTTCAAGAAAACCCTGGGTTTAGTTTGAGCTACAGCCAAGCGCAGGGGCCGCCTACCAGTGCAAACCTGTTTGGGAAACAAAAAATCGCCTCCGCGAGGCGGGTCACAACACCCCGGCTAACACCCGGTACCCATTCACTACTGGGTGGACATGGGCTAGGGTTTTTTAAAGGGAAAAAGCCCAACTATTTCCGCTCCGCCCGAGGATCGAACCTGTTGGTTGTTGGGGCTTAAGGGCGGCACTTAGGAGTAAGACCTCACCCAACACCTCAGCCAATCCCGTGCGTTCGGAAAGGGTAGAGTGAAGACTGAAGGGGCCCTATTTTCGCCAACTTAACGTGCGGGGACTATAAAATCACGAGTATCATCATTCAGCAGGTACAGTCAGGTTATCACGCCCACAGGTATGTACGACGAGGGGGCAGGCGGGGCGGCAACATGGTCCTCAGCAATCGGTTTTCTGGAGAGTGTCCCTCATCCCGCTGCTACCTTCAGACAGTAGTTCATTAAGAGTCCCGAACACACCTGTAGACAGGGCAGGTGTGTGTTGTGTGTGTGGGTGTGGTGTGGGGGGTGGGTGTGGTGTGTGTGGTGGTGTGTGTGAAATTGATAGTCCTGGATGTTTTTCTAGGTTAGTTTGACGGTGATAGTGATCATACTGCATACACAGAAAACTAGTGTTATTAATTTTTTTTAAGGTATACTAAGATATAAACAACCTCATTTCCCTCTGGGTGAATTATTCTTTATGTAAACCAAACCCCTGTTTAATTTTATTCCCTTTTTATCCCCTTCTTATTTTAGGTTTTTGTGGCATGATTGAATAGCGATAGCATTGTAGTATAGTAGTAGTAGTAGTAGTATAGTAGTAGTGTACTACCTTGTTTTTATTATTCAATTCAATTCAATGTATACACTGTAGTAAACAGTGAAGCCGCCAGTTCTACGTTTTTTTTGTTATTTACAGACGTGTGGTGGCGTTAATATTTCATTTGTAATCCGATTTCAGGAAAGTTAAAGGTCCTATCTGGAAATTTTTTCATTTGTGTCTTCATCGTGTCATATATGGGCTTAAAAAACAAAGAAAAAACATCACCAAAACATTAAACCCCCAGAAA
>JACEEZ010013411.1:7500-41522 GCA_016584305.1 Chionoecetes opilio | reverse complement strand
TCTTTATTTCCCCAAATGTATTCCTTGTTGACGAACTTTCTTATTGCACAGAAGAATGACACCCGTGGTTCGCGTGTCTACTGCTGTGCTTTGTGTCTGCTTTATGACAGCTTTATTCTTTAATGATGATATGATATTCTTCTTTATTCTTTATTCATTATTCTTTTGATGCCTTATTCACACTTGGTGGATGATGAGGCAGTGAATCTAACATATCCTTAACATAAAGCTTGAAGTGTAAATTGAACACACACACACACACACACACACACACACACACACACACACACACACACACACACACACACACACACACACACACACACACAAACACACACACACAACACACACACACACACACACACACACTTATAGATTGATGAAGACCACAAAAATAACCTTCAGAAGTCGTCCCCAAAATGAACAACGTGTGAGTGTATTTGATAGTATATAGATCATAGACTAGCCATTACCTGTGTTCAGTGGCTATCAGGATATATATGTATAAAAATGACCTGCTTCGTAACAACGCGTGGAAAGCAATTCACTGTTTACAGATATACTTTCAATGTCTCGTTCCAATGAAATTTTGTCCTTGTCTTTACATCTTTTGCCTATTTGTCTGTTTGTGTGTGTGTGTGTGTGAATCACTCTAGTATAATTATGTGTGTGTGTGTGTGTGTGTGTGTGTGTGGTGGTTTGTGTGGGGTGTGTGTGTGAATCACTCTAGTAAAATTTTATGTGTGTGGTGTGTGTGTGGTTTTTGTGTGTGTGTGTGTGTGTGTGTGTTTTGTGTGTGTGGTGTGTGTGTGTGTGTGTTTTGTTTTGTGTGTGTGTGTGTGTGTGTGTGTGTGTGTGTGTGTGTGTGTGTGTTTACATAGTTATATTCACCTAGTTGTGTCATACAGGGCCTGAGCTATACTCGTTTAAACTCGTCTCCATGTCTATATTCATCCAGTAAATCTGAAAACTGATGCGCTTCTTCTGTCGCTATCACCTTTTCATCTTTGGGCCTTTCCAGGTAGTATACTTTTTATGGTGGAAACTGTCTTATATATGTTCTTCAAGCTTCTTCTTTTTCTGAAACTTTTTCTCGTGTCCTCTCAAAAATCAGTAAAGTGTGCTCTCTCTCTCTCTCTCTCTCTCTCTCTCTCTCTCTCTCTCTCTCTTCTCTCTCTCTTCTCTCTTCTCTCTCCTCTTCTTCCCCTCTCCTCTCTCTCTCTCTCTCTCTCTCTCTCTCCCCTCTCTCTCTCTCTCTCTCTCTCTCTCTCTCTTTTCTCTCTCTCTCCTCTCTCTTCTCTCTCCTTCTCTCTCTCTCTTTCTCTCTCTCTCTGCTCTCTTTTCTCTCTTCTCTCGTGTGCGAGTGTGCGTTGCTGTGTGTGTCGTATGTGTGTGTGCGCGTGTGTGTGTGGGGGTTGTGTGTGTTGTTTTCTTGTGTGTGTATGTTGTTTGTTGTGTCGTGTGTGTAGGGGTGTGTGTGGTATGTGTGTGTGGTGTGTGTGTGTGTGTGTGGTGTGTTGTTGTGTTGCGCGCGAGACAGAGAGAGAGAGAGAGAGAGAGAGATCAGATCAGATCAAAACGTTTATGTGAATAATGTACACATTTTACATAATACATATATAATTAAAGGGGACAAAACACAGGTGGTGGCCAAAGGCCCACCAATCGCCCTCCGCAGGGCTACCAAAAAGGCCGCCCCGGAGGGCGCTTTGCGGATAGTCATGTTACATAAGAGAGTAAGGTCACTGTAGAATGGGGGTTGAAGAGAGAGAGAGATAGACGAGAAGTGGGGTGGTGAAGGTTAGAGCCGAACTGATAGTTGGTCAACCTGCAGGACGCAAACAGCGAGAACACACAACACACACACACACCGCACACACAACCCACACCCACCGAAACATCACACACACCACACAACAACCACACACACACACACACACACACACCCACACAACACACACCAACACACACACACATATCACAAGAATTGATCTCTTGTCGAATAATTTTCTGTACACCAATTATTATAGTACAAAATATCGTCATTACCAACAACCAATATTAATAAAAATGTTATCAACGCCTCTGCCATCATTTGACTACTACTACTCTACTACTACTACTAACTACTCAACTACTACTACTACTAACTACTACTACTACACACTACTGCACTACTACTACTTTTTTATTTTGTTTTTTTTTTTACATCCAGGACTGGCCAGGGCCCGAAGGCCCAATGGGTACGCAAAAGCCCAGCTTAGTTGCCAGTCCCCTATAAAGAAGCAGTAAGAGAATAAATAAAAACAGAGAGGTGGGCCCACATTTTAGTTTCGGAGGTGTCCTTGTTACTCTTCTTTTGAAAAAGAGATTTAAGTCATAGAAAGTGGAAAATAGAAACAGGAAGAGAGTTCACCCAATGTTTAACATGAAAGGGATGAAAGAGTAAGAGACTGATTACTCTTGCTTAGGAAGATGGACAGAATAGGGGATGAGAATGATGAGTAAAGTCTTGTGCCAGCGATGCCGCGTGGGTGGGGGAGGCATGCATTAGCATTCAAAGACGTTGCATGAAATAACGGTATAGGAGATGACAAAGAAAGCAACATTGCGGGCGGTGATTTAAAGATTTAAGACAGTCAGTCGAGGACAAGGAGTTTGATGGAGAATGAATAAGTTTTTGACTCAACCCTGTTTTTGAGAGCTGTATTTAGTTGGATCCTCCCCATACATGTGAGACCACTACCTCCATATACATGGGGCGGATAAGGGCCCCTTTAGAGAGACAAGCATTTTGGGAGGGAGAAAAAAAAGAGCAGAGACGCCACACACGGCCTAACTTCTTAGAAGCATCTTTTTAAGACAAGAGATGAGATTGAGATTTCCAGTTTCAGATTTTTTAGTAAAAGGATAGTCCTAGATGTTTCATTGTGAAGAAGGAGACAGTTGAAGTGTCATTGAAGAAGATGGGAATAGTTATCTGGTAGTTTTTGTCGATAGAATAGGTGAAGAAATTGGTGTTTTGAGGCATTTTGAACAACAAGGTTGGCTTTGCCCCCAATCAGAAATTATCGAAAGATCAGAATTAGGCGCTCGGTGGCATCTCCCGGAATCACCTAGAGTTCCTGTTGATTTGTACGTCTATAAAACGACGTTGAAAAGATGCCGGGTAGAATTTATCAGCGGTTAGGATGGTATGGGCTTTGAGTTAGACTGAAGATCTTATGAATAATAGAAAGAAAGAGAGTGGTGATAGGACAGAACCCTGGGCAACCCCACTATTGATAGGAATTTAGGAGAAGAACACTGTCCGTTCTGCAGTACTGCAATAGAACAGGTTTGAAAGGAAACTTAATGGCAGTTAACAGAGCATACGTATAGAAACCCGAATGGGGTAGTTTGGAGATTGAGATTTGTGCAGCCAGAACTCTATCAAGCTTTTGATATGTCCAAGGGCCAACCGCAAAAAGTTTCAATCCACCGAAACCCCTAAAGGAGGAATGACCAAGATTCAGTTGGAAAGAGCTAGAAGATCGCCAGTAAATCGCATTTACGGAACCGTACTGTGACAGCTCAGATAAAATAGATTGTGAGCAGATAGATGGCTTAAGGAATCTTCCTTATTACAAGAAATATAGCTTCAAAACTTTAGAAAGGCAAGGAAGGCAAAGCTTAGGACGGTAGTTTGAAAAGGAATTTAGTAATAACGGACACCCTTCTTTCAGGAACAGGTTTGATGTGAGCAACTTCCAGCAAGAAGGAAAGGTGGAAGTAGATAGACCAGACGGAAAGTTTGACCAAGGCAAGGTGCAAAAGCACAGAAGGACGTTTTTGAGAACAATAGGAGGACTCTGTCAGGCCGTAATACGGCCTTCCGAGGATCTGCCAGAAAAGGGCCAAGAAACATCAATTTCCGCCGAGGATCTTAATGACAGGCATAATATAATTAGTAGGGTGGAGGAGAAGAGGACAGCCTCTTCATCAGCCAGAGTGAATTTTTAAGCAATGTTTGAGCGAAGAGTTTCAGCTTTAGAACTAGATGATGACCGCTGTGGAGCCATCTGGTGTGAACATAGGAGGGAAAAGATGCAAGAATGAAAAATTGTTTTTAGAAGAGATGGTATTAGCTGATGCCCAGAAGTCACGAGAAGTAATTTTATTCAGAAAAATATCCTTGACATTTTTCTTATGAAAATGCAAGAGTTTTTGGTAAGTTGAAGTCAAGATTTGCATGATTACACGGGCATAAAATATAAGTGCGGTGAGTTTTCTATTACTACTACTACTACTTATACTAACTACTGACTCTACCACTACACTACTCTACTACTACACTACTGTCGTTACGACTACTACTACTATGTGCTACTAACCAATACTACTACTACTACTACTGTGTTGCCAGAACTTCCTATGGGAGAAGTTTTATATTAATATACCTGTTGCCTTGTTTATTTGGAATGATATTAAATTGATTATGAATTGTTTTCATTATTACAAAACTTGAATTGACAGAATTGAAAACTAGTCCTTATGACTTCCTATGGTGATTATAGTATGAAACACTTCCGCGCTGCGGAGAGTACTGAAAGGGGGATGATTTTAGGGGAGAGGGGTAGAGTTTAGGTTTTAAGGGGAAGGGTATGAGTTTAAGGAAGTGCTGCCACCAGCTCAGCGCGTAGTTCTCTGGTTTACTCCCTGAGCAACGTTTTATGAGATAATATAGATTTAGATTTATCTGGGTAGTCGTGAATTGATACGTGTAATTATACCGAGTAAGGCTGACTCTTTTGAAAGTGTGGGGAATATTATCGTAACGCACGCGGAATAGTCACCTGGGGTTTTTTTGCAATAACCACACAAGAACTATTTTTTGAAAACATATCCTATTTTTTTTTTTATTCACGACCCATGAACATTATTTTTCTGTTTGAGTATCTATAGACCATACATAAACTCTAATTGGAACTGGCAAGCTCTTTAGAGCAATAACCTCCACTCACATAATCATTCATTAGAACTACCACCTTATGTCCGGTATCACTGAGCACTATAGTTACATTTGGATATATATAATAGGAGAAAATGTGAAGAGGAATGAGTGGTGTGGGGATTCACTGTACCCATGTGGCCGTGGTTTTCTGGAGAGGAAGGGAGCGGACACTCCCCTCGAAGGCCTACAATTGAAGTGTAGATACTACTGGCGGTCCGAAGCCACAATGAGTGTAGAGACTACTCACGTTTAATAACACTATAAGGATGGGGCAGCCTCCTATGCTTTAGTGAACTGGAACCAACAGTACCTATATATGAAAGCATATAGATAGATATATCTAGTGAAGGGGGAAACAGGTAGCGCGGTGCCGATGGTCTTACCTACAAATGAGTGTAAGACGACTGACCTCCTCTGGTATTAAGGCGGAAGTTGGGATGCAAGGAGATGTTCTAATTCTATGATATTGGCCCTCTCCTGAGAGCTTATAGACCCTAAATGACCAATTAACTAATGAAACAATGTACTATGAAAGGGCTGGCCTATAATACAAGGTCCTGTTAACTTTGATATGAAGATTATAATATGGTTAATCTAATAATCCGGGGAAAGTGTTATTCTCGTTCGCTCACGCACACGACGCGCTTTGTTTGAGAGACAGGTAGTGGACGTCGACCATAAATTAATTTGGTCGACTTTTTAATTTAGCAAATAACTCGACTAACACACCATTTAATGACGTGATCTGTCACTATTGGTGACAATTTTTGAGACATGACATTTAAGAATCTAGAGTGTTCCTTGGATCTGATTAGGAGGTGAGGGGAGGATGAAAAGTTTTGTTGAAACCTCTTAGTTTTTAATCGCTGATCGCGAATAAGTGGGTCCCACCGAATGTTTAACCTCGTACTCTCGGAATGTCGTGGGGGGGGGGAATGAAAGGAAGGAAGAGAGGAAGATAGAAGTGAGTAATGAGGGAAGGACAGTAATTACACGAGAAGGACTAAAAAAATTGAATTGCTTCGGGACATAACCCAGCATTGTCGGATAATATTTTAGTCCCATCCTAGCTCTTTCCGAATAACGGGCATTACATACTACTACTGGACTACTACTACTACTACTATACTACACTACTCTTCCTACTACTCTGTGCTACTACTACTACTAGTATAGTCCTTGCTATACTACTTCCTCCATATCTACTACTATTTTTTACCATACGCCGTAACATACTAAGACCAATACGTGTAGTAACCAACATACTATACCTAACTGACCTTCCCCACTCATTACCTTGAACACCCTTTCTCCTCCCTCCTGCTCTCCGGGTTGGCAAACGCATTCTCCCACCAAACCTGCGCTGGGATAACTGGCGCAAACCACAGCCTCACTCTGTTGTACGAAGAATTGCTTATTGCGCAGGAAGAATGACACCCGTGGTTCGCCACGTGTCTACTGTCCTACTGCTGTCTTGTGTGTCTGCTTTATGACAGCTTTATTCTTTAATGATGATATGATATTCTTCTTTATTCTTTATTCATTATTCTTTTGATGCCTTATTCACACTTGGTGGATGATGAGGCAGTGAATCTAGACATATCCTTAACATAAAGCTTTGAAAGTGAAAAATTGAACACTAACCACACACAGGCCACAACAACAACACACCACACACACACACCACACACACGACACACAACCACACACACACGACACACACACACACAGTCTTTATATATTGATGAGACCACAAAACTACCCTTCAGAAAGTCGTCCCCAAAATGAAACAACGTGGTGAGTGTATTTGATAGTATATAGATCATATACTACCATTACTGTGTTTCAGTGGCTATCAGGATATATATGTAATAATCAAATGACCCTGCTTCTTAACAAAACTGCCCCCTGGGGGGTGGAAAGCAATTCACTGGTTTACAGATATACTTTTTCAATTCTCGTTCCAGGAAAATTTTTCCTTTGTCTTTACATCTTTTGGCCTATTTGTCTGTTTTTGTGTGGTGTGTGTGGTGAATGAATCACTCTAGTTATAAAATTATGTGTGTGTGTGTGTGTGTGTGTGTGTGTGTGTGTGTGTGTGTGTGTGTGTGTGTGTGTGTGTGTGTGTGTGTGTGTGTGTGTGTGTGTGTGTGTGTGTGTGTGTGTGTGTGTGTGTTTACTAGTTATATTCACCTAGTTGTGTCATACAGGCCTGAGCTATACTCGTTTAAAACTCGTCTCCATGCTATATCATCCAGTAATCTGAAAACTGATGCGCTTCTTCTGTCGCTATCACCTTTTCATCTGGTCCTTTCCAGGTAGCTATACTTGTATGGTGGAAACTGTTCTTATATATGTTCTTCAAGCTTCTTCTTTTTCTGAATCTTTTCTCGTGTCCTCTCAAAAATCCAGTAAAGTGTGCACCGTGGTTCGGACGAGGCCACATTAAATCCATGACCCCTCTGCTATACGGAGGTAATCTTACCCTTTTTTACGCTGCTGCAAAACTTTATACTCCTACAATCCACTCCATTCCGCTCGCCTTCCCCTCTCTATCAGTGGTTCGGATCCCACGTAAACTGTAGGTCCCTCCGCTCTACGGAGTCCTTCTTTCCCCTGTCCAATCTCTGAAAAATAAAACAAACAAAAAAACACTTTTAATCTCAGACTTCTTTCACTAAAGTTTTCACAATTTCCTTCTCCTGTATGTATATGTTGAACGCGAGAGAGGTAGTGGAGAAATGAAGCCAGCCGCCCGTGCGGGGTGCCGAGAGTATCAGGGTGTGCGCGCGTACATGGCAATGACAGAAAAAGCAAAACAGACAATAAACAACAACAACAGCAACAACAAAACAAGATAAGAAGAAAGATAATAAGAAAGAAGAACGAAGAGAAGAAGAAATCAAGTCAAGCGTGAAGAAAGAAAATCAAGAACAAAACCAAAACCGAAGAACTGGTGGGAGGCGGGGGTGGGCGCGGGATGTCCCTGGTGTGTTCCGGAGCACCATCTTCCGAGGCCCATGTCCTGCCAAGCCGCCCCAGGGGGTTTTTCTGTCTGCTCGTGCGAAAATGGGAAAGCGTGTCGTTAGGTCGAGTTCGACTCACAACAAAACACAACAAAAACATACGCACCTGGTCAAGCCCGAGACTTTTTCTCTTACTAGCCTCCTTTCTCTCACCCATCTATTCTTCTCCCTGTCCCCACTTCCCCGTCTCTGCGTTCGCTCTTTTATATTGATTCTGATCTCTGGCTCTCTCTCTCTCTCTCTCTTTCGTTCTCGATCTCTCTCAGTCTCTCTCGTGCTCAAGTCGAGCTCTCTCCTCTCTCTCTCTCACTCTCTCTGATCTCTGCACTCTCTCTGGTCATCTCTCGCTCTCGCTCTCATCCGTCTCGTGTGTGCGAGGTGTGGTGCGTGGGTGTGGGATGTGTGTGTGCGCAGTGTGTGGGGGGGGTTGTGTGTGTGGTGTGGTGTGTGTGTGTGTGTGTGTAGTGTGTGTGTGTATGTGTGTGTGGGTGTGTGTGTGTGTTGGTGTGTGTTGTGTGTGATGTGTGGTGTGTGTGTGGCGCGCGAGAGAGAGAGAGAGAGAGGAGAGAGAGAGAGAGAGAAGAGAGAGAGAGAGAAGAGAGAGAGAGAGGGGAGAGAGAGAGAGACAGTGCCCGTAGAAAAATACTCAAGCAGGGTAAAATTATATCGCGTACGTGATTCGAAAATCTGTAGATTTCAAAGACGGCGCCGTAAGCACATCGTCGGCGCTTCAGCTTGTAGCACTGACGCTCGCCTCCCCCTAGACCACCTGCAGCCGACGCCCTTCACATGCAGATGACACCACGACCTTTGTTTGGCGGCGCGGCACCTTTCTTGTGTCCTTTACGAGACGCACAATGTGGCGACGTCATTGCCATTCAGAGGTTTGCTGGTATAGAATCTAGAGGTAGTAGTGGTATCTATCCAAAAGTATGTAGGAGTATCTAGTAAGCAGCTTTATGGAAATACACCGCATTGCATAGTAAGCAACATTAGTGGTGTTTATGATATTTATTTAGTTTATTGCAACATAACTTGTTTTTATTTCTACACGATTGCAAAAAAGCATGATGAAAATCGTCAAGAACAGACCTATAGCCATTAACCCCTTGAGGCCAAGAACGTAATTTCCATTGTAATTTGACCACCATTAGAACAGACGATTTTATATAGCTAAGGAAAGATCTGGGCGTGAAGGGGTTAAAAGCATACACACATGGCGATAAATGACTTCAGTTTTGGTGATAAATGGAATTATATTACCTATGTTTACCGTTTAAGCTTCTCGCTTCCTCTTATTTGCAATACTCAACAAGTGACGGTAACCATGCTAGTTTAAAGTGACGGTAACCATGCTAATTTAAAGTGACGATGGATTTAAGAATATAAGAAAATACGAAAATAAGGAGGCTACAAGAGGCCGTGAGACCTACACGAGGTAGTTCCTGTTATTTAACACTACCTACATCCACCCTTCATCCCCATCCATGAATTTATCTAGCCTCCTTTTAAAGCTCTCTAATGACTCCGCACTAACTACCTGTCTACTGAGTCGATTCCAATCATTTACCACCCTATTTGTGAACCAGTTCCTCCCTATTTCTTTTTTAAATCTACGCTTTCCAGCTTAAATCCTTTACTTCTTGTTCTACTCTGGTTACTAGCCGTAAGAGCTTTTCCTACCTCTTCTTTATTATATCCCTTTATCCACTTCCAAACTTCCCTCATATCGCCCCTTATTCTGCGTCTCTCGAGTGATTGTAAATTTAATAGTTTCAATATCTTCTCATTACTAAAGTTACGAATCCCTTGAATCCTTTTGGTCTTCCTTCTCTGCACTGATTCTAACAAGGCTATATCCATCCTGTAATATGGAGACCAAAACTGAAACGCATAGTCTAGGTGAGGTCTGACAAGAGCCAAATAAAGCTTTAGAATAACCTCAGCACTTCTACTTTTAACACTTCTGGTAATGAATCCTAACACTCTATTAAGTCTATTTCTAGACTCAATACATTGTTTCCTAGGTCGGAGGTCCGAGCTCACCCTCACTCCCAGATCCATCTCACCTTCTGATCTTTTCAGCGATACATTCCGTATGGTGTATCTATTACCAGGGTTTTTTCTACCAACATTCATAACGCTGCACTTATCAATATCAAATTCCATCTGCCATCTGACTACCCACTCATTCCGTTTATCTAAGTATCCCTGCAATATGTTTGTTTACATCAGACTATGATCCAATAATCCTATCTACCTTAGTATTATCAGCAAACTTGCTGATGTCACTGCTAATCCCACTATCCAAGTCGTTGATGTAAATCAAAAATAGTAATGGACCCAAAATAGACCCTTGTGGAACTCCACTTGTCACCTGTCCCCATTCAGATTTAGAACTATAAATTGTAACCCTTTGTTGCCTATCACTTAGCCAAGCTCTGATCCAACGAAGAACCTTCCCATCCTTATGAGCCTTAATCTTATTTAGGAGTCGCTCGTGTGGTACCTTATCGAATGCCTTAATAAGTGCAGGTATATTGTATCATAATCCTTATCATTATCTGCTGTCTCATAAACTTTCCTATAAAAACTCAATAAATTGGTGAAACCTGACCTACCCTTGGTGAATCCATGTTGTGAATCAATGACCAAACTATGTTTTTTTCTAAATGCTCTCTAATTTTTTTTTTTGCAATAATAGATTCCAATAATTTAGCTACCACTGACATTAGACTAACGGGTCGATAATTTGACATTAGTCCCCTATCGCCCTTCTTAAATATGGGGACTACATTTCATTTCCTCCATGTTAGCAGCACTTCGCCTCTATCATCAGATTTCATAAAAATGTGCACTTACGACTCACTAACAACCTCTTTGCATTGTTGTATTCATTCATATGTTGATAATGATGCAAAGTATAAGCACTTCAATCCATAATCATGCGGCATGCACGTCCGTAGCCTCGGCCTCCGGTGTCCACGGGGTTTGGGTATGCATGGAGTTTGGGTATGCACAGGGTTTGGGTATGCACGGGGTTTGGGTATGCACGGGGTTTGGGTATGCATGGGATTTGGGTATGCACGGGGTTTGGGTATGCACGGAGATTGGATATGTACAGGGTTTGGGTATGCAGTGGGTTTTGGTATGCACGGGGTTTGGGTATGCACGGGGTTTGGGTATGCACGGGGTTTGGGTATGCACGGGGTTTGGATATGTACAGGGTTTGGGTATGCAGTGGGTTTTAGTATGCACGGGGTTTGGGTATGCACGGGGTTTGGGTATGCACGGGGTTTGGGTATGCACGGGGTTTGGGTATGCATGGGGTTTGGTTATGCAAGGGGTTTGGGCATGCATGGGGTTTGGGTATGCAGTGAGTTTGGGTATGCACGGGGTTTGGGTATGCACGGGGTTTGGGTATGCATTGGGTTTGGGTATACATGGGGTTTGGGTATGCAGTGGGTTTGGGTATGCACGGGGTTTGGGTATGCACGGGGTTCGGGTATGCACGGGGTTTGGGTATACATGGGGTTTGGGTATGCAGTGGGTTTGGGTATGCACGGGTTTGGGTATGCAATGGGTTTGGGTATGCACGGGATTTGAGTATGCATGTCACGGGTTGGGCGGGTCAGCGGAGCGGCGATTTGTTTGTCTTTAACAGATATTCCAGCGGCTCGTTGGGCCGCCTCGTCACGCCGTGTGTCTTCCGTGTGGGTCCTTACCGTTGTTAAGATTTCCATACATGTTTCTTATGTAAGATAAATAATCAGTACGTCACAAAAGTCCAACAGCTCAGTAATTATAATGTTTGACACTAAATCACAAAGCAAATAAGGTTATAAAACCAAGAAGCCAGATTTGCGCTCATTAAGTAGATAGCTTTACGTAGGTAAATATTATAATCACACAATACTAATTGGTAGCAGTAATGACATAAATTCATAGTGTAGCTCACAAGAAGTGAATATCGGCCACAATTGTTTGTCTATTTCTTTTTCTCTCATTCTAAGTACGGTACCATTAACTTAAAAGGTCTCCAGGAGATGCATGGGCGTAGTCTCTGACCAATGCAGGAAGACACTCAGCAAGGCACTAATTATGCTTCCACCAACGGCATATGCTGTGCAGACTAGGCTGGAGTTCCATTATTTATATATAAAAAATATATTAATTTAGTCCTACAAATTAATTAATGCATTTTTCTGAGTAACAATGGTCTGGTAATTACAATACAAGAAACGAATAAGAATACAAGGTTTCGATTATGATCAATCTGTCGATCTTTTAGTTAAAGTTTTCTATGATATGATGAGAGTTCTTCCTTATTTCACAGCTTTTTAGTGGACGGACATGGGTCTCATCAAGTTCTGCGAGTGACGCGAAGTTTTTGTTTGGCGTCAGGTGCTTCAAACAACTCACGTCGGCTAGACAAAGTACCTTTCATTGTGGCTTTGGTGGAGTGGAATGCCGAACGGTAAATCACGGGCCTTCAGTAAATACTCTTGCCCGTAGTTTTAAGGTCTGATGATTGTTAACCAGTTACCCAAGCAAAACATCTTTCTATGAAATTTTTTCCGCCCTGTTTTATGTGAATTTCTCTTTCGAGTCTGTCGTAAGTTCATGACAACATTTTCACTTGAATACATAAACATTTTCATTATTCGGAATATTCCTCAATGGACAAGTAAGCTTCCATAGATATCCAGGCATTTCTTATGGATTTGAATGCTTGTAATTGTTTTCTTTATCAGTGACAGTTGCTATGAACTTTATAACCAAATAATAATTGATGAGACCAAAAAATCCATAGTGAATATGATCTGCCATTTTTTTTAATACATTTGATTTCATGGCTTCTAATAGTGTATAATGAAATGTATAAGTAAATGCAAAAGAAATCATGCAGTACAAACATAACATTGTTTCAAACGGAATGATTTGCTTCCCATTCCATCCTCTCTTGCTAAAACCACTACATACCACTACGACTATCCTCTCTCCTTCTCTCTCTCTCTTCTCTCGTCTCCTCTCTCTCGTTCCTCTCTCTCGTCTCTCTCGTCCTCTCCTCTTCTCCATCTCTCTCTTCTCTCTCTCTCTCTCTCTCCTCTCTCTCTCTCTCTCTCTCCCTCTCTCTCTCATCTGTCTCTCTCTCTCTCATCTCTCTCTCCTCTCTCTCTCTCTCTCTCTCTCTCTCTCTCTCTCTCTCTCTCTCGTCTCTCTCTCTCTCTCTCTCTCTCTCTCTCTCTCTCTCTCTCTCTCTCTCTCTCTCTCTCTTCTTCTCCTGTTCTCTCTCTCTCTCTCTCTCTCTCTCTCTCTCTCTCTCTCTCTCTCTCTCTCTCTCTCTCTCTCTCTCTCTCTCTCTCTCTCTCTCTCTCTCTCTCTCTCTCTCTCTCTCTCTCTCTCTCTCTCTCCCATGGTTTATCTTCCCTCACAAAAAAATAATCCCTTTCTTACGCTCTACCTCCGCCTTCCTTTCCACATGGAGTGCCCCCAGAGACCTCGTCCATCCTTAACGCTGGAGTGGCCGTCTCATGGAGTGTTTGTGCCGTCACCCCCATAAGGTGAATTAGTATGTTCCCTTAGCAATCAGCGCCCTATCCTCTGTCCTAGCTAGTGTGTATGGGCGCCGCGTATGTATCTCTGTCCACCACCACTAGCTAGCCAAACACACCTGCCTGTTTGCATATTCTTAATTAGCCTCTTGTCCTCCCGCTCCCGTCCATTCCCTTGTTGACAGTACGGTGCTCACGATCCCTCCGAGTGGTGTTTCCATGTTTCTCTGATTAATGTCGGTTTTCTCAGCCTTTTGTATTCGCGGTAATGCTGTTTGTTGTACGAGCTCTCGCTCTCTTTCTCTGTTGTACGAGCTCTCTCTCTCTCTTTCTCTGTTTCACACACACACATTAGAAAGCGAAAGAGAGGCAATTATAATTTTTTTTTTCTTTTCATCATGGTAAATTAATGTTAGTTAAAGTGAGTTAGATACAAACCTCCATCCTCAAGCACGTCCCCGTCATGTTTTATCTACTCGGTTAACACGCTGTCTTAAGATGTGTTTGTGTTATATAATGTGATTTTTTCTTATTTGGTCTGTCACTAACGACTCAACATCTCCTAGGCATGCATAAAACCACTCTGGATGTAGGTATTATAACATCAATCTTGGCGCCTGCGATTTATGGCTCAAAAACGCGTTATGGCATCACATCAATAAATAAAATGATATCTATATGAAAGCTTTTTTTTTTTTTTATCTACATGAGCTTTTTCTTTTTTATCTTCACGAAGATTATAATTATTTTTATCATTTTTTGCAAGCCTTGTCTGGCTCAAGAGTTGGAGAAGAGTCTGGAGTTGTAATAAGCACGATGCATGCACTTATACTTAACTTTTTAACTTTTAACTTTTATATTCAGCTTTGTTATTCTTCTTTTCCGTTTTCCTTATTATATTTTGCTTTATTTAGCTTTTTTGTTCAGCTTTTCCGTCTTACCTACTATATTTTACTTTATTTAGCTTTTTACTATTTTTCCGTCTTCCTTACTATATTTTGCTTTATCTACCTTTTTTATTCTTTTTTTCCGTCTTCCTTACTATATTTTGCAATCACTCCTTCCTTCCCCCGTTGTGTATACCTGAACATCGTATCCTGTCAACTCTTTATGGACAACTGTTTATGCTTCCTATGTCATGCCAGGTTCCTTATGAGGGCAGTAACTTACAGGTGGCAGGACGACCTTTCCTTATTGAGGCATGGTCAGGACATCACCCTGGCCTAAGAGGAGCCGCCACCACCACCTCCATCACCCGCTAAGTGGCTGGTGTGAGGCTCTCTGGCTCTCTGCTGCTGCTGAGGCTCAACCTGGTGTTCTCTGATTCTCATGTGTGCAGAATCCCGCTAAGACACACACACAACACACAGACACAGACACAGACACACACACACACACACACACACACCACACACACACACACACACACACACACACACACACACACACACACATACACACGTACACACATACAAAATTAATAT
This sequence comes from Chionoecetes opilio, assembly GCA_016584305.1. Classification (NCBI taxonomy): domain Eukaryota; kingdom Metazoa; phylum Arthropoda; class Malacostraca; order Decapoda; family Majidae; genus Chionoecetes; species Chionoecetes opilio. The sequence goes on along the minus strand of JACEEZ010013411.1, from coordinate 26,464 downwards.
CAAGAAATTTTGGTCAGTGAAAGAGTGTTGGCTCGACAGACCATGCCGTTAATAGACATGGTATATACGGATTTGTTTATAGATATAATAATAATGACAATAAATTTACTAAATTTTACTATTACTATTACTATTATTATTACACACACTTTAACACACACACACAAACACACACACACACACACACACACACACACACACACACACACACACACACACACACACACACACACACACACACACACACACACACACACACACACACACACACACACACACACCATTTGCCTAGGAGTGAATCGCAGCATCTCGCTTTTATTAGTGTGCTGTGAGGTTAGGCAGCGTCCCTCTGTTATCTCCATGCCCTGATGCCCATCCGGCGGGCAACTCTGCTGCCCCCAACACGGCCTAATTGGCACAACGTCTAAGTTACGGAGTCGAGTCAGCTGTAACTCGCATGTTAATGTGATGCTGGTGTGCGACAGGTGTTGTGTTGGCAGCTTAATTGGCGTTTACCTGAGGTTGTGCCAGTCCGTCAGTCATCGTAAATTCCCAACGTATCGACCCAATGATCGGGACAATCTTCTGGCATATTAAAAATAAATCGCCTTACGTTAAGTTGGCGGAAATGGGGCCTCCTCACTGCCCCCTTCCGAACGCATGGGATTGGCTGAGGTGTTGGGTGTTGGGGCCTTAGGGCGAAAATTGGAGTAAGGCAATCTCACCCAACATCCAACACCTCTGCCCATCCCGTGCGTTCCGAAAGGGGGAGTGAAGGGGCCCCCCTTTTCGCCAACTTAACGTGCGGCGACTATAGTTAAGTGCCCTAACTTGCAGACGCAGGGCATGGGCAGCACTCACCCTCGATCCCCATGCCTATCCCGAGGTCCTCACTGTCCTGATGTGTCTGCGTTATAACCCTCTTAATGCCACGCCCCTTCACCCATCTCCTCAAGCTCCTTTCACATTTCCCTGACCTTGATATAATCGCATTTTCGAAAATACTCTACTTTCCTATACTACATTGTGTTTCATGAATATATTTTCTACTAATTTCTATATTCATCTGATTACAAGTTCTCATATTTGTAACCAGTTAAAAGATACTTTTCTTCGATTTTGTCATTATTATAAAAACAGTTTCTTTGTTTGCCTGACTTACCCTTCAACCTCATATCTCTCTCTCTCTCTCTCTCTCTCTCTCTCTCTCTCTCTCTCTCTCTCTCTCTCTCTCTCTCTCTCTCTCTCTCTCTCTCTCTCTCTCTCTCTCTCTCTCTCTCTCTCTCTCTCTCTCTCTCTCTCTCTCTCTCTCTCTCTCTTTCTAGCTTTAATGAATGTACTTATCTACGTATGCACCTTTCGTTCCACAACTCGCCCCATTTCAATTATCGCGGCCGTTGTTGGCTATTGCTACCTGTGATCCACCAATCTACGCCTCCTGATCTATCCATTTGATCTTGTCCACTGCCACGTTGATTTTACGGCCGCTGGACCCCCTAATCTTTCAGCAGCCGCATCTGATACTCAAACTATGGAAAGAGGGACTGATACGAGGTTTATGACATGTTTTACCCACAAACAAAAAAACTGCTAATCTGAGACCCACCTAAGGGGAATAGAGGCTCTTGCCTTAAATCCACAAACACAAACACACACACACACACAAACACACACACACACACACACACACACACACACACACACACACACACACACACACACACATACACAACACACACACACACACACATTATATTTCGCATTGTTGAACCGGCTATTAAGTGTTTCCATAGTTATTTGTTAACCTTTCTCCTGAATTTCCTGAATAACTGTTCTTCCAATCTGAAATTCATGGTAAAAAAAATGTATCGCAACTGCATCATTTTTCATACATAATAAATGGCATTTAAAGTTTTTTTTATTTCACACGTTTTTTCCTAGCTACCACACACCTTGTCTTTTCCTGTATTGTTCTGTGTGTCGTCATTCGTTTTCTAGCTACTGTAGTTAGCGAAGGCACACGAGTCAACTCGTTAAGTAGGCGTTTTTTCATCTATTTGATAAGTAATCTACATCTTAAATTCAATGCCACAAAAGGCAGTATATAAATATCCTACAATAGTGGTATGCACATCAGCTCGGCTCCTCATCACCACGAAGACATCAAAGCAACAGCCGCTATCACCTCATGTAAGCTAAAGAGGCATGAGCGAGGCACCTGGGGCAGTGTGCCGTGCCCGAACCTCCCCCCACTAGCCCAGGGTATCCCCCGAGGGCATAGCGGGTGCGGGTGCGGGTCTCTGTGATGCATAATGAGGGACAAACGTTGAACACCAAGCTTGCAGCAACAACTAGACAGACAGGCATCTTTAGGGACCTGTAACAACTAGGTGGAGAGCGAAGGGGGTGACAGAATCCTCAACAGGCGAGAAAGAGGTCCAAAGAGGCCTCAATTACCAGGTGTGAAAATAACTGGCCGCATAGAAATTACCTCAACATAAAGACGAGGTTGATACTCTTTTACGGGAGGAAACAGAGCCTTTGTGGCGTTTTGTTCCGCGCCGCCCTTGTGTGATGCGACCCGTGCAGGCGACGAAAGGCCATGTCCTGAGTGTGCTATCTGAACGGAGGAGACGGGCAGGGGCGGAGTCTTGAGAAATGCGCCGAAATCCTTGAGGCGGCAATACTATTCCTATTTGTCGGAATAATTTCTTAATTATATTGCATGCGTAGCGATACATATTTCATGAGGAAAAGAAAACATAAGCTCCAACATACTGTACACGTGCGCATGCTAAAAATAAGTCACATCTGGACGATACAATTTTCCACATACTATGAATTCTAGAAAAGATCCTCCAACCAGACATGCACCGCAGCCTACAGACACTAAGGCCCATCAAAGCATGTCTTATGATGTGGAGTACCACCCTTATGGTCGTCCACTGCATAGATCTTTCCTGCCACGTTGCCTCAGGGTCTTGGCAGGTGCTAGACTGATGCATAGTGATGGTCTCGTATACATATAGCGAAAATGATGGACGGCCCGCCAGCACACCACACAACACTCCTCTTTCTCCCGCTGACGGAGTACAACTCACCGATACTTACCTCGGGACGGTGTAAAACTATAAAACAAGTATGTGTTCAGTAGCACAGGCAGACGGGAGGCGGGGCTGCAGGAGGGAGCCCTTTGGAACCTGCCCCGATTGTGTCTCGTTTTAAATCTCCTGTTGATCTTGTCGCTTCCTCGCTCCATGACGCATTCCTCGGCATCACCACAACCACCATCACCACAACACCATCTCCTGCACTCACCACCTTCACCCCTCCTGGACATCACCACAACCACCATCACCACATACACACCAATTGAACTCATCACCATCACCACTCCTGAACATCACAATAACCACCACCTCCACAACAACCTCTCCCGGACTCACCATCACCATCACTCCTCCTGGAATCATCTCCACAGCCACCACCTCCACAACAACCCCTCCTGGACTCATCATTATCACCCCTCCAGGACATCACCACCACCCCACTTGGACTCATCACCATAACCACCATCACCACCACCCTACTTGGACTCATCACCACTACCAACACCGCATCACCACCACCACCACCACCACAGCCATCACCACCTGAGGTACCATTGCCAACTTCTTGTTTTTGGAAGCTTTTGTTTATTTCAATTCTCAAATGTCTTATTACTGTCAGGAATACAGTTCAATACCCGCCTCTCCTAAACAATGTACAACCATGTGAATACAATATAATAATGAAAGTAAAGTAATATAATTGTTAGTAAGTAAAGCTGGTCGCAAGGTTTGACACCACCACTGTAAAACTGGAACTTTCTATTGATTCTAATTTTCACTCTTTTAACTATTAACTCAACTCCGACAAGCCACTGAATTTTGCCTCCTCCCTCTTGCATAGTGGCACATCAAAGCAGCCATGGATACCAAAATGTTCTCACCTTTATGTTACTATCGGTGCAAACACATCGTATTCAGTTACATCACAACTCGTAGTCCTTCATTGCAATTCTGATGGTTCTCGAATTATTCTAGACTTGATGATTGAGGTTACGGCTTTTAGAACAAGTAACATATGTAACTGTTCCTCACAGAAATGTTTTAGTTGAAGCCATATACGCAATAATCAGTTAAAAATACCAATAAATCTACATTTGATTTTCCAAAACTATGTTAGATAACTGTAAATAACAACATAACAGATAAAAAAGATAACACTCAATAAAAAACACTAACTCTATAAAGATAAAACATAACAGTAAAGACTATAAAAACTATTATCTTTGTTTTACTACGAGACATCACAACAACCAAATAAGGTAATTCAAATTTATCTTTTAACTAACCATAAACTTGGCTATATATTTTCAGCGGATAAATGTCCGGCCATTAACCTGGTGAAGTCTCTGCCAATTTAATTTTGTACTCCTCTCACAACATTCATCAGGTGTGTGGAGATGCTATCCAGATATTATCTTGCCTCATCACCAAAGTCTTCCCACAATACCCTCCACGACGAGTGTCCGCCTGGCCAGCCCCACACGCTGCCTGCAGGGGAACACCATGCTCTTTCTTCGGCCACGAGACATTAACTATCGACGGTGAGCTATGGTCCTCGCCTTACGCGGGGACAGCGCCTCCGTCAGCAGTCTTCCGCACTTGCCTGGAGGTCTCGCTTGTACACACACACACACACACACACACACACACACACACACACACACACACACACACACACACACACACACACACACAGTACACACACACACACGGTACACACACACACACACACACACCACACACACACACACACACCACACACACACACACACACACACACACACACACACACACACACACACACCACACATACAAATACACACACACACACACACACACACACACACACACACACACACACACACATACACACACACACACACACACACACACATACACACACGCACAGTTAGTTAGTTAGTTCATTGACCACACATATTACATCAGATCGATATTAGAAACGTAAGAAACACAAAAGGTTAATAATACATTTCTTATACACTATAACAAATTGTAGGAGCTAACTGTAGTCCGACCTAATGCTAGGACTCGTTTAATTACCTCTCTGAGGATAGACACATACACACACACACACATCCTCCACACACCAAACTTTTTTTCAAACCCAAACGACATCTCAATTTGTGGGTAGAGTACAAATCCTACAAACCTTAAGTAAAAAATATAATATATCTATCCTGGTCATTGTTGTTTCGATATGTATTTCGATAGTTAGTTTACATAAAAATTATGTATATTCAAGAAAGTGACTTAAGAGAGTTGGTCGGTAGCAGTATCAAATGCAATAGTAACAATTCAGCTTCCAATAGAAAGTATCTGGAAATTACCTGTTTAATTGGTCTCTCTCTCTCTCTCTCTCTCTCTCTCTCTCTCTCTCTCTCTCTCTCTCTCTCTCTCTCTCTCTCTCCTCTCTCTCTCTCTCTCTCTCTCTCTCTCTCTCTCTCTCTCTCTCTCTCTCTCTCTCTCTCTCTCTCTCTCTCTCTCTCTCTCTCTCTCTCTCTCTCTCTCTGCCAAATTCACAATGCCTCACCGGGTTAAGCCTTTATCCTCCATGTCACCGCTCATCACTCGCAACATTTATCTTGATGTTACTGGCGTTATCAGCAATTATCTTTATCTACCCCACTGACTTGCCATCCCTCCTCCATGCATGAGAGAATGACGAAGATATATTTTCCGTAAGGTCTTCGTTTTTTTTTTGTTAGTGACTTTCCGGTTAACCAAGGACACGTTAAGCTATGTGGTTTTCTATTTATATTCACACATGTAAGACATCCTATGTATGTATGGCAAAGCAGTGTTTTTCCAATTGAATGTCTCGGACAACTAGCAACCATTAGTAGCTCACCAAATAGAGGAATGAGTTCTTGGTATTAGCTACTGATTTCCTATTCAACTTATAGAGGAGAAAAATAACTCATTTGTCTGCGTTCACCCCTAACAACCTGAAGCATTTATGTGAGTTTGTGAAATGAGTTGCAGGGGAGGTTAGGGAGCGTTAACACAGCGATAAGTCAGACGCAGTTCAGACTAAACTTAGGGTTGACCACCACATAAAACGGACCGTCACCTATAAATCACAGGTGTCACTATAAAAATCCAGCCTGCGCCACCAACGGGCGAGGGCCAACCACCTGAGACCTCAAGGAAAAAACATAATAGCCTACAGGTGCTATAAGCTTCAACGTAAAAAAATAATATAAAAAACACCCCAGATAGAGGATATCCGCGTCGTCACCCAATCATCCATGGAGATATTATGGGCATGGACGTGGAAGTATGGAGATGGAGGTATGGAATATGCATGGATACCTCCCTTAATACCTCCATGCAAACATCAGACATGTAAATAGACGATCCATCTCCAGGTGCGATATGATCACCTTCTATCCGTCTCTCCCTTCCTTGTTCCGTTCATCCCTTTCTCACTTGACATGGGGACCCCTGACCTGGCCTAAATGACCTCTTATGACCTCCATTACCTCCTTCCTTTTTCGTGATATGTGACCTATGTACACAGTGTGGCGAGGAGTCCCACCTGGTCTTTCTTTTTCGTCTGATTGTGATGAATGAAATCGTAATAAACACAACTGTGGTGCTCTCTTAAATAATTTATCATTAAGGCAGTTTTTTGTTTTTTATATAGTTATTCAAGGTAACGAGTAACTTAATAGTGCAGCAGATAATCATAACAATTGTGCAAATTATGACTAAAGCATAACATTTTTACCAGTGTTAGTACATACCATAAGGTTAATTTTCAGATCGGGAGGTAAAACAGATTTGACCTCTGAGGATAGTGAGAGATCAATGACCTCAATTACATTGAAATTGTCCTTTTTTACGATTCTGGTGCAGTTTGTCTGTTTTGGGAATCATTAAAAAGGTATGTTGCCATGTGTTGGTCCCTTTATCTTATGGAGAGCCTATTTATACATAATCACAGGATGCAACCATGACTAAACAAGTGCTTTAAATGAGGTCAGTGACCTCAGAAAACAAATTTATTGAAATACACATTCAGGTTATTGTGGTGTCCAGAACAGCTTGCATGAAATCGTGTTGTAAGATCATCTGTGCAACCTTAATTTTCAATGTGCACTGAACATAGTCTATAAGCATCAAGTACAGTGAGGTCAGTTACCTCAGACACATGTATAGTACATACCGGTACATGTAATACACACACATTACCCATATAGACGCATACATATAAAGTTGTCTGATTGCACCTAACAGTCTCGCGAACATGCACATAATGCAGTGCACTTGACTGCAGCCTTGGTGCACTTGCAGCGGCCGGTACATCCCTTCTTGCAGCCGCAGTGGATCAGTTCGTGGCAAGCCACCCATACTCTTCTTCCACGGCAGCTTCAGCAGCCAGGAGGTCGGGAGGCCTTGCAGGACATTGTACAGGCGGTGCAGTGAAGTGCTTCGTCTTCATGGCAGCAGGTGGCACACTTGTGTACGCTGATGGCAGAGGTGCTACCGACTTGGCGGAAGAGATGTCTTGCCCAATCACCACTACACCACGGTCGAATCCGCCATTCGTGTGTGATGGATGTTGCATTAGGGAGATACCTGTGCCATGAAAAGAATCCTTGGCTGTTGCAGAGCTGGGGTTATGGTCAATATTATCGACAGCCCCAGTAGTGAACAGTCCCTTGCGCAGCTTGGGTGGGCAAACAACTTCTTCCATGTTGAAGCGCTGGCAGACACCATTGACAATGTCTGCTGTGAGCTGTAGTAATCTATCATATGACACACACATCCCTAGGCTGAACAGTGTGTCAATCAGGCCTCTGCTCCTGGTCACAGCGTGAATCTTGAGGGACAAGTAGAGTGGGAGTGGGGTTTCTCTCTCACGGTTGTGGCGCACTGAGGTTGACTCCACACTGCGTGCATGCTTTACACTGTTGAACACCAGTAGCTGCGATACTGTAAGAGCAGCAGTTGTGGTGCTTGTGTTGACCAACTTAGTCTGGTGCTTGATGTTCGTCCCATCGAGGATCATGTTCACCAGAGCAAGGAGGGATGGTGTCACAGAATCTTTCTGGTGGCAGTCAGCGTGGAACAGGTGAACAGTTGGTGAACCGTCAAAGGTGAACCTGGTCTGAAACATTTATCTACGTACTACCTGTGTTGCTCTTACTAGGTGCATGGCATCACTGTCATGATCACAGGCCTTCTTCAGGGCGGGACCTATATCTTTCTCAAACAAAAGAAGTGTGTCTCAGCCCTGAGAATGGGCTCTCAGGTCAGGAAGCACAGAAAGAAGTCTGTCCTTCAGTCTGGTTGTGTGTATTCTGTTGGTTACCGTGGCACCCAGCTGTCCAGTCTCGTCTTGTAGAGGTTAGCCACGTCTGAAAGTTTAAATACAGGGGCATTGTCCTCATCTGCATGCATGTCCTCCATGAATACCACCAGCTCAGCAAAGGCTATGCCATGTAGACGATCCGCATCCTCGTCCTTGAGTGCGGCTGGTTTGATTTTGTTGTATAATGCACGGAGACAGTTGCGATGGTATTTTGCCTCGATGGCAATCATGTCTCCTGCAGACAGCTTAGCCAGCAGTTCAGTGTCCCCCAATTCAGTGGCACATCTCCGAACGTTCTGGTCAATTTCCTTTGTAGCTGCTTCGTGCAAGTCTGCAGTGCCAGCTGGCTTATTGCAGAAGAAACAGATAGGCTCGGTTGACTGTGGAAGCCTGTGGGCAGCTACTGATCGTGTGTGCACGGTTGGAGTACCGGTACTAGATTGCTGTCCTGAAGCTGATTCTGCTCTGCTCTGCTGGTCAAACATTTTTTTGTTAAACTTTAAACGACATTTCTTGTGCCACTGAGCACTGTGTGTCCTCAAGGTAACTACTACGCCATCGCCATTATCCAGTCTGTTCACGTTGAGCTCCATTGGCATGTGCCGAAGTCCCTTGAACTGGAGGAGGTCTTCTGTCAATGATGCATAGCCACTACCACTCGGTTTCATGGTTGATCTTAGTGGGCACTGCAAAGGTTCATCTGTCTCTGCTTGGCAAAGAATACAAAGCTCCCAGTTAGTTTTTGGGGGTGGTCTTGATTGCTTGGACGTAGAGGGCTGGGCTGGGTCTATGAGGATATGACGCTTTACCATAGTGACGATCAGGTCTGGGATGCTTGTATCTTGGCTTCGATCGTCAGGCAGGGAATCCTGCAACACACAAGTACAAGAATTGTGTTAGTACCAGCCACCACAGTTTACATTCATTGGCATCAATATTTGATATGCTGAGGTAATTGACCTCTCACTGTCCTCAGAGGTCAAAGCTAGACACCTGTAAATAATTACCAACGCTGTGTGGAATATGTAGACACTTTTATTGGAACACAAATGCATGGTTTGTACATCATAAACATGTTTACCATTAACCAATGACGCCAAACATCAATATTTTGATACTTTGAGGTCATTGACCTCTCACGGTCCTCAGAGGTCAAATCTGCCCTACCTCCCGATCTGAAAATGAAGCTTATGGCATGTACTAACACTGGTATAAATTTCATGCTTTAGTTATAATTTGCACAATTCTTATGATATGAAAGATTATCAGCTGTACTATAAGCATGGATACAATAATACTGCCTCTGTAAACTCTTGTAATCAAGACTAATTTGTATCTTTAGAAGTACAACAACCAAAAAAAAGAGAAAATAAATTACGTAGCATAAGTTGCCGAAAGAACTATAACTGTCCACACCTTGGTAGATATAAAATCAGAATAAAGTTTACAAAAACATGCATGCAAGGATAGCACTAAAGTCACCCGCGGACCAAGCAAAGACCCAGGCCGACCTCTGTTCCTCGGTGGTCCGGGGGACACATCTTATTCTGCCTTTTATATGCTAAAAAGTTGAAAATTAATGGTGCTGAAAGAAATATTTATGCACTTATGATGAGCATTCTAGGCAAAGGCAATACTTCATAACTCTTCCGATGTAAATTTTTCTCACATACGTGTGTAAATCTGAAGATATTCTTGTGGCAAATATCTTTAATATTACGAAACCATTGATTACGATCCAGGTGGTCCATACTTATTTTCACGCGTTTTCATATAATTCCCTCGGACTCGACGCCCAACGGTGTGAAGAGAACATCTCCATAGTAATAGCGGAGTGAAAGGCTGCAATCATGGGATATATTTTTCAGATCCTTCAGAAATAACCTATAAGCACCGTGTGTTCTCAATTATTGATTATTGACAGCGAGCTTCGCTCGCTGTCGCTTACCATAAGACCCGTGGAACAAAGATTCCGCCAAAAAGTGTATAACTACTCCTAAATATTGTCGGATTGAGCTGAAATTTGTCATGCACGTAGTGCTGTCAAAATCAATGGGGGTCGTTGAAGAATTTGTTTGCGTAAAACAAGCCCTTACTGAGTAATTAGCGTAAACTACTCCTAATTATTGTCGGATTGAGCTGAAATTCAACATCCAAGTAGTGCTGTCAAAATCAATGGGGGTCTGTACATCAAACTGTTTGCATAGAACAAGCCCTTAATGAGTAATTCACGTAATGAGTTAATATGCCGGAACGTGGCTCGCTGTCACGTTCCAGCCGCAAGAACTGAGCCAAAAGCAAAGGGGCCAGAGGCTGGACGTCTATACTTGATATCAACACCACAGTCTTGTAATAACTGATGCTTAACATTTATATCTTATGCGCAGGAAAGCAGACTCGATTCTATAGAGTGAGGTACCAAAATTTGACATGATTTATTGACAGCGAGCTTCGCTCGCTGTCGCTTACCATAAGACCCGTGGAACCAAGTTTCCGCCAAAAAGTGTATAACTACTCCTAAATATTGTCGAATTGAGCTGAAATTTGACATGCAAGTAGTGCTGTCAAAATCAATGGGGGTCGTCGGAAGAATTGTTTTGCGTAAAACAAGCCCTTAATGAGTAATTAGCGTAAACTACTCCTAATTATTGTCGGATTGAGCTGAAATTCAACATTCAAGTAGTGCTGTCAAAATCAATGGGGGTCTGTCAAACAAACTTTTTGCATAGAACAAGCCCTTAATGAGTAATTCACGTAATGAGTTAATTGGCTGGAACGTGGCTCGCTATCACGTTCCATCCGCAAGAACTGAGCCAAAAGCAAAGGGGCCAGAGGCTGGACGTCTATACTTGATATAATACTTATTCTATAGAAAGCTCAATACATATAATTTGGTATGGTGCCAACCATAGACCACTGTATACCTGGACTGCACACGCGACAATGTTTTGAATTGCGGGGCTGCATAGGGGCCTGCGGGGCGCCCGACAAAGAGATATAGTGGTCTATGGACTATCATATAGACTGGTTTATCAGTATATATGATATACTGTAATCTTCGTAAATGTTTGTTCTATAATATTATCAAATTAAAAACAGTAAAACACGCTAAAGAAATGCCATTACGAGACTATGAAGAATTATGCATGAACTTAATATTCACTTGACTCTTCGCCATTTAAAACTTTGCGAGTCAACTTTTTATCATGAAGAGTACTCAATAGAAGTGCACTTTTAATTAGTTCTTTCCATTGCTATATTTCGGTTATCTGATAATTAATTAGAGCCATGCATTAAATTAGCGTTAAATAAATAACATAAAATCATCAATCGGGTAATTTTCCCAGATTGATGATGTTATTTATTTACTTATCTATATTTGTTTTCTGTATAATAACTAGTAATCCATGGCTAAATTAGCGTTTGACTAAATAAATAACCTCATCATTCGGAAGAAATTACCCAATTGAACGATTTTTATTATTTAGTTACGTAATTCTTATCATGGTTTCTTATTCATTATCAGTAACAAATATAGCAATGGGAAGCTAATAATTGCGCTTCTATTGCTACCTTCTATCTGATAAATAGTTCATCTCTTTTTTTTTTCTCTGCATCGCTCTTAAATGGCGATAGTTTAGTAATTCTACTTCCATGCATATTTCTTTCAAGTCTCTCTATGGCATTCTTTACTCTCTTTTTACTGTTTTTTAATTTGATAATTATTATCTAGACCACCGTTTACGAGATTACCAGTATATCTATATACTATTATACCAGTCCTACTTGATCCGTCATTACTTCATCATTCCTAGCGGCCCTCCGACTTCAGGCCCTTTGCGCAGGCTATATTTCCGTGGGCAGTCCAGTTTATCAGTGGTCCTATGTTTGCCAACAAATTAAAATTAATATCCATAGTTATACTATATTACTTCTCTCTCTCCTCTCTCTCTCTCTCTCTCTCTCTCTCTCTCTCTCTCTCTCTCTCTCTCTCTCTCCCCCTTTCTCCTCTCTCTCATCTCTCTCTCTCTCTCTCTCTCTCTCTCTCTCTCTCTCTCTCTCCTCTCTCTCTCTCTCTCTCTCTCTCTCTCTCTTTTTATTACGTCATATATATTTTATATATATACTATATATATATATATATATATATATATATATATATATATATATATATATATATATATATATATATATATATATATATATATATATATATATATATATATATATTTAGATAGATATATTTTGACATTCTGCTCTATCCATTGTTCATACCTCTTTCATTCATTCAAATATCAATGAATCTAGCAAAAAGGCATTCCTTGTTATGGTTCAATGCATCATCCATCTCCGCAGATACACCTTTTTCTCGTTAGAGCCTAACAAGCATCCTCCAGAATAACTACACAATACCTACACACTGCTCTCCTGTGTGTGAGGTTGGCAGAGAAAGCCCTGCGGCACTCCACTCAACCTTGCTGTTCGCTGACCATTTACAGTCTATTATATAGAAGCTAAATATTTCCTAACAAGTGCTTGTGGGCCTTCGGACCCATGTATTGATGTTTGTATCGTATTGCTGTCGTTGGTCAATGGCCAAAGTGCCACGGGGTAGACCACGTTCCGTGTGATTCCAACCCTTTGTGTTCCGTGTGATTCCAACCCTTTGTGTTCCGTGTGATTCCAACCCTATGTGTTCCGTGTGATTCCAACCCTATGTGTTCCGTGTGATTCCAACCCTTGTGTTCCGTGTGATTCCAACACACTCACTCACACACGCACAAAAACGTGAAAGTCCATGAGTCTACGGAGTTTGTGAAATACGGTAAGACGTTACCGCAGAGTTTTTCCTGTAATCTAATCTCTGAAAAGTGTTTTTAGCCCAAAACCCCCCTTCAAAATGATTCAATCGACATGGGACCAAGCCGCTTACCACCTACGATTTATTTGCGATTTTTTGAGCCTACTCATATCAAAATTGAATTTACAGTTTCGGCTACACAAAACAGACAGACAGACAGACAGAGACACGGCTACTCCTATAGTATATTAGATGCACCAGTCAGGTGATCCAAATAGTCTGCACCTGCACCAGTCTCACTTATTCTTTTTTCAATAACAAATAATCACCAACTATTCCTTGAAACAAGATACTCGGCTTGGTTCTCTCTCTCTCTCTCTCTCTCTCCTCTCTCTCTCTCTCTCTCTCTCTCTCTCTCTCTCTCTCTCTCTCTCTCTCTCTCTCTCTCCTCTCTCTCTCTCTCTCCTCTCTCTCTTCTCTCTCTCTCTCTCTCTCCTCTCTCTCTCTCTCCTCTCTCCTCTCTCTCTCTCTCTCTCTCTCTCTCTCTCTCTCTCTCCTCTCTCTCTCTCTCTCCTCATCTCTCTCTCTCCTCTCTCTCTCTTTACACACACACACACACACACACACACACACACACACACACACACACACACACACAACACACACACATACACACACCACACACACACACACACACAACACCAATTTACATTTTTTCTAACTCCATTCCTCATTAGGTCATTATATTCACGCATTATTACCCTTCATTAATAGCTAGTGCCTAATGAGCGGGGTGAATCCATAATGACTCATCGTAAGCCAGTAATGAGCGTCACCTGGAGTAATTAACAATTAGTCATAACACCTGGACGCAACACCACCTCAAGAAGGAGCCATTCCCTGCCACGTAACTTGTGGCGGCCGACACTTTGCTGTGGTTTGGCTTCATGTTTATCTCTACAGAAGTTACTTGGGGGCTTTTCGTGGCTCCCTCGGACATTGCTGCAGCATATAATTGCCATGGGGAGCTATTTGTTTTGATTCATGAGACACGAGAGCTGCTGGAGTTTCCTTGTGACGTACGGAAGGCTTACGCCTTACGAAGAGCTGACGTAACTCTGCGAACGTTTGCAAGATACCTATAGTCACCACACGTTAAGTTGGCGAAAATGGGGCCCCTTCACCCTCCCTTCCAAACGCACGGGATTGGCTGAGGTGTTGGGGCTTTAAGGCGGAAGTTGGAGTAAGGCATTCTCACCCAACACCCAACACCTCAGCCAATCCGGCAGGTAGTGGCATGCTGCAAGGCGGTGTTGTGTCGCTCCACGGTTTAACAGCGCTATTAGACTTGTAAATTTACTGACGTTGTTTGTTATTTTTAGGAGTGATAATGAGGACATGAATATTTACCTGAGGAGCACTAAACCAACAGCCGCCGAGGGAATGTGGTAATAAAGTTTTGGAGTTTGTATGTTTGGGCTGACATGACCGAGGTGTTTAGGCTTTGTTGGGTATGAAAGGGGATGGGGTGACAGGAACAGAGACGCAGGTATGAGTTCAGCTGAGTGACATGGTGTTAGTGTTTCTCTCTCTCAAAACTCTCTCTTCTCCAACAACACACACAATGTAACTCAGAATGCGTGTTAAGAAGACCTATTCACTGTTGCTAATTAAATTGCATTCAGTTATCATTCTTTTGCAATAATTTAATGATAAATGGTGAGCCAATATGAGGCTGAAGCTTAAATGCTATGTTTGACTCACATTTGACGTCCTGCAATACTCCTTGACAGTGTCTCTTAACTACTGAAGATCTTGAAGTGAATTGCAATACTATGAGTCAAGGGTTTCAAGATCATGGTTTTGTTAGAAGCTTCATGGCTCTTAACTCTTAACAACTCGTGTGTTGATCGATATGAGGCAGTGTTATTGACGACAGCACACAGAGTAGTGTTCTAAGGCCTTTTAAAATACCTACATAATAAATATGAGCCATAGTATTATGTCTGATTATTTATTTGTCATATTTATGCTAGTGTTAGAGGCAATTCTACAACTAATCAAAAATGTTATGGGAAAAAATGAAACCTATAATTGAGTTTTTTTTACCAGGCGTTCATAAATTTTCAGCTTTCTTGTTAAGTGTTGCAGTAAACATAAACTGTGGAGGAACTGTGGTGTTTGTTTTAAAGCTTCAAGGCTGTGGTGTGGCTTTTCAGATATTCAGTCAAGCAATGAAAAAGTATTTCAAAATATATTTTTCCCACAAATAAAAAACAAATACATAATGACGAAAATCCAAATGCCTTAACATTGTGAATACTTCTATCAATATTATTACATGCAGCCGGTTCAAGGGAGTTATACAGTTTCCAAACATAGAATCTACATAAATTATTGCAGGTGGTCATATCAAGAGCACTGCATTTCAAACACTTTCTAAAGCCAGAATTTACGACCATTAGTATCAGCTGAGCCTTGTTTCTGGCACAAAGGATCGCCAATCATCGGTGTTTAATGGCTTCTCTAAGCGCCATCGATTAGCTTGGCAAAACACCAGTCAACCAGCCCCTTTAGGATTTCGTCTTGAATTATCTTGTGTGTGCCATTTTCCTCACTGGGTCACTATCGAGGTATGTATATATACGTACTCCTTACCCTGCCGACCCCTGTACCGCTTGTGTCACACCCCTGCCAGCCTTACCCTGTCTCCCTGCCTCCCTCTTCACTCCTTGTGTCTCACCCCTGCCTCCCTCTTCACCCCTTGTGTCTCACCCCTGCCTCTTCTCTGTCTCTCCCATGACGGCTACCTCAAAAGAAAACATCAGTAGGCTAGAAAACACTTCGTGATATTCTGAATGCGACCGCTACTAAATATACAAAGACGAGTCTGTCTGTGATCTGTTACTGCAAATAAATCATAACATAAGACAAGGAAGCCCGTCACATGCGCAACGCATCGTTCAGCTTAAGATTTTAAGATTTATGTGATCATACGAGACGAATCCTTAATTCATTGATCAGAGCACACGATATAGCTGAAGAAAAACTGGATGTCTATGAAAACAGGCATTCATTTCTGAGACCCAGCCAGTGTCTTTCCTCATCTGAGTAAACTCATTTTAAGCAATGTGAACGAAAACCACGGCAATATACGAAACAGTAATATTTGTATAATGGAAATTGGATGAAACGAGCGTCCTAAACAATAGGAAACACTTCGAGAACATAAAAAAAAATCACCGAATATATGAGAGCCTTTTACTCTCGTCATGTTAGCCTAATATAGAGTCACAAATACCCACACGTCTCGATAGGAGAGAGGAAAACATCTCGCCTTTGTTACAATGCATGCATATGAATCGTATTCGAGACTTTTAATACAGGAAAATGTACACTGTTAATGCAGGTTATATGACTATGCAGCCGTTATATGACTTTCAGCGTGGCATTCCTCACAGTGGGCGCTGTTTTGGCACGCCAGAGCTGTGGATGGACGGGACGAAGACGGGACGGGGACAGGGATGGGGACGGAGACGGGACGGGGACTGGACGGGTTCGGGACGGAGACGGGACGGGGACTGGACGGGTTCGGGACGGAGACGGGACGGGAACTGGACGGGTTCGGGACGGAGACGGGACGGGGACTGGACGGGCTCGGGACGGAGACGGGGACAAAAACGGGACGGGGACGGGACGGTGACGGAGATAGGGACGGGACGGAGACGGAGACGGGGACAGGTACGGGATGGGGACGGGACAAAGACGGGGACGGGAACGGGACGAAGACGGGGACGGGAACGAGACGGAGACAAGACGAAGACGGGGACGGGAACGGGACGGAGACGGGGACGGGAACGAAAAGGAGACGAAACGAAGACGGGTCGGGGACGAGGCGGGGACTGGGACGGGAACGGGACGGAACGGGGACGGGGACGGGACGAAGACGGGGACGGGGACGGAGATAGGGACGGTGACGGGGACTGGGACGGAACGGGAACAGGGACGGGGATGGAACGGGGATGGGGACGGGACGGGGACGGGGATGGAGATAGGGACATAGACGGGGACGGAGATGGGACGGGGATGGGGACGGGACAGGACGGCGACGGGGACGGGGACGGGACGGGACGGGACGGGACGGGGACGGGGACGGGGACGGGGACGGGGACGGGGACGGGACGGGAACGGGGACGGGACGGGGACGGACGGGGACGGGACGGGGACGGGAGACGGGGACGGGACGGGGACGGGGACGGGACGGGACGGGGACGGGGACGGGGACGGGGACGGGGACGGGACGGGGACGGGGACGGGGGGGACGGGACGGCACGGGGACGGGGACCGGGGACGGGAGGGGACGGGGACGGGAGGGGGGACGGGGACGGAGATAGGGACGGGGACGGGGACGGGGATGGGACGGGGACGGCGACGGGACGGAGACGGGGACGGGACGGGGACGGGGACGGGACGGGACGGGACGGGGACGGGGACGGGACGGGAAGGGACGGGGACGGGGACGGGGACAGGACGGGGACGGGGACGGGACGGGGACGGAGGGACGGACGGGGACGGGACGGGGACGGGGACGGGACGGGGAAAGGGACGGGAACGGGGACGGAGACGGCACGGGGACGGGGACGGGGACGGCACGGGGACGGAGACGGGGACGGGGACGGGGACAGGGACGGGACGGGGACGGGACGGGGATGGGTATGGGGACGGGGACGAGGACAGGGACGGGGACGGGGACGGGGACGGGGACGGGGACGGGGACGGGGACGGGAACGAGGACGGGACGGCACGGGGACGGGACGGGGACGGCACGGGGACGGGACGGGGACGGCACGGGGACGGGACGGGGACGGCACGGGGAAGGGACGGGGACGGCACGGGGACGGTTACGGGGACGGGACGGGGGCGAAAACGGGGAGAGGGAGTTCAAGACACATTATGAATGATCAAAAACTTCTATGGCGTAATGACCTTAAGATAATTAATGAATAATCGAAATCATAGATAAAATAACCTTCTGTTGTATACCTTTATATATTATAAAATGATTTCCAGATTATCACAAACCCGTAATTTCATTATATGACATAATATCATCTGCTAGTTCCTTTTCCTCTTATCACTAACTGCCTATTATATGTTTTGTCAAATATATCGCTTTATGTTGTGCTATGCGTATACACTACCCTCTTTCTCCTCGTCCTCTTCTTTCTCTGCATCCTTTTCTTTCTATCTTCCTACTCCACCACCTGTTTTTCTTTCTCCTCTCTCCCTACTTCTCCTCTTCCCGCATTGTAAGACCGATCTGGGCACCTGTTTGCTCGCAGGTGATGTATCTTAGCTTCCTGCGTAGTCTTCTACACTTGCACAAACACCTGCTATGGACGTGTGTATGTGTGTGTGTATGTCTGTGTGTGTGTATTCATCTAGTTGTATTCATCTAGTTGTATTTTACAGGGCCAGAGCAATGCTCGTGTGGCGCCGTCTCCATATCAACATTTTTATCATTCATCCTTAGTGCTTTGTGTTGGCCGAAGCCAGCACCCCGGAGAGCAGGTCACAAACCCCGGCTAACACCCGGTACCCATTCACTGCTGGGTGGACAGGGGCTCGGGTTTTAAGGAAACAACCCATCTGTTTCCGCTCCGCCCGGGGATCGAACCCGGGACTTCTCGGTTGTGAAC
Organism: Chionoecetes opilio; assembly: GCA_016584305.1. Taxonomy (NCBI): domain Eukaryota; kingdom Metazoa; phylum Arthropoda; class Malacostraca; order Decapoda; family Majidae; genus Chionoecetes; species Chionoecetes opilio. The sequence goes on along the minus strand of JACEEZ010013411.1, from coordinate 7,516 downwards.
CAAGCGTGCTTTCTCT
>JACEEZ010013411.1:0-2500 GCA_016584305.1 Chionoecetes opilio | reverse complement strand
CTTACGTGTTCTACGTGCAAGACGTAACTCAGCCGTGTCAACTTTCATGACAGTCAAAACAAAACATAGCTAGTAGTAGTAATTTATTGACAAAGTACCAGTTTTACAGAATGTTTAGCGTCATAACAAAAGAAATAGGATACACTTTGTCCGAGTAAAAATAAAAATACTAAATGCATTAAAAAGAAAAGAGGGGGATATTTCTATACTAAAAACTATCTAAAAGAAAACACAAAGAATGACAATTAACAACCTAAAAAGTAAAACACAGCAAACTCCCCCCAAAAATTATTCAATAATTATATCACCATGTAAAACATTATTAACATATTTACATAACCGAATGAGACAAAAATAAAAAAAATAATAAGTACATTAGTGAAGTAAGGGATAAAAATCTATACTATAACTAAAATTAAAACGAGAAATTTAAAACAAAAAAAACATAGAATGAATGACAAAATTATAGAATGATGTAAAAAGAAAACATACCAACTCTAGAAGGTTACCGAACGAATGTTTCACAATGTAAAACATCATAAACATATATACATAATATATCGCAGTGAACCCCCTCACCTCACCTTTATTCCTTTATAACATAAAGAGCCATCAAATATGTGTAAGGTGTGTGGTTCACCGACCCGTGCATTAAGGTCTCCCATCACCACGACTCGTTTTCTATCCGTTATCTTTGCGCTGAGGAAACCAAAATGGGAAGCATCATAATATATTGAGTCATCGGGGGGGATGTAAACTCCACTAAATATGAACTCTGGAAGATATGATAGCTCTAACCGAATTTGGCCTTCAGCACTCATATCCACCTTATTTACAAATCTCATCAATGAGCTTTTCACCAGTATCATAATACCTCCACGATGTTGACCCTGCTTCGAAGGGTTCGAGTACACACTGAACCCCGGATCATTAATACGTGCTTTAGTCTTCGTCTCTAACAGCTACATATAAGTTTCTTTCTGCAGCGCCGCGGCAAGGCGACAGATAGACAGTGCCTAAAAAACTGCATCTCTAGATCTTCCCATGAATCAAGCGACTGTTGGTTTGCTTCTGTATCGACACCTACAGTTGCCATAAAAAAATCCATCTATGTCAAAGAAATAATTTGGAATATAGGGTAATATGTCTTGAAAAGGAAAGGCAACACTGGTGAATAATTTAATATATAGTGAAAACAAAGCATGATACAATTTTCGCAGAAATTAGATACAATTACTCTTACGCCTAACCGTTTCAAGGCAACAAAGGCTGGCAGTGTTCTATATAACGTTACCAAATAATGTCAATTACTCTAATTCTGGGTCTGTAAAAATACCGAGGGGTGTACCATTGTGGCTCATAAAAAATGTAAGGGAAATTAGGTATTCAAGATGTGACGGGAATGCCACAGACAGTGCAAACTTTCATACTAGTCCAATCAATTTAGCGCGTTTTTACCCCTAACCCACCACAAATTGCAATAGAAACAAAACAATATTTTTATGAAACCTGTTGATCCCCAGAACAAATATATGAAATTATACTCAATTCTAATGAGTGGATCAATTATTTTTTTCAGATTGAACGAGAGCCGTGAACGAGAGGTGGAGTGACGCTTGCAGTGAGAAATTGGATCGGTGTGCAGAGGACAGTTCAACGCTGCGGTCATTGTGAATGTAAGGAGTATTATATTTAATGTAGGATTGTTTAAGGTTTTATTTTTATTTAAAGTTTTAACAAAAAAAAATTCTGTAACATTTTTTAACATTAAATTTTCAACAATTTTTTTTTTTTAACATTTCAATTTTTTTGCCAGCGTTAGCCTCAGCAATCAAATCCTTTGGGACCTGCCGATACTATACAAACCCTCCGAAAATACAATACGTACTAAAATGCGGTGCCCTATTGCAGCGCATACCGTGGCGTCAGGTGAAAAGTACAATAATATTCTTGACCGCTACCTGAAATATGTTAGTAGGCCTACGGGGCATGCTATCGTCGTGTTTGATGGCTATCGTCAAGGTCCCTCAAAGAAAGACTGTGCTCATCAGAAAAGGGGTGAGCGACCATCAGTGAAGGTATCTTTTTCTGAAAACCCTGACGCTTACTGTCAAAAAGGAAAGGTTTCTTCGGAACAAGAATAACAAGCAACAAATTTATAGACATCCTTGGTAAGAAAAATGGAAGAATCTCATTGTAAATGCTTCATGCGAGTGGAGATGCGGACCTACTCATAGCAACAACTGCAGTTCGTAGTTCTTCAAAATCCAACACTGTTCTTGTGGCGAAAACACTGACTTGTTGATACACTGTGCTATTTTCAGCAAGAATAAATGCGCACAGTCTCTACTTAATTTTCGGAGCCGAAAAGGGGGTTCATTGAATCCAAGACAATACTTGGACATTTGGGAAGTCAAGAGGCTCTGGTGAGACTGTGTGTGAAACATTCTCTTCATCCATGATACCGGGATGCGACAACTCAAGGGTCTTTGGGGGTCGC
>JACEEZ010013409.1:0-83074 GCA_016584305.1 Chionoecetes opilio | reverse complement strand
TTGACCCACCGATAACCTAACCTAACCAAATCCAACCTAGCCTAGCCAAATCTAACCTAACCTAACCAAATCCAACCTAACCTAACCAAATCTAATCTAACCAAATCCAACCTAACCTAGCCAAATCTAACCTAACCTAACCAAATCTAACCTAACCTAAGCTACACAAATACGTATAATCTACCCTAAGCTAAGCTAACCTCCTAGCGGGGGTGGGGGGGTTCTCGACACTTGGGTCATCATTCTGTGAGGATCGTCAGGTGCACACGTCTCTGGATTCAGAAGAAATACAATGAATGTTCCCTGGATGTAGGGAATGTTTTCAACAGCCCTAACTCACAAACTATGATGTTGGTAGGCATGTTTTGTAGCCGGAGCCTTAATCCCGCATTGGCCCAGGTGGCCCAGCTTGTTTTGTGGGAGAGGGGGAGTATGGCCAAACACTAGAATAATACCCAAGTGCCAACCACAACTACCATGTCACGTCAACAGGAATCAAAATATGAGTCCTAAAACGCCTGAAACCTTAGTACAACTCACAACACGATCTGATAGAAGTTTTTAAGTGGATCAAGGGATACAATCAAGGCGAGGTAGCAAAAGTTCTTAAGGTTAGTAAGCAGGCTAGAACAAGAAGTCACGGATTCAAGCTGGAAAAAGGTGGGTTTATTAATGAAACAGGGAGAAACTGGTTCACAAATAGGGTGGTGAATGATTGGCATGGACTCAGTAGACAGGTAGTTAGTGGGGAGTCATTAGGGAGCTTTAAAAGGAGGCTGGACAGTGTTATGGATGGGGATGAAAGGTGGATGTAGGTAGTGTTAAGTAACAGGAACTACCTCGTGTAGGTCTCCCAGCCTCTTGTAGCTTCCTTCTATTACTATGTTCTTATGTAGCACTGCCAACACCACCATCTGCCAGACAGCGTGCCAATAATCCCTCACCAAGCAGCCAGACCCTAAACTCAACACTAAACAAACACTCTTCACAAATAAATGTACAAACATCAACAAACAACAAACACAACAAACACAAACTTAAAACTACACTACCAAATGTCACCACTCTGAAAAAATAGCAAATACAACTACAAATAAATAAAAAACTACAAAATAGACAAACTACCCGAGAAACGAGGCGATATTGTATGAGAAGTGAGCTTTCCGGCGTCTGGCGGACTTAATGTAGGTCTTAGGGCAATGTCGAGGGCACACTTCCGATAGAGTTTTTTGCGCTCTACAACTTTGTCGTCAGTGAAATTTTTCGAATCTCGATCGTAAGTGGCTTTTCTGTGGGTGTAAAGTGTAACGGAGTGGGTTTCAGGTGAGCTTCGTGGCGTCTGGCGGACTAAGTGTAGGTCTGAATGTAATTTTGAGGTCACACTCCGGTAGAATTTGTGGCCCTCTACAACTTTGTCTTCAGTGAAATTATTTTGATCTCGACCGTAAGTGGCTTTTGTGTACGAAAACTCCCCCGAGCCTCAGAAAAACCGTCAGCAATGGTCTGTGACTTTTGGTTCTTGAGTAAAATGGATGAAAACAGGTGGGCTCGAAAAGTTTATGAGTGGATAGGGCAGAGTAGTAAATGGGATAGATCAAGCAGACGGTGGGAGAGGAAATGTGGGTTACAGGGTTTCACAGATAGGATACACCAGTCTAGTGAGGGGGAGTTAAAGCGAAAGGTGAAAGACCAAGTTCAGAGGCAGGGCAGGGAGATGTGGAGACAGAGGATGGAGGGTAAGAGTTCTCTGAATTAGAGAGAACTGCAACTCGAGAAATGCCAGTGGTCGCTGGCAGTTTTAACTCAAAGGTTGGTCTACTGTGTTTTGGCTCCGCGACTAATATTTTTCATAAATTAATTTCGCGATAAATATTGATGCACCGCATCTGAATACCAAAAAATATAGTTCTTCTGTTGTTCTACTAATTATATGGATGACATGCATTACGATGGAACGTTCTATAATAGCAATTTAATGCAAATTACTCGCCTCGAGTAGCAAAGCTTAATATATTTTTTACATGTATATTGTGGCATGTAAAATTTGGGCGATGTTCACACTGTTTTCTAAGACAGTACTGCTGCGTCTGGCAAACGCTTGTCAAAATACAATAAGCAATGCCTTGGAAAAACGAAGAATAAAGAATGCCGAAATCGGCTTGTTGCTGCGACAATGTAGGTTATAATTGTGGAGGCGACGTGCCGCAGCGGGGAGTGGTGGGCGGGGAGATTGTGGCGGGGAGATTGAATCAAAACATTGCCACTTCACGCGTCGACTCATTGCACTTCTAGGCTTTCTATCTGATTGATACACAATAATAACAGGAAAATATGACTGCCTAGGTATAGATAACTTCTAAACATTCGTTATTGACTATATAATATCATAGAGTAGCATTTACCTCGCCTCCTCAACTATAACCTCCTTGGTTATTTGGTTATATACAATGTTTTACAGAATCAGGCTTCTATACAATATACATATAGAAGAAAATCGTTCTTAATATTATACTTGTGTGTTTTAAGTACAGTGGAATAAGCCCATATTTTTCTTTCAAGTTGACCAACTTTTCACCAAATTGTGAGTTAAAACTACCAGCGACCACTGGCATTTCGGAGTTGCAGTTCTCTCTAATTGGTACAAGGGGAAGACCACACCAAAGTGTGAGGTCTTTTATGATGGTAGCTTGGGGAGTAGTTTAATATTTAAAGCAAGGACTAAATCTTTGGAGGTCAATAGTAGAACATATAGATGGGCAAACGAAGGAAGCAAGATATGTCAAATGTGTATGGGTAGACTAGATGAAACTGTAGATCACCTGGTTTTAATGTGTCCAAGGTATGATGAGGAAAGAGAGCGGCTTATAGCAATAGTGGCACGGGAGGTCTTCTTCTTCTTCTTCTTCTTCTTGTGACCTTAGTCGCTTAGTATCGCTTCATAGGTCCTCTTCCATTTCGTCTCCTTCGTTAACAAAACTTGTTAACTCTTCCCCTGTTTATTTCACCTGGGAAAGACATTTTGATCAGTTTTCAATCCTTGGATTATCATCCTAATTCATTGTCTATTTTGTGTTCTGATCTCCCAACACTGCGTTAGGAACACTTTGGTGAGGTTTACAATACTTTCAGTTTCCTTTCTGTCCCCATACAGCCCTAACACCGTACACAGGGCCCCGTCTTTCTGCTCTAGTCTCCTGCCCATCCCTACTCCTAGCCTTCACCTCTAGTGTTCCTGTCCTTACCATAAACATAAAACACACTAAAGAAAGGCCATTATGAGACTCTCAAGAAATATGCATGAACTTAATATTTACCAGCGCCAGCTCCCATTTAATATTTTGCTCGAAAATATTTTACATGGAGAATATCAATAGAAGCGGAATTTTATTAGCTTTCTATCAATATATTTCGTTATCTGATGAATGAATTAGAACCATGCATAAATTAGCGTTAACTAAATAAATAACATCATGAAATCGGGTAATTTTTCCCGATTGATGGTGTTATTTATTTAGTTAACGCTAATTTATGCATGCTGCTAATTAATTTATCAGATAACGAAATATATCAATGGAAAGCTAATGAAATTCCGCTTCTATTGATATTCTCCATGTAAAAAGTTTACCAGCAAAATATTAAATGGGAGCTGGCGTTTGTGTTCAAGCATATTTCTTGAGTCTCATAATGGCCTTTCTTTAGTGTGTTTTTCGGTTTTTTATTTGATAATATAGAACAAACATTTCCGAAGACAACAGTATACCTTTTATACTGATAACATATATTTAGTTAGGGGAAAATTACCATAAGCTGGAAAAATGGGCGGCAAGTGGAGTTTGTTGGTCCTCCGCAGCTCGTCCGACGGGCGGCATTGGCTTTAAAGACGCTAGATCGGAGTCAGTGCCAAGGACACCTATACTGGGTCTATGGACTTTCATAATTAGACTGGTTTATCAGTATATATGATATACTGTATCTTCGTCAATGATGTTCTTAATATTATCAAATAAAAAACCAGTAAAACACGCAAAAAAAATGCCATTTACAACACTGAAGAAATATGCATGAACTGGAAATATTCACTTCAACCTTCGCCATTTAAAACTTTGCGAGTAAACTGTTATCATGAAAGGGTATCAAATAGAAGCGCAATTTTATTAGCTTTCCATTGCTCTACTTCGTTATCTGATAAATGAATTAGAACCATGCATAAATTAGCGTTAAATAAAATCAAACTCAACGGGTTAATTTTCCCGATTGATGATGTTATTTATTTACTTATACATTTTCGTTTTTCTGATAACTGAATTAGCACCATGTATAAATTAGCGTTGATAAATAAATCACACTCATCAACTGAAAAATTAAACTGATTGATGATTTTATTTATTTAGTTAACGTAATTTATGCATGGTTCTAATTAATTTTAAAGCCGGAGAGAGAGAAGAGATGGAGAGAGGAGAGGAGGGAGAGAGAGACGGATGGAGGGGGAGAGTCGATGACAGAGATGAGAGAAGAGAAGAGCAGGGTTGAGAGAGGGAGGCTGGAGGTGATTAGGGGGACGGCCTCTCGAAGAGGAAGAGGAGATGGAGGAGAGATGGAGGATGAGAGAGAGAGGGACAAAGAGAGAGGAGAGGATCGAGGAGAGAAGACGAGAGAGCGTAGATGATGAGGACGGAGAGAGGAGAGAGATAGAGATGGAGGAGAGGAGACGGAGATGAGGGAGAGAGAGGAAGGGGAGAGAAGGGAGATGGGGAGAGAGAGGAGGAGTAGAGAGAGAGATGGAGAGCGAGAGAGGGAGGAGAGAGGAGACGAAGAGCGAGAGACGGAGAGATGAGAGGATAGGTGAGAGAGAGGTGAGAGTGAACCGAGAGACCGAGAGAGGACGGAGAGAGAGAGATTGATGAGAGAGTGGGAGGGGGGGAGGACGAGGGACGAGTAGAGAGAGAAGAAGAGTAGGAGGGGAGACTAGATGGGGGTGAGGAGAGAGCTGGAGATGGGAGAGGAGAGCGAGAGAGGACGAGAGCCTGGGAGAGAAGGAGATGACGAGAGAGCAGAGGGAGAGTAGAGATGGAGTAGAGAGAGGAGAGAGAGAGTTGAGGAGGGAGAGAGGAGAGAGTAAGAGGAGAGGAGGAGAGGAGAGAGAGAGAGAGAGAGAGAGAGAGAGAGAGAGAGTGGAGTTAGAAGAGCGAGGAGGAGAGGGGAAGGGAGAATCTGATGGGAAGGGGGGGGAGAGATGAGAAGAGGAGAGAGAGATGAGGAGAGAGAGAGAGAGTGGAGGAGAAAGAGTGGAAGGAAGAGAGAAGAGGGAGTAGCCCTGAGGAGAGAGAGAGGAGGGAGGGAGAGATTACAGGACGAGAAAACAGAGAGAGTGGAGGTGATGGAGAGATGGTTAGATGGAGGAGATGGGAGAGTAAGAGGCGGAGTCTGGAAGAGAGACAGAGGAGAGGCGGATGAGAGAGGACGATGAGAGGAGCATGAGCGGAGAGGAAGCACGATGGGGAGGTGTGGCGGAGATCAAGAAGAGAGTAGGAGAGAAGAGAGGACGGAGAGGCGAAGAGCGATGACGGTGATGAAGAGGGAGGAGAGGAGAGATGAGGAGACGGAGGAGAGGGAGATGAGTTGACAACAGACGGCCCTAAGAGAGGAAGGTGAGGATGGCAGAGTAGAGGTGGAGGAGAAGAGTGAGGAAGGAGGATGGGATGGGGAGAAGAGAGAGAGAGAGCCTACGAGGAGGGAGAGAGAGAGAGGGAGAGAGAGAGAGAGAGAGAGAGGAACAAATAAGACAGAAAAGAGAACAAAAATTATTAATCCTCCTCTCTCTCCTCTCTAGGGTAAATATGAATAAACTAATACGATATGTCACTTAATGCAAAGCAGTCAAACGAAATTACTGTTATCATTATATTATATTGTTATTATTATCATTAGTGTTTTATTATCATTATTATATATTATTTATTATTATCGAGACAAAAGTTTTCTATCCAATCAGAGAGAATATGAAGTCATAGAGAGAGAGAGAAAACTGAGAGAGAGAGAGAGAGAGAGAGATGAGGAGAGAGAGAGAGAGAAGAGAGAGAGAGAGAGGGAGGGGAGAGATGTGAGAGAGGAGAGAGAGAGAATTACCCATTTTCAGCTACATTACCCAACTATAAACTACCATTCATTAGTTTAGAACAACAAAATAAGACTATTATACCCTCTGATTACAAAATTAGTCGTAATAGTTTTAATAGTATAAGATGAGTAATAGTTTTCAACCAATAGAGGCACAAAATTTAATAAACAAAAAACCAAAAAAACCCCCCCCCCCCCCCCCCAAATGAAAGATACCAATTGTACGAAACCGCGCAAAACTCGGGAGATAATGCGCCGAAAGTCGGGATGGTAAGAATTAGGACTCGGCCGTGAACACGAGGATCGCGAAACTCAGGGAGGGTACTGTAGTTGTAATAATAGCAAGACATTAAACCCCTCACGCCCAGATCTGTCCTTGGCTATATAAAAATCGTCTGTTGTTAGCCATAAAATAACGAAAAGTCATGAATTATACCACAGTGAGTTAGTGGACAAGGGATACTAAACAGGTCATAGCTATAAAAAAGGCTTATAGTCACTAAAAAATCGTCTAATGGTATACAAATTTACAATGGAAATTCGTTTCTGGGTCTCAAGGGGTAATGAGGGCGTATTATACGTGATAGATATATATGTATGATATATGGTATTAGTATGTTATATTAGGCCTTTGCATTCGTTTGTTTATAATGACGTAAATAAATCTGCCTTAGGCGTCTATACTTAATTATGTTGTTTTTCTTGTATGCCTTCGGGTGAGATCAAATTATTATTTAATGCATTCAATACAAAAAAAGCCTATAGGAACAACAACAATAATAATATACATAAGAATAAACAATAATAATAACAATGATAATAATAATAATAATAATAGATAAGAAAGATTCCTTGATGTAATTCTTCGGTTTATTTTTCATGAAATAAAAATGAGAACAAAAAATCTAAGTTAAAGAAGAGTACTAGACCACAACACGAATGTTAGAAATCAATACTAGAAGACTCTAGACTACTAGAGAGTAATACTAGAGAGCCTTAACCCATTTCCTCTCTCTCTCTCTCTCTCACGTTAATAATCCATTTGCTTCTTTCCTTCCTGCCTTGTCTCTCCTCCTCCTCCTCACCTCCTCCTCCTTCCTCTCTCCTCCTCCTCCTCATACACGTGATCTCGACAACTATCAGATTGGAGTGATAAATGGCCATTAAAATTCAATTCCAATAAATGTAAAAGTCAGCATATAGGCAACGATAACCTCAATATAACTATCAAATGCAAAAAAAATCGCTAACTTAGTACAGCAGGAAAAGGCTTATGTCATCATCAGTAATGATCTTAAAACTAGTACGCATTGCCTGGCTGCCAGTAAAAAGGCGAAATATGATGTTGGGGCTTCATTAAACGCAACTTGAGCATAAAACTCCGCAAGTAATGACACAATTATACCGTCTTGGTTAAGGCCGCACTAGAATATGCTTCAATTCTGGTCGCCTTGTTTCGGTAAAAAGATCAAGCTAAATAGAATCAGTTCAAGAAGAGCAACCAAACTAATTCCATTCTGAAATTTATCTTATGAAGAAGACCTGCGGAAACTTAATATGGTTTCCTTAAAGGATCGTTAGAATCCGGTGGGGACTTGATAGAAACCTGAAGATCGTTTTAACGGGATTTGATGTCATTAATCAAGAGAACCTATCGAGCTTTCTCCTCAAGTGAAACAAGAAACGAGGGTTAAAAAAAACTCGACGGTCAACGTTTCATCCAGATCTCCGAAAGAATAATTTCAATGGTAGAGTTGTCAATCGATGGAACAAATTACCAGCTAATTTGTCGAAGCCAGCACAATTCAACTTATTAAAAACAGACTTGACGCGTACGTAAAGTAAATGGGGTTTGATAGTGCCCTGCGAATCATATTATAGTCCCCCGGATGATTAGTGTCAGCGGGTAGTTGTAGTTAGCATACTTCCTTCATATCCTATCATTCTTCATACGAACCTTCCATGTTTCTATCTTTCTTAGGGACATGGTATCCTTTTTCCAACTGTCCTCATAACATGTAGTTGTAGTTAGTAGTACAGGAGAACCTCGTTTAACCGGCATTTCAAAACAACCGGCAGCCTCAAAACAACGGTACTAATCGACCCAGGCTTTTTTTTTTTTTTTTTTGTTCCACTTGATAAACTCTGGAACTCTCTTCATGTTTCTGTTTTTCCACTTTCCTATGACTTACATCTTTTCAAAAGAAGTAGTAACCAAGACACTCCCGAACTAAATTGGCTCACCCCTTCTTTTTGATTTGATTCTCTTACTGTCTTCTTTATAGGGACTGGCAACTAAGCGGGCTTTGTATTACCCATTTTTGTTGTGCCCTTGCCGGGTTCCTTGTGATGGGCGGGGGGGGGAAAAAAAAAAAAAAAAAAAAAAAAAAAAAAAAAAAAAAAAAAAAAAAAAAAAAACGGGGAATTTTGGGCGATTCCATAAGCGTACTCTCAAAAACCACGGAAAAATGAGTTATCCGGGCATGCGCTCCCCCCCGAGGGTGACGGAAAACGAGGTTCTCTGTATGTAGTTCAGCAGACCCTCGTTATAGACCAATAGATAACCTGGTATCTGTTCTTCCTATGTATACTACAGTATATGTTAAGCATGGAGAAGGAAAGGGAGCCCAGGCTGGGCCACTTGCAGGCTTAATATTCTGTTACATTCCTGAGACCAAACTCCTGCCCACTCTCTCTTGTACAGGAACTCTGGCTATTCCTCCCCGGCTGTTATCTGTGTGGTGACTCCACTCTGAGCTCCGACAGCGTTACCAAAGCCGTCTCTATGTAGAAAGCCTGCGTCTGGGAGGCGAGATGGACGGTGACGTCATCATCAGAGTCGGCTCCACGACCACAAGTAATCATGAAATCGGGTAGGTAATTTCCCTACCTCAATATATGTTATCAGATAAAAGATATTACGTTTATCTTCGGAAATGTTGTTCTATAATATTATCAAAGAAAAAAAACCCGTTAAACACACTATAGAATGCCATTGCGAGACTCAAGAAATATGCATGAACTTAAACTCTTCGCCATTTAATATTTCGCCCTCGAAACACATTTTTACATGAGAGAATATCAATAGAAGCGGAATTTAATAAGCTTTCCATGCTATATTTGTGATCTGAAAATGAATTAGAACCATACATAAAATTTAGCGTAACTAAATAAATAACATCATCAATCGGAAAAAAAATTACCAGATTGATGTGTTTTTATTTAAGTTAACGCTAATTTAGCATGGTGCTAATTCATTTATCAGATCACAAAATTATAGCAATGGAAAGCTAATTAAATTCGCTTCTATGATATTCTCCATGAAAATGTGTTTCGAGCAAAATATTAAATGACGAAGAGTTTCAGTTCATGCATATTTCTTGAGTCTCATAATGGACATTTCTTAGTGGGTTTTTACAGTTTTTTATTGATAATATTAAGGAACAAACCATTTCCGAGATACCAGTTATTTTTTATACTGATAAACATATATTAGGTAGGTAAATTGTCATCTCGGGGGCTCGTTACAGACTCCATCTGTCGACGTCATCAATTCAGGCGCAGGCTTTTTTACATACAGGACGGCTTTGGCCCGTTACCCCTAAGGTCCCCTATGCCCTTACTTACATTGAATGCACACAGCCCACTCCGTCCTCCACAGGCTGTGTCGGATATGCCTGCAACAGACCCTTTCTCGGAAAACACTTGCCACTGCAAAATATCCACACCTGTACTTCCTCTTTCAAACCCCCCAAGTGTGGGTGGAGCTGTGTCTGTTAAGATTGCTTTTCTGGGTGAATGTTTTACAACATCCTGACACCTCAAGTTTCCTCACCAGTGTGGGTGACCATGTGTTTGTGCAGAATGCCTTCCGGGTAAAGTTCCCTACACTCCTGGCACTAAAGTTTTCTTCTCACCAGATGGGGGTGAGCAGTGGGTTAAGAACTGCTCTTCCGTTAATAAATGTTTTCCTACACTCCTGGCACTCAAGTTTCTCTCACCAGTGTGGGTGAGGATCTGTGTTGGGTTAAGACTGCCCTTGCTGGAAATGTTTTTTCCTACACTCCTGACACTCAAAGTTTCTCTCCACCAGTGTTGGGTCACCATGTGGCTCCTAATAGCATCCTACGATGGGAAACCACTTTCAGCCACAGTGGTCACACCTCAGCCCTGTCTTGCGTGTATGGGTGAGGATTGTGTGCAGCAATGCCAGACTGGGAGCACACTTTGCAGTCATCACAAAGGGTAGGTATGCTCACGCCCTCCATTGCATGCACTACTTATGCCAGCACCCCTGTGGTGGGAGGCGTCAGCTGGTCCTCGCAGGAACACGGTGGAGACACCGGGGATGAACCAAGCGTTCCTAATAACGGGAAGCCGGAGGAAGTCCTGGCTTAGGGCGCCGACCTGGACTCTTCCACTCGCACCTGTAACAATGGGGCGTCAAGCACACAAAGCACGGCAAGTGCTTCCTTGAGGGTGTGCTCTGCTTCCACCATCCAGCCAACACATAGCTAGTGTGTGCAGCCAAGGAGTAAGGCCAGCACAGGGAGCCTCACGCCACCACTCTACAGAACACAGCAGTGACATCACATCACCGCTACTTTTGCAATGAAGTCAAGAATGGTGTTGTGGTGTGGAGGCACCCAAATAAACACAGGTTGAAAGGATGTCACATGCACTCCCTCACTGCTTACACACCACACACCACTACCCCCGCTCTTTTGTCAATCAAGCGGAACTCTCAAGGAGAGCAGAGTTACGCTTGATTGGAAAAGAGCATAATATTGTGCCAATTCACAAAGGAGGTGAAAAGTGAATGAACCACTAAAATTACAGGCCAGTATCATTAACAAGGTGTAGTGGCAAAATGTGTGAACAAATTGTGAAGGACAGATGTGTGGAAATATTGAAGAGAACAAACACACTTGCAGGTGGCCAGTTTGGATTTAGAGGAGGAAGGAATGTCATGTACAACAAAATTTATTGAGCTTTTACTCGAGACGTGATCGATGTGAAACAGGAAAGAGAAGGGTGGGTCGAATGCATTTACTTGGACCTAAAGAAGGCATTAGACAAGGTACCTTCATAAGAGACTGCCTCTGTAAGCTAGAACTGTAGAGGTTGAGGGTGGTTTGCTGAAGTGGATGGAGACTTTTTGAGCAACAGAGAGATGAGGACAGTAATAAAAGATCTCAAAAGTCAGAATGGTTGCAGTGTGATAAGTGGAGTTCCTCAAGGGATCAGTATGGCCAGTGATGTTCTTGCGTCTATGTAAAATGATATGCAGAAGGAGTAAACAGTATATGAGTTTATTCGCGTGATGGATGCTAGAATTACTAAGAAAAGTAGAAGTAAAGAGGACTGTGAGGATGTACAAAAGGATCTAGATAAGATTTTCAGATGGGAGTCAACTATGGGAAATGGAGTTTAATGCCAAAAAGGTAAAAGTGATGGAAAGGGCAGTAGCAAAAGAGGACAGAGAGGAAAGTATTCCGATGGGAAACGAATGGAATCAAAAACAAAGGTCGAAAAGATCTGGGACGTATGGATTAAGGACAATTTGTCACCCAGAGACGATATAAAACAAGATCAAAGAACGATACATACCAGTTGTGAGGAATATAGAATGGCATTCAAATATCTGGATGAAGAGATTGATCAAAGGAATGATAACATCTTTGTGATTCGACCAAGGTTGGAATATGCGGCAGTGATTTGGTCACCACATAAAAAGAAGGATATAAGGAAGATTGAGAGCATACAAAGAGCAGCCACAAAAAATGGCTCCAAAGCCTGAGAGATCTAATATATGAAAAAAGGCTTTCAAGACCTAACAACTTCCAACAAGTGAGAAAAGAAGAGAAAGGGAGAGATTTTATAGGCAGTGTATAGAGCCTCAGGGGTCTGGAAAAATTGATAGAAATTATCTGTTTGTGTTGGGACGACAGAAGTACAAGAGGTCCCCCCATGAGAAGAAATGAAAAGGAACAACAGCAAGAGGACATTAAAAAATACAGTTCCCCTATAGAAGCATAGAAGCCTGGAACAGCTTGATGCAGAAGTGATTAATTGCAAGAAGTATTCAGGACTTCAAAGGCAAGCTGGATAATAGTAGATTTGGAGGACGGGACAGTACGAGCATAACTCTTTTCCTGTATGTTACAACTAGGTAAATGCACACACACACCAAATCCCTAATGTAGGATACAGGACATGATAAAGAGGATTAATTACATCATCTAAAATAATAGAAAGAACACTTGATAAAACTGACATTAATATACTGCATAGAGGAGAGAGAGAGAGAGAAGAGAGAGAGGAGACATTAGCACGCTGCGTCAATGTGACAGCAAGGAAAAATATGGACAACAGAAAGGCTCTCTAAATGGAAACCTATAATCAAACTTTAGGATAATTCAACCGGTTCAGGCCTCCGTTTCAAATTTTTAAATAACTTTTCCATAATTCGAGCTAGTTGAATAAGCCTTAGCCGTACTAAGTGGCCCAGTGGGAGTCCGACCTCTCCCATGCGGTTGCCGCGGTGCCCAGCGTGCTCTGATATATGATCATTACTGTATAAATACAATAGGCGGAGGAAGAAGAGGCGGGATGGGGAGGAGGAAGGGATGGGATGAGGAAGGGGGGGAAGGGAAGGACGGGACGAGGAGGAGGAGGGAAGGGAGAGGGTGGGGAGAAGGAAGGAGGTTGGGACAAGGAAGGGGGAGGCAAGGAGAGAAGAAAGGGAGGAGAGAAATGGGAGGAGGAAGAACTATTTTTTGTATATATCCTTGCTTGGTATACAATCCTTCAGAGTCCTTCACGGCCTCTTCGCTCCTCACGAACTTACAAGGGTCATGGGAGGGCATTAAAAAGTCCCACAGGATTACTATAGTTTCCTTAGGTTTGTACAAGTACTTTGACAATCGCATGGGTGGCTCAAATAGGGATAATATTAATATTACTAATAGGTACTGAAAAATACTACACTGATCGTTGTATTGAATAATGATTACTCTATCAATTGCCTAGCATATTTTTATGTCTTGTAGTAAGTTTTGTCTAATTTGTGGTTTTTAAGGAATTATCTGGAAGTATCATGTCATTGTTGAATTGGCTGAAATAGGGACCTTTTAATTCATTGTAACTGAAAACGGACAACCAGATTGTGTTTCAGCATGCCCGAAAACTGCAAGGAACAAATTTTCAAGCAAATCTATTTTTCAAAAAATATTGCAAATTTTGCCAAGCCTTGATTTTTTTTTAAATCACGTTTTTTAAATAACTAAAAAAAAAAACGATGGCAAATAAACGTGCACCATGAATAGAGAAATATATATGAAGTAGGTATTCATCGGATAATTCGGACTTTCGGCACTAATACGACCCAGGTCTCCACCCAATTAGATCGAATTAGAGAGGTTTACTGTAAAGATGACATTATTAGTAATTGAGCGTCAACTACCAAGAACAAGAGCTGTGGTGTGTGTGTGTGTGTGGGTGTGTGCTTGTGTGTTGTGTGTGTACAATCTTGCAGCTCAAAATGTCTTGCCCATAACACCACACGGATCATTGTGATAGCCTCTCTTAGTATTTGAGTCCTTCAAAACAGTGAAATGGATGTTATTATTAAGGAGAACGGGCCACGCTGGCACGCCTCTACTCACGAATCTGTGTCATTTCTGCTCTTGGTCCTCGCACAGCATGTTGGTCACTCCTGCAAACCATAAATAGGTGTTATTTTACACTAGGACAGAATTGCCTACACAATAAATTGAGATTGTGGTTCGGGTCACCTTATTGGATTTATAAAAAAACATTCTCTCTATGAACTTTCCGTCGCAAAATTAGTCACTTCTGTAAACCCAAAAGTACGGGTACCGTGGAAACACTAAAAGTCGCACCTGCCACTAATGTTGCAGGCACTGCATATACGATATGATAGCCTCACTACTGCTGTGTCTGTGCCACCGAAGATGATACCACAGTAGTTTTATATCATGATGTATAATCTACTGTTTCAGCATGGTTTATGCTTTGTAGCTGCAAGTATAGCGCGTTACAATTTCACTACGGGTTTTTTTTTCGAGACGACGACGACGGTGGGAGGACAAGAGAACATAACACTATATAGATGGCGACTTTATTGTTGGTAGCCACTTTGTAGATATTTAGTAATTGGTTCATTTATAGCCCTACTATGACAGAGAGGAAGACACAAAATGAACACTCTCTCCAGATAGCTCCCTTCTAACTTTCCTGAAATCATGGAGGTGTAGAAATGTAACTATTCTACGCCACCGCACGTTCGTTACAGCGAAAAGAACGTGTTTGGGCGACTTTAGTGTATCTTACAATAGGGACTAGATAGGCACTTTTTTTACTGGTTTGCGGTGAGAATAAGGGCATTTCAGGGGCACATCAATCCTGCTTCTACCGCGACATACTTAGTATTAATTCCGAATCAATGTTAAGCATAAATCCATGATAAAAGAATGACGCAATCGTAACATAAGAGCAAAACATGGGCATTTCGCCGACCCTCTACCGTAGATAACACTATAGTCGCCAGTCATCGCCACTGCACTAAATGTCGCCTAGGCACAATTATATTACGAATTTTTAGCATCACTACAGACTTTTATGTGCCACTGAAGAGGCATGCACAGTAGTTTATATATGTACATCACACATAACATGTCTTCAGTGGCACATACAAGGCTGTAGGGATGCCCCAAACATTCGTAATATAATTGGCCTGGCGACCTTAATGCAGTGGCAAGTGACTGGCGACTATAGTGTTATCTACGGTACCGTCTGTTCGTTTCAGGTCAGAATGCATAGAAAATACTATCATAACGGTTACAGAGAGTTTCGTACACAAGTTGTTTCGGACCCAGGTTTTGTTAGTAGTTTCGTACACTGATTTTGAGTTGTTTCGTACATACCTGGTGTAGTTTCGTAACTCTAGTCGTGAAGTTCAACTCTTGAGCTGAGTGTACGAAACGACTATGGTTTCATAGAGACTACGGTTATAATGGAGGAGAGTTTCACGTTCGTTTTCAGAGACACCAACTACTTTTTCTTGGCCTACAATAGGTGCTTGTTCTAATGGTGCTAGTTTTATTTTGCGCAAACCAAATATATATAAAAAAAAAAAAAAAAAAAAAAAAAAAAATAAAAAAAAAAAAGTATATTTTGTGGTTAAGGTTAGGTTAGGTTTCTTTAAAACCTGTAAGGTTAGGTTAGGTTGGGTTGGGTTAGGTTTCTTTAAAACCTGCAAGGTTAGGTTAGGTTTCATTTGCGCAAAATAAAACTAGCACCATTAGAACAAGCACCTATTGTAGGCCAAGAAAAAGTAGTTGGTGTCTCTGAAAACGAACGTGAAACTCTCCTCCATTATTACCTGGACTACGAAACTAACTTTTTGGTGTACGAATCTACTTATGTACGAAACAACTTGTGAACGAAACAACTTGTGTACGAACTGACTGCACCCCATCACCACTACTACCACCACTACTACTACTACTACTACCACTACTACTACTGCTGCTACAAGGGCGGTTTACTAGTTACATACATACCTTTAGTGGCTTTTGTGACGGTGGATTTTTTTTCAAAGCTAAAATTTTGACTTGTTTTCTTTTGATTAATAACCTCAGAAGAAATTGCTGTTGTAGGTAGTATGTGGTGTACGAAACAGCTTGTGTACGAAACAGCTTGTGTACGAACGAACTGACTGCACCCCATCTCTGCCGCGCAATAAGAACATAGGGAAGCCACGTGCTCCTCTTCTTCTTCTTCTTGTGACCTGTTCTGCTTATTATCGCTTTGTAGGTCGTCTGTCAAGCTCGGGGTCGAACTTGACACATATCTCCTTCTTTCCCCCTCTGTAGGTCGTCTGTCAAGCTCGGGGTCGAACTTGACACATATCTCCTTTCCCCCTCTGTAGCCCTTTCTTTCCCTGCCACTCTGTAGCCCTTTCTTTCCCTGCCACTTCTTTGCCACTCTGTAGCCCTTTCTTTCCCTGCCACTTCTTTGCCCCTCTGTAGCCCTTTCTTTCCCTGCCACTTCTTTGCCTCTCTGTAGCCCTTTCTTTCCCTGCCACTTCTTTGCCTCTCTGTAGCCCTTTCTTTCCCTGCCACTTCTTTGCCACTCTGTAGCCCTTTCTTTCCCTGCCACTTCTTTGCCCCTCTGTAGCCCTTTCTTTCCCTGCCACCTGTGGGGAGAGAAGGGCACAACAGGGCAGTATAGACACAGACATAAGTCCCTCCTATACGTCTTCTACAATCCCACGCAATCTTTTTTCCCAAGCCTGCTTTTAAAACACCTTTGTTTATTTGTTTGTTTGTTTAGAGGATACTTCCTCAGAGCCATAGTGATCTACCGCTGCAGCATTAGTGAAATTAATGTTTAGTGTTGAGGGAAGCCACCATCCTGGGAGGAGGGTCACAAACCCCCGGCTAACACCCAGGACCCATTCACTGCTGGGTGGACAGGGGCTCGGGTTTTAAGGAAACAGCCTGTTTCTTTTCTGTTTCCGCTCCGCCTGGGGATCGAACCCGGGACTTCTCGGTTGTGAATCGAGCGTGCTTCCCCTACACCACGGAGTCCTGTGTTATTAGTACCTTAGTTATTTCTACTATTTTCCTTCTCTCTTCATTACTCCCATACAGTCCTAGCACAGTAAGGATTCCCCCATCCACTTCGTGTATCCTCCTATCCCATTCACCGTCTCCTATCACTCCTAATATGGACTGTATCAAACTCCTCTCCTGCTCATATCTGCCACACTCTATTATCAAGTGTTCAATAGTTTCCCTTGTTCCTCTACAGAAGCTACAGGCCTGGTCCTGCCCATCCCTACTCCTAGCCTTCACCTCTAGTGTTCCTGTCCTTACCATAAACATAAAACACACTAAAGAAAGGCTATTATGAGACTCTCAAGAAATATGCATGAACTTAATATTCACCAGCGCCAGCTCCCATTTAATATTTTGCTCGAAAACATTTTACATGGAGAATATCAATAGAAACCCGGAATTTAAATTTGGGCTTTCCTTGATATTTTTCCCGGTTTTTCTGATCAGGGAATTAAAAAGCATGCATAAATTAGCGTTAACAAAATAAAAAACATAAATGAAATGGGGAAATTTTTTTTCCCGTTTTGATGGATTGATTTGTTTCCCAAATTTTTATTTTTTAAAACGAAAAATTTAAAATGCATGCTCCCTAATTAATTTTTTCAAATTTAAAATTAATTTAAACTAATCAAATTTAATTTCTAATTAAAAAAAAAGTATGAGCGAAAAAAAGAGAGAACGCCCAGAAACCCCATTCAAGAAAAAAATTTTTCGGTCCCCCGTGGCCCATTTCAGCAGACGAAAACCAAAATTTATACGAAAAACGCCTTGAAAACCCCTTACCGACGACTTCGCTAGCTCTCTTCCTTTTTCCCTTTAAATTTTCACGACCCGGGGGGGCTCCACTATTTCCGCCAGGGTTGCGGTTGCGGCGAGCGGGATGCATCGACCAAAACGTGGACCAACAATAATTGCGAGAGCATAAAACCCTGTATTAAAACACCCGATAGAATGGACCCCCAACCAGCACACCCCCCTTGGCCAAAGGACCCTTATGCTCAAAATGGGGAAAACAATAAAAAGGACGTGGAGAGAGCCATGATCTGTCCAAAAGTCTTTAAAAAATTTAACCACCCGACTCTGCAGGTTGCTCCATCAAACTGAGTGTTACGCACCAAAACGGTGGGGGGGGAACAGAAACTATGGAAACATTTTCTGCCCCCAGCAGGGGTAATTTCTGCAGCCCGGGATGTAACAAGCCCCGACGGCCGGGTCCCCCCTTTTTACCCAAAGTCCCGGGCGGGGGAAAAAAAACCAAAAACCAAAAGAAACGGAAAAAAACCGAGCGCTCCCACTACGACAAAGAAGGCAAAGAAGATGAGGACAAAAGGGTAACGGACATTTTCAGATAAATTTTTATTTTTATTTTTTTTTAGTGTAAATAATGATTGCCCCTTACCTTGATAGAGCGAGAAAAATTTTTAAAAATATTGCTATTTCTAAAGAAAACCCTACCCAAAAAACTGTCGCCCATTTTTGGGATAACCCACAAAACTGCCCCCCAATTTTTTGGGGGAAAAAAACCCCACAAAACTGCCCGACCATTTGGGGGAAAACCCCCACAAAAAATGTCACCCATTTAGGGGTTTCCCCCCAAAAAACTCCCCATTTGTGGGATCCCCCCACAAAACTGTGGGCCCATTTGGGGGATAACCCCACAAAACTGTCCCCCATTTGTGGGTAACCCCAAAAAACTGCCCGCCATTTTGGGATAACCCCCAAAAAACTGTCGCCCATTTGTGGGATAACCCCAAAAAAACTGCCGCCCTTTGTGGGAAAACCCCCCAAAAAAACTTTTTTCCCCAAAGTCCCTTTTAAAATTTTAAAATTCCCTCTTTTGGCTTTTTTAAAAGCCCCCGATCCGGGTTTACGGGGGGGGGGGGCCAGATCCGGTCGGGTTCTTTAGGCCCCGCTTAAATAGCTTCTCCCCCTCTTCTCTCTCTTCACGTTAAGTAATCCATTTGCTTTTTTCCCTTTCCCTTTCCTTTTCTCTCTCCCCTCCCCCTCCTCCTCCTTCCCTCTCCTCCTCCCCTCATACAACGTGATCTGGACAAACTATCAAAATTGGAGTGAAAATGGCTTTTAAAAATTTAAAATTTCCCGAAAAATGTAAAGAAATTGCATATGGCAACGATAACCAAATAAATATCAAAATCCCAAAAAAAATCTTTAAAAAAACTGAAGTCAGCGGGAAAAAGGGGATTTGGGGTGTCATAATCAGTAATGATTTTAAAAACCCAGTAAGCATTGCCTGGGCTGCCATTTAAAAAGGGAAAAATATGATTTTGGGGCTTCTTTAAAAAACGCAATTTTTGAACAAAAAATCCGAAAGTAATGACACGATTATACATTCCTTGGTTAGGCCCACTTAGAATATGCCGTTCATTCTGGTCCCCCTTTTTCGAAAAAGATCAACCCAAAATTTGGGAATCATTTTCAAAGAAGACCCCCCCAAAAACAAATTCCATCTCTAAAATTTTATCTTATAAAGGGAGAGATTGGGGGAAATTTTAATATGTTTTCCTTAAAAGGATCGTAGAATCCGGGGGGATTTGTAAAAACCCTTTAAGATCGTTAAAGGATTTGATGTCTTTAATCAAGAGAACCTATTCGAGTTTTTTCCTTTTAAGTGACAAAAGCAACGGGTTTTTTAAAACTGAAGGGTCAAAGTTAAATCACGGGGATCTCCGAAAGAAAAATTTTTCAATGTTAGATTTTTGTCAATCAAATGGAAAAAAAATTACCATTTAATTTTTTGTCGAACCGCACAAAAACTTTTTTTAAAAAAAACAAAATTGACGGTACTGTAAAGAAAAATGGGTTTTGATATTTCCCCTTTCAATTCATATTATACCCCCCGGGGATCGATTAGGGGTCACGGTTTTTTGTAGTTACATAACTTCATATCCTATCATTTTTCCATTTACAAAAATTTCCATTTTTTCTATTTTTCTTTGGGGACATGGTTTTCCTTTTTTCCCAAAATTGCCCTCATACTTTTAGTTGATAGTTAGTAAAAGGTAGTTCCCAGATCCCCTCTTTATGGGCCCCAATAGCAAACCCTTTGGTATCTTTTTTTTTCCCCTATGTTTTAAACTCCCGTATATTTTACCTTAGAAAAGGGGGAAGGGGGAGACCCGGGTTGGGCACTTGCAGGTTTTAATATTTTTGGGAAATTTTTCCTGAGCCCCAAAACCTCCTGCCCACTCTCTCTTGTACGGAACTCTGGCTATTCCCCGGCTTTTTATCTGTGTGTGATTTCTCCTCTGAGCCCCGACAGCGTTCCCAAAGCCGTCTCTATGTGGGAAAGCCGGGCGTCTGGGAGGCGAGAGGGGCCCGGGTGACGTCATCATCAGAGTCGGCTCCCGAACCAAAAACCCTCATAAAATTTGGGGGAAATTTTTCCTACCTAATTTTTTTTTATCAAAAATAAAAATATCTTTTTATCTTCGGAATTTTTGTTCTAAAATATTATAAAATAAAAAACCGAAAAAACACACAAAAGGGAAAATGCCATTACGAAAACTCAAAAAAATATGCAGAATTTAAAAAACTCTTCCCCTTTTTGATTTTTTTGCTCAAAAAAACTTTTTAAACAGGGAAAACTCAATAAAAAGGGGGAATTTTAAATTTCATTTTCCCATTGTTTAAAATTTAGTTTTTTGATAAATGAATTAGAACCATACAAAAAATTAAAGGTTAACTAAAAAAATAACACCCATAAATGGGGAAAAAAATTCCCCGATTGATGATGTTATTTTTTTAGTTAACACAAAATTTAGGGCATGGGCAATTCATTTATCAGATAAAAAATATAGAAAGGGGAAAGCTAATTTTAAAATTTCCCGGGCTTCTATTGATATTCCCATTTTAAAATTTTTTTTCGGCAAAATTTTTAAAGGCGAAGATTTTAAAAGTTAAATGAAATTTTTCTTAAATTTCTCATAATGGCATTTCTTTAGTGTTTTTTTACAGTTTTTTTTTTTGATAATTTTAAGGAACAAACATTTCCCGAAGATAACAGTATATTTTTTATACGAAAAAACATATATTAGGTGGGTAAATTGTCATCTCGGTGGCCTCTTTACAGACTCCGTCCGTAACGTCATAAAATCTCAGGCGCGGGGCTTTTACAAAAGGGACCCTTTTGGCGTTACCCCAAAGGGTCCCCCTGTTTTACTTTACATTGAAGGGCCCCAAAACCCCCCCCCACCCCCTCCTCCAGGTGTGTTGGATATGCCTGGAAAACACGACTCTTCTGGAAAACACTTGTCGAAAAATCACACCGTACCCTCTCACCAGTGGGGGTGAAACGTGTCTTTTTTAAGTTTGCTTTTAAAGGGTAAATGTTTTACCACACTCCTGCCCAACTCAAATTTCTCTCACCAGTGTGGGAGTGCCCAAATGTGGGGGTTTTCAGATTTCCCCTTCTGGGAAAAAGATTTTTTTTAAACACTCCGGCACTCAAAGTTTCTCTCCCCCGGGGGGGGGTGAGGATGTTTTTTTTAAGACTGCTCTTGCAGGAAAATGTTTTCCTACACTCCTAAACAAACAAATTTTCCCCTCACACCAGTGTGGGTGAGGAGTTTTTTGTTAGCCCTGCTCTTGCAGGTAAATTTTTTTTACACTCCTGGCACTAAAAATTTTCCCACCAGTGTGGGTGGGGAAATTTTTTTTTTAAAGGGACTCTCTTGCAGGAAAAATTTTTTTTCCTCCCACCCCCTGGCACTAAAAAGTTTCTACCCCCGTGTGGGTAAGGATGTTTTTTAAGATGCTCTTGCAGGTAAATGTTTTCCTCCCACCCCTGACCCCCCAAAATTTCTCTCACCAGTGGGGGAGCATGTGTGCTTTAAGAGGGCTCTTCTGGGTGAATTTTTTCCCTACACTCCGGGAAACCCCAAAAGTTTCTAACACCAGTGGGGGTGGGGGCCATGTGTTTTGTTAAAAATGCTTTTAAGGTAAAGTTTTCCAAAACCTCCTCCCCACTCAAAGTTTTCACACCAGTGTGGGTGAGGATGTTTTTTTGTTAAAAACTGCTTTTTCAGGTAAATTTTTTCCTCCCCACTCCTGACCCCCCAAAGTTTTCTCTCCCCAGTGTGGGTGAGCATGTGTGGTTAGAGTGCTTTTTCTGCTTGAATTTTTTCCCCTACACTCCTGGCACTCAAAGTTTCTCACACCAGTGTGGGTGGGGATGGGTTTTTTAAGACTGCTTTTTGCAGGTAAATTTTTTTCCTACACTCCTAAACACAAAAGGGTTTCTCACCCCAGTGGGGGAGGGGGGGGGTGGGGCGTTAAGAGTGCTTTTTCGGGGTGAATGTTTTCCTACACTCCTGACACTCAAAATTTTCCCTCTCACCAGTGGGGGGGTGAGCATGTGTTTTTTTAAAAATTGCCTTGCGGGAAAATTTTTTCCTTTACACTCCTGACATAAATTTTCCCCTCCCCAGTGTGGGTGAGCATGGTGGATTTGAAATGCTTTTTTCCGGGGTAAATTTTTCCTACATCCTTGGCATAAAATTTTCTCTCACCAGTGTGGGTGAGCATGTGTTTTTTTTAAAGGGACTGTTTCTTGCGGGTTTAAATTTTTTTCCAAACATCCTGACACTAAAAGTTTCTCTCACCAGTGGGGTGAGCATGTGTGTGTTAAGATGGTTTCTTGCAGGAAAAATGTTTTCCTCACTCCTGGCACTAAAAATTTTTCTCTCACCAGGGGTTGGGTGGGTTTGTTTTTGTTAAGTTTTCTTTTGGGCGGGTTTTAAATGTTTTCCTGCATCCGACACTAAAAGTTTCTTCCCCAAATTTGTGGGGAGCATGTGGCCTAAGAAAATTTCCTTTTACAGTAAAAAATTTTGCCACGGGTGGTCACACCTCAGCTCTGTCTTGCGTGTATGGATGAGGATGTGGCAGTAATGCCAGCCTTGCTGGACCCAAACCTTTGCCAATTTCATAAACAAGTGTAGGTGCTCACGCCCTCCATTGCAGCACTACTTCTGCCAGCCCCCCGGGGGTGGGAGGCTTTCAGCGGCCCTGCAAAAAACTCCGGTGGGGGGCCCCGGGGATGAACCAAGCTTTCCCCCTAATAAAAGGGAACCCCGGGAGCATCCTGGTTTGGGGCCCGACCTGGACTCTTCACCTCACCCCTGTAACTTTGGGGGGCCTCAGCACCACAAGCGGGCCCAAGTGCTTCCTTAAAGGGGTGGTTCCTGTTTCACCCCCCAAACCAACACCTAGCCAGTGTGTGCACCAAGAGTAAGGCCACCAACGGGGAAGCCTCACCCACCCCCTCTCCCAAAACACAGCAGTGACATACATCACCGCTATTTTTGGGCAATGAAGTCAAAAATTTGGTTTGGGGTGGGGGTGAGTGCACCAAATAAAAAACAGGCTGAAAGGGTGTCCATGCACTCCCTCACTGCACACAACACACACACACGCTCTTTTCCCCTCAACGGGAAACCCCCAAGGGGAGCAGAGTTCCGCTTGATTGGAAAAAAAGCAAAATTGTGCCCCAATTTAAAAGGAGGTTAAAAAAGAAGAACCACTAAATTAAAGGCCGTATCATAACAATTTTAGTGGGGGAAAATGTTGTGAACAAATTTTGAAGGACAGATTTGGGTTTAAAAAATTTGGAAGAGACAAACAAAACTTTCGGGGGCCAGTTTTTTGGGTTTAAAAGGAGGGAAAGTCATGTACAACAAAACTATTGAGCTTTTACTTTAGTGGAAACGATGTGGGGCACAGGGAAAAAGAAGGGTGGGGGCGATTTTCATTTTTCTTTGGGCCTAAAAAGGCATTTTACAAAAGGGACCTTTTATTTAAAAGACCGCCCGGAAGCTAAAAAACATGAGGAGGAAATTTAAGGGGGGTTTGGGTGAAGTGGAAAGGGAAGACTTTTTGGGGAAAAAGATTTATGAGAACAGTAATAAAAGATCAAAAAAATCAGAAAATTTTTCAGTGTGATAAAATGGAGTTTCCCCAAGGATCAGTATTGGGCCCCCGTGGGTTTTTCTTGGTTTTATGTAAATGATATGGCAGAAAGGGGTTTAAAAATTAATGAGTTTTTTTTTTGCTTAGAGGCCCAAATTACTAAGAAAAGTAGAAAGTAAAGAGGGAAATGGGGAGGTTTTTCAAAAAAGGGTCTAGATAAATTTTTTAGATGGAGTTAAATAGGGGGAAAAGGGTTTTAAAGCCAAAAAGTGGGAAAAATGATGGGAAAAGGGCCGGGAGCAAAAAAAAGACAGAGAGGGAAAATAATTTTTTGATGGGGAAAAGAATGGATAATCAAAACAAAAAGGGCGAAAAAAAATCTGGGAGTATGGATTAAAGGGGCAATTTGTCACCAGAGAAGCATATAAAAAAGATCACAGGAGATGCATAACCCTTGCTGAGGGAAAATAAGAATGGCATTTAAAAATCTGGATGATGAGAAGATTCCCAAAAAATTGATAAAATCTTTGATTCGACCAAGGTTTGGAAAATGCGGGATTTTATTTTGGTTTACCACATCAAAAAAGGGCATAAAAAAGATTGGGGAAAAAACAAAAAAGCACCACAAAAAAAGGCCCCCCAAGCCTGAGAGACTAATATAGAAAAAAAAACTTTCAAGACCCAAAAAATTCCCAAAACTTGGGAAAAAAAGAGAAAGGGGGGGATTTTAAAAGGGGAAATGGATAGAGCATCAATGGGTCCCGGAAAAAATTGATGAAATTATCGGGGTTTTTGTGGGACGAAAGAAGTACAAGAGGTCATGAGAAGAAATTGGGAAAAGGGCAACCCTGCAAGAGGGAATAAAAAAAATTTCAGGGGGTTCCCTTATGAAGCATAGAAGCCTGGGAAAAACCTTTTATGCAAAAAAATGTTAATGCCCAAAAAGTATTCGGGCTTCAAAGGCCCAAAAAAAAAGGGGTGGAAAATAGTAGATTTTGGGGGACAAAGGCAGTACGGGGGCATTTAAATCTTTTTCCCGTATGTTACAAAATAGGTAAATACACCGCCCCACCAAAATCCTATGTGGTACAGGACATGATAAAAAGGATAATTTTCATCCTCTAAATAAAGAAAGAAAAACTTGGGTAAAACTGACATTTTAAATACCTGCAAGAGAGGAGAGAGAGAGAGAGAGAGAGAGGGGAGAGAGAAAGAGAGAGAGGCCCACATTATTTACGCTGCGTCAATTTTGTGAGCAATGGGGAAAAAATGGACTTACAGTTTAAAACCCCCTCTAAATTTGGGAAACCCCTATAATTCAAAATTCGGGTAATTCAACCGTTTCAGGCCAGTTCAAAACTTTTTATAACTTTTCCCTAATTGAAACTAGTTTTTGAATTTTCCTTAGCCTTACTAGTGGCCCAGTGGGAGTCCGACCCCTCCCATGCGGTTGCCGCGGCTGCCCCGGTGAAACTGATATATGATCTTACGTATAAAACAATAGGCGGAGGGAAAAAGGCGGGGGAAAGGGGGGAGGAAGGGGATGGGGGTGAGGGGAAAGGGGGGGAAAAGGGGGGAGGGGGACAGGGAAAGGAAAGGGGGGAAGGGGGGAGGGGGAGGGGAAGGAAGGAGGGGGGACAAGGAAGGGAGGGGGAAGGAAGAGAAGAAAAAGGGGGGAGAGGAAATGGGAGGAGGAAGAACTATTTTTTTTATATATCCCTTTGGGTTTGTATACCAAACCTTCCGAGTCTTCACGGGCCCCCTTTTGGGTCCTTCAGTATCCTACAGGAGTCATGGGGGGCATAAAAAAATCCCCCAGGAGCTATGTATTTCCCAGGTTTTTTTAAAAAACTTTGACCCAAACACTGGGTGGGTCAAAAAGGGATTAATAAAATATTACTAAATTAAATGAAAATAATTATACGGGTCGTTTTTATTTTAAGTAATGATTAATCTAGCAATGCCTAGTTTTTTTTATGTCTTTTAGTAAGTTTTGTCTAATTTTTGGTTTTTTTAAGGAAAATCGGAAAATATCAGTCATTGTAATTGGCTGAAAAGGGACTTATAATCCTTGTAACTGAAAAAATTGACTCCAGATTCGTGTTCAAACATGCCCCCAAAAAAATGCAGGGATCAAATTTTTTAAGGGAAAACTATTTTTCAAAAAAAATTGCAAAATTTTTCAAGCCTTTAATTTTTTTTTTAAATCACGTTTTTTTTAATAACTAAAAAAACTATGGCAGATAAGGGGCAACATGAATAGAGAAATATATATGAAGTAAAATAAACCATCAGCTAATACGACCCCCGGTCTCCACCCAATTTTAAACGAATTAAAAGGTTTAACCCGTAAAGATGCCCTATTAGTAATTTGAGCGTTTAATTACCAAGAACAAGGGAAACTTGTGTGTGTGTGTGTGTTTGTGGGTGTGTTTTGTTTTGGGGGTGTGGGTGTGTGTGTTGTTTTTGTGGGGTGTCAATATTGCCCGCCCTTTCCCAAAAAAATTCCCATAACAGCACACGGGTCATTGGGATGGGCCCCTCTTATTTTTTGAGACCTACAAAAAAGTGACTGGAAAAGCTATTATTAAAGGGGAACTGGGCCAAACCCTGCACCCTTCTACTCACGAATCTTTGTCCCTTTTGCTCCTGGGGGCCCCGGCAGCCCGTGGGCACTCCTGCAAACCATAAAAGGTGTTATTTTAAAACTAGGACCAGAATTCCCGACACAATTGGGAGTGTGGGTTTTTTTGTTCGCCTTATTGGATTTAGGAAACATTTTTATCTAGGCCTTTTTTCGCAAATTAGTCACTTCTGTTTAAAATAAAAATATGAAAACTTATTTCCCCCCCTTTTATGATGGCTTAACTATAGGTATACTCAACGTAATATAACTAGTAATAAAAAAATATAGTCCCCCCCCCTGCCCTAATGTCGCCAGGCGCCATATTTTAAGTAATGATAGCCTTTACTTTCTACGGGGTCTGTGCCCCTGAAAATGATAAAACAGTAGTTATTTTCATGACTGTATAAACCACCCCCGTTTTTACGGGTTTTTTGTTTTGGGATCGCAAGTATAGACGGTTTTTCAACTTCAATACGTTTTTTTTTTTTTTGCCCCACGACGACGGCGGGGGGGACACTCAGAACATAAACACTAGAAAACGACCTTTGTGTAGCCCGTCACAAAGTCGCCCCTCGGTTTAAAATTTTTGTAATTGGGTTTTGAATGTGTGATTCTGTGATTCTGTTTTAATTTTTTTTTTGGGGGGGGGAAATTTTTTATAGCCCCCACTATGCACAGATGAAAACACAAAATGGCACAGACTCCCAGGGGAGCCCCCTTTTAACTTTCCGGGAAAACATGGAGTAGAAATGTAAGTATTAACGCCCCCCCACACGTTGTAAAAGCGAAAAAAAAGTTTTTCCTGGCGAAAATTTTGTGTATCTACAATACGACTAGATAGGCCCCCTTTTTTTTCTGGTTTTTCGGTTGAAATAAGGGCATTTCAGGGGCCCCAAAAACCTTTTTTCTACCGCGACATACTTGATTAATTCCCAAAACAATTGTGGAAATTATCCACCAAAAAACCCCCCCTAAAAATTTGGTTTGAGTGGTGGGTTTTTCCCCCCCCCTAGTGAGGGGGTTACTGTCCCCCTCCTCATGGGGTGAGTAAAGGGAAAGTATAAAATATAATTTAAATGGTAATGGGGTTTTAATTTAAGGGTTTTTGAGTAAGTGATAAGTGCTGGGTAGGGAAAAATTGAACATTCAAAGTAATATTTAAACTTTGCACCTTAATTTGAAACCCGGGTACTCATGGGGGCCGTACTTTAAATTTGCAAAACCCAAACGTGGGGGCCACCTGCTTGCTAACCCAAAAAGGGACAAGTGGAAAATTTTTTGTGGGCCGGGGGGTGCTCCCCCAAACTCCCGGAAATTTTAGTACTTTCCAGACCCTATCGAGGGTTTAAAATCTCTTTTTTTGATTTAAAGAAGAATTTTGTACATACGTTAATTGTACAATAAGTGATAAAAAATAGGACGATTCAACACCGATTTTAAAAATCCGCCGGTCCCAAAAATAACTGCGTCTATTAAGTCCTAAAAGCTTCCTTGACGCCAACCCCCA
Source organism: Chionoecetes opilio (assembly GCA_016584305.1). Taxonomy (NCBI): domain Eukaryota; kingdom Metazoa; phylum Arthropoda; class Malacostraca; order Decapoda; family Majidae; genus Chionoecetes; species Chionoecetes opilio. The sequence continues at coordinate 55,251 of JACEEZ010013409.1, read as the reverse complement.
AATAACGCCTCCACCTTTTGTCATTCACGGGGGGGGCCCTGATCACGCGGGGACCCCCATCGGATCACAGGAACAGGCAGTGTTGTAAAAGCCTACAAAGATTCAACCCACTATCCACCGATAATATCCGTTAGTTATTTTGCTAAGGTAATGTGTTTGGATGAGGGTAGAACAAAGGGGATTGATTAGGCGGGGCCCTGATCAAGCGCCCACCCCATCGGATCACAGGAAAAAGGCAGTGTTGATAAAGCCTACAAGATTCAACCCCCACCACCGTAAGTATCCTTTGTTAGTTGATTACTAGGGTAATGTGTCGGGAGAGATAGGGAAAAGGGGGATTGATTTTGGTAAGACTCCATTAAAATATGTTTTTTGACATAAAAAAAATTTCCCCCAGCAAAGTTAAAGGGATAAATCCCGATAAAAGAATACGCAATCGTAATCATAAAAACAAAAAACATGGGACGCTCGGGGCCCCCCTAAAATTTCCCCCGGCTTTTACCGTAGATAAAACCCTTTGTCCCCCAGTCCCCTTGCCACTGCACTATTTCGCCCCGGGACAAAAATATTACGAAATTTTTGCATAACTACAGACTTGTATGTGCCAAATGAAGAGGGCATGCACAGTAGTTTAATTATATGTGTACTCACCCCTACAGTCTTCGTGAACAACAAGGGTGTAGTGATGCCCAAAAATTTTAAAAATATTGTGCCTGGCGACCTTAGTTCATGACGAGTGACTGGGGGACTATAGGTTACTACGGTAACCCTTTTGTTCGTTTTTAGGTCAAAGCATAGAAAATACAAACATAACGGTTACAGGGAGTTTCGGGACACAAGTTTTTTCGTACCCCAGGGTTTTGGGGAGGGTTTCGTACAAATTTATTTTGAGTTTTTTGTCCCTACCTGTGGTGCCGTTTTTTGGAAAATCTAGTAAACAAGTTCAAAAACCCGAGCTAGTGTACGAAAAAAACTTTTTGGGTTTAAAATGTAGGGGAAATTTTTAAGTTCCCTTTTTTTGAGGAAAACCAATACTTTTTTTTGGCCTACAAAAGGTGCTTTTTTCTAATGGTGCTAGGGTTTTTTTTTGGGGAAAACCAAAAAAAAAAAAAAAAAAAAGTATATTTTTGTGGTTTTAAAGGGTTAAAAATTAGGTTTTTTTAAAACCTGGGAGGTTAGGTTTGGTTTAAATTTTGGTTTCATTTTAAAAATAAGGTTAGGTTTGGTTTCAAATTTAAAAAATAAGGTTTTGGTTAGTTTTATTTTTTTTTTTTTTTTTGGGTTTTTCGCAAAATAAAACTAGCACCATTAGAACAAGCACCTATTGTAGGCCAAGAAAAAGTAGTTGGTGTCTCTGAAAACGAACGTGAAACTCTCCTCCATAATTACCCCACTTTTTGGTGTACGAAACGACTACGGTTTCATATAGACTACGAAACAACTTTTTGGTGTACGAATCTACTGGTGTACGAAACAACTTGTGTACGAACTGACTGCACCCCATCACTACTACTACCACTGCTGCTACTATACTACTACTACTACTACTACTGCTACTACTACCACTACCACTGCTACTACTGTTGCTACAAGGGCTTTACTACAGTTACATACATACCTTTAGTGGCGTTTGTGACGGTGGATTTTTTTTCAAAGCTAAAATTTTGACTTGTTTTGTTTTGATTAATAACCTCAGAAGAAATTGCTGTTGTAGGTAGTATGTGGTGTACGAAACAGCTGGTGTACGAAACAGCTTGTGTACGAACGAACTGACTGCACCCCATCTCTGCCGCGCAATAAGAACATAGGGAAGCCACGTGCTCCTGTTGTTGTTGTTGGGAGTTTGAAGGGGCCGTGTAGGCTGTGGTGCCACAGCCTCTAGTGCCCCGAAGGTGCAGGATGCAAATGAATCAGCAGGTTAGATCCTGTGCAGTTGGCCAGACTTCTGTAGGAAGGCCCTTTGTGTGCTTGAGGTTTTTTGAAGGCCAAGCCAGGGTCTGGAGAGCCACCCAAGAGGTCGGCCTAGAGTTGGTCTGCGGAGGAGTGGATTATATTTGATTGGAGGAGTGCCGTGCGGTGGGAGTGGTGGCGAAGACATTGCAGGAGGAGGTTTTTCCCAGGTATTGGGGCACCAGGGGCAGTGAGGGTCATCTGTCATGCCCGTTTGTTTTAGGTGGGCGTTGAGGCGGGTGTGGCCAATCCGGAGTCTGGTGACTGCGGTGTCCAGGGCACGGCTGGGGGAGTGGGTCCCCCATGTGGTGTGTGTGTCATGTCGTATTCGTCCAAGTGAAGTGTACTGTAAGGCGTCAGTCAGCTCTTGTCCCAGTGTCGGTTGCATGTAGTCTGAAGGTTGTCAGTGAATCAGTCAGGTCTGTGGGTCATGGGCTATGGGAAAAGGGAGGGAGTGTGCCTCTGCGCCGCCCTGTCGGCCACAGTGTTGCCCCTGACACCAATGTGGGAGGGCACCCACTGAAGGGGAATGAGTGGCCAGAGGAGGATAATGAAGCAAGAGGTGGTGGATGTGAAGCAAAGGCGTGGTTGAGTGTGAGGGGGGACGACGGAGAAGTTGGAGGGCTGTGAGGGAGTCAGTGAAGATGGTTACGCACAGGAGGGGGCACGGTGGTGGCATACTTGATGCCCTCCCTAATGCAAAGAGTTCTGCCGTGAGGATGGAGGCAGTGGGTGGCAACCTCCAGGCGGTGGCAAGTGACCTGGCCGGGATGAACATGGCCGCACCGACGGATGGAGGGGCTGGCAGACGGGAGCCGTCGGTGTGTAATTGTGGAGGGAGTTATTGTAGCGGGTGTGTAGGAGGTAGTAAAAAAGGTACCTGCCCTGCACCGGACAGGGGAGGCCTTGGACCATGGTGTAGGTGTGTGAAGGGACAGAGGGAAAATTTGAGAAGGGAGAGGAAACAAAGGGGCCCCGGGAGAGGTCTTCTCCAGAGTGCGAAAGGAGGGGGAATCACCCGGATAGAAGCAAAGAAGGGGGAGGGCTCGCTCTACGAAAGGTGTGTGGGCTTGATACGGTAGGGGACCCTGAAGAGGTTCCCTACCGTGTCGGAGGAAGGAGTGGAGGGCATGGCAGCTAGGGGAGGAGGCAAGCTTGGTTAGGGGCGGACAAGGAGGGTGGAGCGTCGGTGTGGACAGGGAGGGGAGGGAGGATTCTGCCTGAAGGGGTGTGACGGGAGGACCTTTAAGGCCCCCAAAGCTATACGAAGGGCATTATTCTGGATTACATCTAACTTGTGGAGGAGGGAAGGTGAGACCGCACCATAAACCTCACACCCGTAGTCTAAGCGACTACGGATGTAAGTGCTATAGAAATGAAGGAGGGTATTCCTGTCCGCACCCCACTTGACCCCTGCAAGGGACTTCATTAAGTTAAGCCTCTTGAGGCACGAGGTCCCAGGTACTGTATGTGGCGGCCCCAGGTTTTGGCGGGGGCCATCCAACAGTAAACCAAGGGAATTTGTGCTGGGTTTTGAAGGAAAATTGGGGGCCCATTAATGGTGACCATTGGGATGTTGGGGAATACGCCTTCGGGTGAAGCACAGAAGGCTAGACTTCTGGGCACTCACCGTCAGGCCCCAACGGGAGGTCCATGAGCAGTGGCGTCACCGCGGGGGGGCTAAGGGGGACTTAGCCCCCCCAAGTCAAGGACTCAGCCCCCCCAAAATTGCTGCTAGTAGCCTGCTACCCAAAAACAATAAAAAGGAATATTTATCCAATTTTCCATGCCAGAGCAAAACCTTATTTTTCACACTTTTATAGAAAAATTGGTTTGATGTTCATTTAAATGTTGAAATATGTTTGCTAAAAAACCCTTTGAAATTACTAAGTATATTGATTATAGAGATATTCTATAGATACAAGTGATAATCCTGATATACCCACACCTGTATGGAACAGGTGCAGGATCTAGCCACAAAGCCTGAAGAAGGCCCCACGCAGCCGAGATTTAAAGTGTACCCTAAAGTACAGTCTGGTCTCAAAACCAGGTCTTTCCCAAATATGAGTGGTATAAAAGGTATGAGTGGCTTGAATACTCTGTGACAAAGTGACCGAGTTTTTTGTTTGCCATGTAGGCTTTTTGGCGGTAATGTGGTCACAAAGAAGTAACTTTCACCAACAAGGTTTTAGGTCCTGGAAAAGATGCATGTAAAAGCAACAAAGCACGGAGAATCCACGTATTCATGTACATGCAATGGAAAAATGGCTCAACTTTAAGATTTCACAGCTGCATGGTAGCGTTCATCAGAAACTCGATAGCCAACACAAACAGCAGGTTCTGGATAACAGAGGCTATATTAAAAAACCACTTTTACACATTGTCATTACAGCAGCTAAAAACTAACATGGCATTCAGGGGTCATGATGAATCTGAAAGTTCATTAAATAAGGGTGTCTTTCTAGAGATCTTTGACTGGTAAGCAAGGAGTCTGAAAAGTTTCGTAACTTAGTAAAAAAAAGGGTTTCCAAGAAATGCTAATATATATCAGGTTTCAGTCAGAATTCTCTTTTGCAAGCTGTTGCTGACTGTGTGAGTGATTTCTATAGTCAAAGAAGCCATATCAGCACCCTTTTTTGCAGTAATAGCAGATGAAACTAGGGATGTCAGATTACTGAGCAACTCAGTGTGTGTATTAGGTATGTGTTGGATGAAAACCGTACATGAGAGATTCTTAGGATTTATTGCTTTAAAGGATCTTGATGCTGATTCTCTGGCTACTGCTTTGTTGGAGAAACTTGGGGAGCTAGAATTAAATATCAGTAAATTGATAAGCAGTGGTATGATACTGCATCAGTAATGAGTGGCAGAATCAGTTTGGGGTGCAGGCACTGATTAGAGAATCAGCCAAAAAATCCATGTTTTATGTCCCCTTGCTCTACACACAGATTACAGCTGGTGAAACCCACACTGCTGGTTGCTTATCAGAGGTAGCCGAGTTTTTTTTAAATTGATTTCAGGCCTGATAAAACTTCATCCGTAGTTCAACATTACGCCATGACATCTTTCTAGACTTCCAAAGGGACAGGAAATTGCCAGTTCTTGAGCTTCCAAAGTGTGCCAGCACAAATGGGAATTTCAACCATAATGCCCCTTTAAAGGGAATTTTCAAACGGTATGAGATCCTGACAGAAACTCTTGAAGATTTGGTCTATCCATGGACGCTCTGGGTACCCAGTGGGAGCCCGGGTAAGGGAGTGGGAGGCAGGGTAACACAGGACGGGAGGAGGTTAACACAGTAGGAGGCAGGTTAAGGCAGGGGTGGCAGGGTAACACAGGACGGGAGGCAGGTTAACACAGGCGGGAGGGGAGGTTAACACAGGATGGGAGGGGAGGGTTTAAAGCAGTGGGAGCCAGGGTAAGGCAGGGGGGAGGCAGGGTAACACAGGTCGGGAGGGAGGTTAACCCCAGTGGTATGCAGGGAAAGGCAGTGGGTGCCAGGGTAAGGCAGTGGGAGGCAGGTTAAATCGGCTTTTAGTTACTTTATCATGTCATGTCTTTATTCTGTTTAAACTACAGTATCCCATGTACCTGTTTTTGTGCAATAAGGGGAAAAACCTTGAATATATTATAAGTTTTTATATATAGATTTTTTTCATTTTCAAGATAAAACCTTACTGAGAAACAAACCAAAAACATACATTGTGCAATTCCTTTGTGTTTGTTAGTGGAGAGAGAAAAATGGGAATTTATTATTTTGTATTAAAAAAGAATAAAAATGTTCTTTCATTTTTATCAATTTAGTTAATATGGTATGATGGGATGGTTTAACTCTATTAATTTATGGTCATGTAATTAAAGCTTAATTCCACTTTCTTCTCTTTTTTGGGCCTCAAAATTACCCGGAACTGATTAATTTTTAAAATTAACCCCCCCCGACCCCCAGCTGGATCACCACCCCGGGGCTAAAGCCCCCCAAATTTTTTTTCTGGGTGACCGCCATGTCCATGAGTGGAGGCATCAAGCCCACGTTGGAAAATGGTCTTGAGCCTCCTGGATAGTGGGAGCAGAGCAAATGAGAGAGATGTCATTAGCATAGATGAGTGCATGTGTGCATGGAGAGCAGGGAAAGTCTGAAAGCAAGATGTTGAAGAGGACAGATTAGGGGAGAACCCTGTGGGAAGCCTCTGGTGACCGGGGAAGACCTGGAATGGGTGTTCCGATCACCAGAGAGAAGGACCTGGAAGACAGGAAGGATTAACCCATTGGAGAGGGAGCCAGCAGTCCCAGGCGGCAAGTTTTTCAATATGGCTTATGGGAGGGGGTGTCAAAGCTGCTTGGAGGTCAATAAAGGCTATTAGGTGAATTTGCTTGTGGGAAAAATCCTTCCTGTATGTGGTGCTCCAGCGGAGAGGGCATCCAGGGTCCCCCGGTGAGGACGAAACCCGAACATGTTTGATGGAAAAATTTTTGTGTTCCAACCACCATGTCAACCTACAGTACATTTTTCTACTACTTTACTAAGATTAGAGAGAAGGCAATGGGCTATAGGAGGAACCCTCAGACGGGGGCCTTTCCCAGGCTTAAGAATAGGAATTGTGGGCATGACCCCAAAGAAGGGACGTCCCCGACAGAGCTGGCGTTGAGGAGCCAGGGGAGGGGGCCCAGAATCGGGAGGGGCAAAGAAACCGTTGGGGATTTTGTCGGTCCCACCCCCTTTCCCCCGCGGACAGTGCGTGTAAAGCCGAGGAAAGCCGTGGGGGGTTTATAGCAGTGCTAATTGTATGGCCGGTGTGTGAAGGGGAACACGGTGGGGGTACGGGGTCGGAACCCGGTGTAGTGTGAATGGGGGAGGAAAGGCACAGACTTTTTCGGCCAGTGACGAGGAGGGCACGTTACTAGTTAAGGGGAAAAGTAAAGGGGGGAGGGGGCCCATTTTCCTGAAAAAGGCCCAAGCCCGGGGGGAGAGGGGGAGAAGGACAGGGAAGCAAAAGGGGGCCCCTGCAGAACGTTTTCATCAAAAATAACCGGGTTGCATCGGGCTCCATTAAACGGAAGCGCTACGGAGCAAGGGAAGGGGGTTTTTACCCCACGCAGTAAAGGCTGGCTTTTGGGGCCTAAAGGGGCTGCCGCACACTTCGGGACCCCCAGGGGCCCCGGGAAGAGCGGGAGGGGTGGGAAGTGATTAGATAAAAGTGGTGGGACCCCACGTCCACCAGGGTGCCCGTGAGGTTTTGAATTATACCCGATGAAGGGAGGGTAAGGGGAAGGGTAAGTGAATTTATTTCTGTTTGAAAAGGCCCCATTTCCCCTTTGGTGAAGGACCAACGAGGTCTGGTGAAGGGGGAGGGGGTGGTGGTACTGAAGGGAAGGAAATTACAACAGGAAGTGGTTTGCTCCCCTTTAAGGGATTTGTGACAGGGGTGAGGGGAGGGGGCCTTTACCCAGGAGAGGCCCAAGGTGGGGGGGTTTCCCCTGAAGTGGATCGTCCTGGTAGGGGGGCCCAGGTGGAGTGAGGAGAGATAAAAAACACTGTCCCCAGAAAGCCCCGAGGGGGACTGCCCGAGGGGTTTTCTCCGTCCTGGGGGGGGCCCGGGTTTCCCCAGAGGTCAGGGTGGGCATTAAAGTCACCCATTATTAAAGGGGGGAGGAAAGCTGAGAGAAAAAGTGCGGGAAATTTCCCTAAAGGGGTTTATCTAAACATGGATGTAAATAAAAAAGAATCTAAAGGGGCCTAAATAAAGGTAACATCACCCCCAGTGCTCCGGGCCACCTCCGGGAAAGGAGTGATAGGAGAGGGCTAGAAGAGAGGGACGGGGACCAGCAGAAGGGGGCCGCCTCCGCCCCCCCGGCCCCCTGTCCACCCTGTAGGAAGCATAGTGGGAAAGGGGGGGGAGAATGGTCGTGAGCCACGTCTACAGAGCCAACAACTAGAGGAGTGTATGTGAAAAGCGGGTTTTTAAAAATGGGAAGTTTTTGGTCAGAGACCGGCGTTCCCGAAAATGAAGTGGGGGGGAGTAAAGGATCACGGCGTGAGTGACATAAGAAGGTAAGGAAGCCTGGCGGCATCGAAGAGGCAGTCTCTAAGGCAGGGAACCCAAAGAAAGGGGATAAAGAAATCAAGTGCAATGGGTGCAAAATTCCTTAATGAGGCTGGCCATGCAAACCGAAGATGCTGGGCTGAGAAGGAGGAGGGGGGCAAGGGTAGCACACCCAGTGAGGGCAGGGGTGCTGGGCTGCTGGCGGCCCGGGCAGGGGTGAGGCTGTGGAGGCAGGGAAGAAAAATGGCGGATGGGGGACCAGGTAATAAGGGGGTAGGGGAGAAAAAAAACCTCCACAGCCTCCCTATAAAGGGCCCTCGGCAGGAAGGCGGGTTGTGCCCTTGTTTAAGGGGGGGTATGGGGACTGCCTCTTTTTTGAGCCCTTTCTTTTCCACCCCGCCTCTGACCCTTTCTTTCCCCCCATTCTTTTCCCCCTGAGCCCCCCCTGCCCCTTTTTGCCCCGGCCCTTTTTCCCTGCCTCGTGCCCTTTTTTTCCCCTGCCCCTTTTTGCCCCTCTGAGCCCTTTTCCTTTCCCTGGATCGCCTCTTTAGCCCTTCCCCCCACCGCCCCCGGCCCTTTCTTTCCCCGCACCTTTTACCGTGCCCTTTTTTCCCCGCCAACCGCCTTCTGTGCCCTTTCTTTCCCTGCCACCTTTCCCCCGAGCCCCCCTCACTTTTTGCCCCTCGAGCCCTTTTTTCCCTTGCCATTTTTGCCCCCTGGCCCTTTTTTTCCCGTCTTTTGCCACCTTAGCCCTTTTTTTTTACTTTTTTCCCCCCGTAGCCTTTTTTCCGCCCCTTTTTCCTTCGTAAAATTTTTTTTCCGCCATTCTTTCCCCGAGCCTTCTCCCCACTTTTTGCCAAAACTGGCCCCCTTTCCCTGCCCTTTTTTGCCCCCCTGCCCCCCCTGCTTTGTAGCCCTTTTTTTTTGGATCTTTTCCCTGACCCTTCTTTTTGACCGCCCCCCCTGACCCTTTTTTTTCCCCCCACTTCGCCCCTGGGGGCCTTCTTTCCTGACTTTTGCCTCTTTAGCCCCTTTCTTTCCCTGCCACTTTTTGCCCCCTGTGCCCCCCTTTCCCTGCCAACTTCGCCCCCGAGCCCCTTTTTCCGCCCTTGAGCCCTTTCTTTCCCTGCCCCCCTTCTTTTCCACTCTGTAGCCTTTCTTTTCCCTGCCACTCCTTTGCCCTCTGAGCCCTTTTTTTCCCCGCCATTTTTTGCCCCTCTGTAGCCCTTTCTTTCCGCCACTTTTTTGCCCCCCTTTTAGCCCTTCTTCCCGGCCACTTCTTTGCCACTCGTAGCCCTTTCCCTTTTCCCCGCCACTCTTGCCCTCTGTAGCCCTTTTTTCCCGCCACCTTCTTTGCCCCCCGTAGCCCTTTCTTTCCCTGCCCCCTTTTGCCCTTGTAGCCCTTTTTTTCCCTGCCACTTCTTTGCCCTCTGTAGCCCTTTCTTTTCCCCGCACTTTTTTCCCCTCTGTAGCCCTTTCTTTTTTTGCCTTGTAGCCCTTTTTTTTCCCTGCAATTTTTTTGCCCTCTGTAGCCCTTTTTTCCTGCCCCCTTTTTTGCCCCCCCTGTAGCCCTTTTTTTCCCGCCCCTTCTTTGCCCTCGTAGCCCCTTTTTTTCCCTGCCATTCTTTTCCCTCTGTAGGCCCTTTCTTTCCCTGCCACTTCTTTGCCCCTCTGAGCCTTTCTTTCCCGCCCCTTTTTTTGCCCCCCTTTTAGCCTTTCTTTTCCCGCACTTCTTTGCCCCCCTGTAGCCTTTCTTTCCCCCCACTTCTTTGCCCCTGAGCCCTTCTTTCCCTGCCCCTTTTTGCCCCCCTAGCCCTTTCTTTTCCCCGCCACTTCTTTGCCCCTCTGTAGCCCTTTCTTCCCTCCCACTTTTTTCCCCCTCTGACCCCTTCTTTCCTCCCACTTCTTTGCCCTCTGTAGCCCTTTTTTCCCTCCCCTTTTTCCCTTGTACCCCTTTTTTTCCCCTGCCACTTCTTTCCCCCTCTGTAGCCCTTTCTTTCCCCCCCCATTTTCTTTGCCCCTCTGTACCCCTTTTTTTCCCTGCCACTTTTTTCCCCCTTTGTACCCCTTTGCTTTTTTTTTTCCGCCCCCGTGGGGAGGGGTTTTCCTGAAAGGGACTATTGGTTTGATAACGGGTCTTTTAATTCGGGTTTGAGAGGGGCTGTAAGTGTGGGGGAGGGGGTATCCAGTTTCTTCCCTGGAATACAGGAGTGAGGCAAGGGTGCGTCCTTCCCCCTTCACTTTTCAACGCTTGTATGGACGGGTATTGGACAAGGTTTTTAGATCAAAGTGATTTTTGGACATCCTTTCCGGCAACCCCAAGATCACTGATTTTTTTTTGGCCGATGATGCAGTAATCTTTGCTGGTCGCGGAGGTCCTGGTGTTTGGCTCCGAGGCGCTGCACGGGGGAGGCAAACCCTTGGGATTGGGGTTTCTCCGGCTAAAGGGACCAAGGTCAGGTATTTGGAGCCCTTACTAGATGAAGAAAGTACGTCTTTTTCATGCGTGTTTTGGGAGAAAAAAACCCCCAAAGCGGATGCGTCGGGTAAAAACCCTTTTGGCCCGGGCCGTTTTTCCCAAAACCTCGCGTGTGGCGGGCATTGAGATTTGGAAAAGTTTACATCCCTTTGGGTTTTAGCGCACCCCCAAAAAATGAGGGCCCGGGTCACGTAAGAAGTCTTAGGGCGGTTTGGCATAGCCCACGGTGTAGGGGACCGTAAGGGGGAGTTTTTGGGGGTTTTCGGACCTGTGCAGGAGGAAAAAAAGATCCGGATTTCAAGTCGCTTTTTGATCCCGTCTTATTTTGGGTTTGGGCCCTGGACATAAATAGTGAATTGAAGGGGACAAAATCAATCCCTTTGGTAATAAGTGGTCTTCGCAGAATCGGGGGGTATCGGGGATGTTTAAAGTGTCAAATAACAAATTGAAACCGTGGGGACGGGAATCGGGGGCCTATTCCCTGCATAGTCGTCAGCGCCAACTTGGCTATATGGGCATGTGGCACGCTCCCCTAAAACCCGATCCTCCCATCGGGGGTTGTATCGGTTAAAGGGGGACAATCCGGCGTGGAGGAGGGAGGCGGGCCCACTGGGGACCCTGGGGGGCGGGTCAAAAAACCCCGGGGGACCCTTTTCCTGTGGGTGGAAGGGCTGGGGTTTTTAAAAGGAAAAAACCCTGTTCTTTTCTTTTTCCGCCCGCCGGGGTCAAAACCGGGATTTTCGGTTTGGTGAATGAGCGTGTTTCCCCCTACACCACGGATTCCGGGTTTATTAGTCCCTTATTTTATTTTACTTTTTCCCTTTTTCTTAATTCCCTCCCATCCCAGTCCTAGCACAGTAAGGTTTCCCCCATCCACCTCGTGTATCCTCCTACCCCATTCCCCCGTTTTCCATCCTCCTAATAGGGGGGACTGTATAGCCCTTTTTTCTCCTGCTCATATCTGCCACACTCTATTATCAAGTGTTCAAATTTTTCCCTTTTTCCCTTCTACAAAAGCTACGGGCCCTTGGCCCTGCCCACCCCTACTCCAAAGCCTTCCCCTCTAGGGGTTCTGTCCTTCCCATAAACAAAAAACACACAAAAGAAAGGCCTTTATGAGACTCTCAAGAAATAGCATGAATTTAAAAGAAATCGTCCAGACCATTTCACATTTGATTTAAGGCAAAAAAATTTCATAGCCTTTAAACGAGTATATCAAAAATACGTTGCCTTTTTTGTATCCAGTCAGCCTTTTTTTAAATAATCCGCAATCAAAAATCTGAAAACCCCCCGAGTTTTCAAAACGCTCTCAAGGTTTGCAGACGCTCGGGGCTCAGGTCGGGACTTTAGCATAGGGGGGTCATCTTCCGCGTTTGACCCAGAGGCACGTTAAACCAGAGAAAAATATAGTACTTGAAGATATTTGGGTGTTTCTGATAATTTTTTTCTATACCCACATGCATGCATCCTTTATGGGTGCAGCAAGACAGCTGTCCCTTTCGAAAAAAATTTTGCACACGGAAAGGAGGGGGCGTGGGGAAAGGGTGATAAAACCCCCTATTGTTGTTGTTTTGGGTTGGGGGTTTAAAGGGGGCCGTGCAGGCTGGGGGCCACACCCTTTCTAGTGCCCCGAAGGTGCAGTATGAGAGGGGTTAGCAGGTTAGATCCTGTGCGTTGGCCCGATTGGGTGGGGGGAAAAAGGGGCCTGGTGTTGTTGGGGAATTTTTGAAGGCCAAGCCGGGGTTGGAAAAGCCACCAGGAGGCAGTAGAGTTGGCCTGCGGAGGAGGAGGGGGGGAAAAGAGATTGGGGGGAGTGCCGTGGGGTTTGGGGTGGTACAAAGGGAAATTTGCGGGGAGGGAGGTTTTCAGGTGTGCCCGGGGTAATGGGGCCCGGGGGGGCAGTGGGGGGGTCATCGGTCATCCCCATTTTGTGGGGGGTTGGGGGGTTGAGGGGGGTGGCCAACCGGGAAAGTTCTGGTGAGGGGTTTGGCCAAGGGCACGGCGGGGGGAGGGGGGTCCCAGTGGGTCGGTGTCATGTCGTATACGTCCAAGTAATTTGGACTTTTAAGGGGGTTCAGTCAGCTCATTGTCCCAGTGTCGGTTGCATGTGTCTGAAGGTTAGTCAGTGAATCAGTCAGGTCTTTTGGTCAGTCTAGGGAGGGGGGAAGGGAGGGGCCTCCGCTCCCGGCCCGGGCGGCCACAGTGTTGCCCTGACACCAATGTGGGAGGGCACCCATGAAGGTGGTTTGACATGGCCAGAGGAGGAAAAGTAAAAGCAAGAGGGGGGGAGGGGAAAAACAAAGGGAAATGGTGAGTGTGAGGGCGGGGGGACGTCGGATAAGTGGGGGGTTTGTGAGGGGTAGTAAAAAAGGGGTTACAGCAAAGGAGGGGGGCACGGGGGTGGCAAAATTGATGCCTCCCTGATGGCAAAAAAGTTTGCCGTCAGGAGGAGGCAGGGGGGGGAAACCCTCCAGGCGGGGGCAAGTGACCGGGCCCGGGGATGAACACCCGCCCCTACAGACGGAGGGGGCTGGCGGGACGGGGGCGTCGGTTGTGAATTTGGGGAGGGAGTTACTGTAGGGGGGGTGTGTGGAGGGATTTAAAAAAGGAAACCTGCCCTGCCCCGGAAGGCGGGCCTTGGACCTTTGGTGTAGGTGTGTAAAGGGGACAGAGAAATTAGAGAAGAGAGGGAAACCAAGGGCCAGGGAAGAGGTTTTCTCCAGAGGCAAAAAGGGGGGGGGAGCCACCCGGATAAAAAGCAAAGAAGGAGAGGGCTCGCTCTACGAAAGGTTTTGGGGGGCTTAAACCCGGCCGGGGGCCATGAAGGGTTCCCTACCGTGTCGGAGGAGGGGGGAAAGTGGAGGGCATGGCAGCTAGGGGAGGAGGCAAGTTTGGGTGGGTGGGGACCGGAGGTGGAGCGTCGGTTGTGACAGGGAGGAGAGGGAGGTTTCCCCGCCAAAGGGCTGTGATGGGGGGGGCCCGGGAAGGGCCCCCCAAAAGCTTACAAAGGGGGCATTATTCTGGAACATCTAAATTGTGGAGGGGGGAAAAGGTGGGGGCCCGCACCAAAAAACCTCCCCCACCGTAGCTAAGCGACTAGGGGTGTAAGTGCATAGAAAAAGGAGGGTTTTTCCTGTCCCCCACCCCACTTGACCCCTGCAAGGGATTCATTAAGTTAAGCCTCTTGAGGCACGAGGTCACCAGGTACTGTATGTGGGGCCCCAGGTTAGGCGGGGGCCTTTCCAAACAGTAAACCAAGGAATTTGTGCGGGGTTTGGGAAGGGAAAATTTTTTTGGGGGGACCCATTAATGGTGACCATTGGGATGTTGGGAATACCCCCGGGGTGAAGAACAGAAGGCAGACTTCGGGGCACCCCACGTCAGGCCCCAACGGGAGGGCCATGATGGCCCGGCCCTCAAGCCCTCGTTGGGAAAATGGTCTTGAGCCCCCGGATTTTGTGGGAGCAGAGCAAATGAGGAGATGTCATCAGGGATTTGAAAGAGTGCATGGTGCATGGGGGGGAGGGGAGGGGGGAAAATTTTGAAAGCCAAAATTTTTGAAGAGGACAGGACGAGGGGAGAAAACCCCGTGGGACGCCCCTGGTGACCGGGTAAGACCCGGGAAAGGGTGTTCCCGATCACCAGAGAGAAGGCCCCCGGGAAGGGCAGGGAAAGGGTTTTTTAAACCCCTTGGGAGAGGGGGGCCAGCAGGGCCCCGGGGGGCAAGTTTTTCAATGATGGCATTATGGGGGGAGGGTCAAAAAACCGCTGGAGGTCAATTTAAAAGGCCCATTGTGTGAAGGGTTTTGGGAAATTTCCCTTCCCGTATGTGGTTTCCCCCAGCTTTGGGGCAGGGGATCCAGGGTTCCCCCCCCCGGGGAGGGCGAAAAACCCCAAAAATGTTTGAGGAAAAAAGGGTTTTTGTGTTCCCAACCCCCATGTCAAAACCCACACCGTAAATTTTGTTCTATACTTTACTAAGATTTGAGAGAAGGGTAATGGGCCTATAGGAGGAAGCCCGACGGGTTTCCAGGCTTAAGAATAGGAATTGTGTGGGGATGACGCCAACAGAAGGGAACGTCCCCCCACAGCCCCGCTGGCCCTTGAGGACGTCCCGGGGGGAGGCGGGCCCGAGCATCGGGGGGCGGCGAAGAAAAATCGGGTTTGGGTGGTCCGGGCCCCCCCGCCTTCCCAGGGGACAGGCGTGTAAAACCCCAGGAAAACTGTGGGGGGTTTAGCAGGCTAATGTATGGCCCGGGGTTTTTAAGGGGGGAACACAGGTGGGGGGGTTTCGGGGGGCTGGAGGGGCCGAGTGTTGGGGGAATTTTGGGAGGCAAGGCACTAGGGCTTTTCGGCACAGTGACGAGGAGGGCACCGTTACTAAATTAAAAGGGAAAATGAAGGGGGGAGGGTGGACCAAACTTCCCGAAAAAAAAGGGCCAAGCCCGGAGACTGAGGAGGAGAAGGACAGGGAAGCACAAAAAAGGGGGCCCATGCCAAAACGTTTTTCATCAAGAAAAACACGTTTGATTTGGGCCTCCAAAAAAGGAAGCGGGGCTACGGAGCCAAAGGGGAAAGGGGTTTTTTTACGCCACGCAGTAAAGGCGTGGGTTTGGGCCCGGGAAGGGGGGTGCCGCCACTTCGGGAAACCCCCAGGGGATCCGGAAAGAGCGGGGGGGTGGGAAGGGGATTAGATGAAAGTGGTGGGACCCCCCCGGGCCACCAGGGTTTACCGTGAGGTATTGAATTGTATCCGAAAGAAGGGAGGGTAATGGGAAAGGGGGAAGTGAATTTTTTTTCTGATTGAAAAAAGCCCCCTTCCCCTTTGGGGAAGGGAAACCCAAAGAGGTTGGTGAAGGGGAGGGGGTGGTGGTACTGAAAGGGGGGAAAGGGAAAATTTCAACAGGAAAAGGTTGCTCCCCATGTAAGGGCCCGTTGTGACAGTGGTGAGGAGGGGGGGGCCATTTTCCGGGAGGTTTCCCAAAGGGGGAGGGGTTCCCGGAAAATGGATCAGTCCGGGAGGGAGGGCCCGGTGGGTAAGGAGAGATTTAAAAAAGCACTGTCCGCCAGAAAACTCCGAGAGGGGGCCGACCCGAGGGGGGTTTTTTTCGGCTCCTGGGGGGGCGGTTCCCCGAGGTCATGATGGGCATTAAAATCACCCATTATTAAAACTGGGGAGGAAAAACTGAGAGAACAAAATGCGGGGAAATTCCCGAAGGGGTTTTATCTAAACAGGATTGTATATCAAAAGGGAAACTGAAGGGGCCCTGAATCAAAGGTAAAAAGTCACCCCCAAAAGCTCCAAAGGGCCCCCTCCAGGGAAAGGAGTGATAGTGAGAGGGCTAGAAAAAGAGGGGGGCGGTGGACCAGCAGAAAACAGGGGCCCCCTCCTGCCCCCCCGGGGCCCCCTGTCCCCCCCTGTAGGGGGGAAAATAGGGTTTGGGGGGAAAAGGGGGGGGAGAATGCGTTTTGGAGCCAAAGTCTCAAGACGAACAAATAGAGGGGTGTATGATGAGAGGTGGTTTTAAAGACTGGAAGTTTGGTACAGAGGGACCGGGGGGTTTCCCGAAAATGGGAAAGGGGGGGGGAGTAAAGGGCTCACCCCGGGTGAGTGACATAAAGGAAAGGTTTAAAGGGGGTGGCAGGGATCGAATGAGGGGTTTTCCCTGAGGGTGGAACCTTAAAAAAGGAGATTAAAAAAATTCCCAAATGCAAGGGGGGCAATTCCCTTTAAAGAAGGGTGACCATGCAAAGCCCGAAAACATTTTCTTGGGGTGAGAAGGAGAAGGGGGCGCAGGGTTTGCACTGCCCAGTGGGGGGCAGGGGTGGTTTAGCACTGGCAGTTTGGGGATGGGGCGAGGGTGCGAAAGGGAGGGAAGGGAAAGGGGGGGGTGGGGGATTAGGTGATAAGGGGGTAGGGGGGGTGGAAAAATCGCCCCCAAACCTCCCATAGGGCCCCCCCGGCAGGAAGGAGGGCCTGTGCCCATATTTTAAATTGGGGGGATGTTTTTGGTTTTCCGGGGGGGTGTTGGCGCCTTTTGGGGGTTTTGGGGGAAGGAACCCAATGATATGGGGGGGGAGGGTGGGTTTTTACGCAGCCAGCAGCCCGCTGGACAACAGTTTAAAGGAGGGGCTTTATAGGATGGCAGGGGGCCGGGCCCTTTGGGTTAGGCGGGTAGGAGGGGGAGGGGCCCGGAAAAGGCGGGGATGGAAAGTGGCGGGCGGGGGAGGGGCGGGCTCCCTCCGGGGCCCCCCTTTGGGCGGGAAGGTCCCAGGGGGATGCCCCTCAGTTCCCCTTCAAATCCGAGAGGAAAAAAAGGTGGAGTAAAGTTTAAGGAGTTGCACTTGCCCGCCTGGGGGTTTAAAAGGGGGACGCTTATAGGTGGGGCGGTGGTCATCACCACAAAATGGCAGGACACCGGCCCGGGGACACTTCTCTGCAACATGAAAAACCGCTGCAGTTTCCGAAACGGGGCCTTTAGTTGCAGGGGGCATTTTCCCCGGCCAAAAAAAGGGAAAACAGCGGGGGACCCCCGGGAGGACAAAGGGGGGGTGTGGGGCCGGACCCAGTTTCACCGCGTTATTAGGAGGACCCGGGCTGGAAGGGGGCCCCGAAATTTTACCCGATTGCCCGGTTGGGGCCTTTCCCACTCACCCTCCCGGACGGGGGGGTCGGGGGGTCTTAAGGGCACTAACAATTCTGAAGGTGAGCCGTCAAGTACAGTAAGGGCCCCGCCCGGAAAAATCGTCATTTTTCATTTTGGGGGAAAAAGGGAAAATTCCCCAACCTGTAGGTGGGTCGTCGTCCGATGCAACCCAGCACCTTTACGGGAAACCCCTCCCCAAACGTTGTGACAGACTTGGGGGGGGGGCAAGGTTGTCAAGGGTTTGGGCCCCCTCGAATTTATTTCCTCTGCCCCCCCCCCCCCCCCGGGGGTGGTTTGAGGGTAAAACACCAAAAATTTTTTTTGAAAAAAGGGGTTAAAAAAAAAACCCTGGGCACCTTCCCCGGGTGTAAATGACCCGATTTCCCCAACTGACCTGAAAGTTTTTTTAGGCGGGTTGGCTGGGGAAAGGGAGAGAGCAGGCGGATTTCAGAAGCAGAGAAGTGGTGGGTATAGCATCCGTGGGGGGAGGAGGCAATGATGGGAGGGGGAAAGGGCGTGCAGCTTGAGGTTTATCAGGCAGGGGGGGTTCACCAAAACGGGGGGAAGGGCCCAGCGGGACCTCTTGGGGGCAGGGTTTAGTGGTGTCCATGTCCACGGCAGCCGGGGCGGCCGTGTCAAAAGGCGGGGATCAATCACCGGGGAAAAAAGGGGGGCCCGGGCACAGACATACACCGCACCACACAGCAGAATCAGGCACACTACAACTTAGTGTGTGTAGTGTCGTTGGGCGGTGAAGGATAGTAGCGGTTTTAAATTTGGGGGGAGGAGTGGAGCACAACCCTTTTTGTCACCACCCCGGGGAGCTCAAAGAAGGGGCCCATACAAGCCTATAGTGTTGGGGCGAGCAAATTTTGTTGAGAAACGGGGGTTTTAGGGGGGTACACAAACGGGTGAAAGGGCTGGGGAAAATGTGCAGCGTTTACTAGTCGCCTACCCAAAGGGGTGGGGTTGGGACGACAAAGTGTGAGGTGAAAAATGTGTACAGGGTGTGCTGGGCAAGGGGGGGCCCCCCCCCCCCCCCAAGCAGGACTCAGTCCAAAAACCATTTCCAGACCAGGTGGCCCTGTTAGACAGGGACGCCAGGACTGGCAGCAGCGGTGGGCCACCACCGACTATGAGGCTTTCCCTCTTAACAAGACCAAGTAAACCAAGTAAACCAGTTGTGGAGTGGGCGTGCCCTGTGGTGAGAGACCCTGTGGGGTGTGGCTGTCACACTTTCTGCCTTCCCGCCCGATATTTTCCAACTCATGCTGTAGTTAATGCTAGTATGTGGTTTCAGAGTAATGACGTTTGACTGTAGCTCCAAAACAAACCCATGGATTTTCTCGAAAGTACCTTCATTGTGATTCCACACACGCATGGTTAACCTTATTTACCAATCCATGGTTTTGGAGAAGTGCCAGGTCCTCCTGCTGAACCTCAGGCTCTGCTAACACCTGTTCATAAACCCTCGTACTCGGGGTCAAACATATAGGATCCCATGACAATCTGAGGTTTGTTTTCCTCATAGTATACGCGACCAGCGTCATTTTTTTCGCTGTCAGATTGAGCATCGTACTCTAAATCTGTCACAGCGACAGATTCACTGTCTGACACCGAAGTACAATCGCTCATCATAACATTTGCCGACAGGTTCAGACAGAGTGTCTGCGGGGCGTCCCTGTTCTGACGTCATCAATAACAGTCGTAGCCCTGTTGGGGGGGAAGATTTTTTTTTTTTTTTGCGCGCTTTTTTTCAAAAAATCGTGTTTTTCGGAAATAAGGCCTGGAAATCAATTATTTTGGTGGATTAGGTGTTTTGAATGTACATTCAACATAGTTCGGCAAAAAAAAAAAGGGTCTGGACGATTACTTTAAGTCATAGGAAAGTGGAAAAAAAAGAAAAGGAAGAGAGTTCCAGAGTTTACCAGTGAAAGGGGTGAAAGAGTAAAGATACTGATTAAAATCTTGCATTAGGAAGATGGACAGAATGGAGAAAACCGTGGGGGAAAAAACCCGCGCCGGGCAGGGGGCCATCCCACCTTTTTGCGTCGTCGGCCCCCCGTCATTAGCTCGTTTTTGCCTCGCGTACCCAGGGACCTCGTCAGTGGGTTGTGCCCTTTTAGTGAACCCCCTTGGGTGTGTTGGTTTTTTAGAGGAGCCAAGGTGCAATGTAACTGCAGGGGTTTGTTCCTTCGGCTACGCCTTAAAGGGCAGTTGTGTATTGTGTTAAACCTCCGTTTTAAAAATAGAAAATTTTGTACTTTGAGTGTTAAATTTTCCTCTATTCCCTTTGTGTTTTTTAAAACTACGTGTTACCCCCACCGATTGCTCCCCCCGGGTTTAGTCTCCCCCCGAGCCTTTCTACAGGGGGGAAAATTTAAAAGTTCGGGGCCCGCTCCTTTGGGGTAAATTAAGGGGGGAAGTCTTTGGGGGTTTTAGGGGGGGAAGCCCCCCAACATTATTTTTTATTATAACCCTTAAAAATTTAACAAAAAACCTATGGGGAAAAACAAAACAATAATAATAACAAGAAAATAATGAAAAAATATAAAAATAAAATAAAAAAAATAAAAATAATAACAATGATAATAAATAAAATAAAAATTTTAAAAACGATAATAATAAAATAATAATAACAATAACAATAATAAAATAAAATAATAAAAAAAATAACAATTTAATAATAATAAAAATAATAATAAAAAGATAAGAAAAGATTTTTTGGGATGTAAATTTTTGGGTTTTAAATTTTTTCAAAAAATAAAAATGAGAAAAAAAAAATCTAAGTAAGAAAAAGTACTAACACAAATTTAAAATGTTAGAAAAAATTTACTAAGACAAAAATGGGCTACTAAGAGAAATTAGACCCTTTAAAACCTTTTCCTCTCTCACCTCTCTAAATAGGGGTGCTTTAAAAAACCGGATCGGCCCGGATCTGGGGAGTAAACACTGGATCTGGGGAAAGTAAACAAAAGGGGGCAAATTTAGGGCCAAAGGGGTTTTAATAGTGCCTAAAAAGAGGATTTTTATACAGGGGACATTGGCGTATTTGGGGATCATAGTTTTATCAAATACGATATTAAAAGGAGGGGCTTTTTTATATTGAACAGCGATCTGTGTCATTTTTGTGTCTTCATTTTTTTTATTGTATTTATATGTATGTTTTTTATTTATTTTTTATTTTTTTTAATTTATAGCCATAATTGACACAGACTCCCCAGATAGAAACCCCTTTCCCAAACTTTCCTAAAACCCATGGATTTTGGGAAAAGGTAAGTTTTAAAACCCCCGGGGTTTCAGATTTCACGATTTGTTTTCCGGGGGGGGGTCTTGTCTTTCGTGACTCCCCCGGACGTCAACCCCTCGTCTCACGGTCCTCCCGTGGTTTGTCACGACAAAAACCCCAAAACGCCCTCGGGCCCCAAAAAGGGGAAAAAAAAGTGATTTCCCTCGGGATGACCGGCAGGGATACTAAAAGGGGAAACCCCCCCAAAAAAAGGGGAAATTTAATCGCGGGAAAAACAGGTTGACAAAAACCCCTTCCTTGCGTGGGAAAAATACTGCTTTGAAAACAGGGGAACAAGAAAGGGCCGTAAACCCCCCACGGGAAACCCTCAACCGTCGGCAGATTTTCCTCGTCGAAATTCAGCGCTTTTAACCAACCTAAAGGGTGACAAAAATTACAAGAAGGGGTTTACCGGGGTGACCCGTGCCCCATCTACATGGGGTCCCCCACCCGTCTCCCCGTAGTCGAGTCCCACGGCTACTTCCGGGTTTTTAAAGCCACACGGAAAACGCAAAGAACCCACCCCCGAGTATTCCGAACACCAGGTGTCACCCCGGACAAAAATTCCGCCAGCGGTGAAGGGCAAAAAAGCCACGAGTCGCATAAAACCCAAATTTTACTGCAGGACTTGATTTTCTGCACACCACCGGGGGAAACCTTAAAAAAATTCGCAGCCGCAAGTACTACATTAAAAAGACGGGCAGCCCCCAACCCAAACCCGGACTCCCGTAAAAAAACCTTAGCGGGACCAACGCAGACACTCGGCTCCTGGGCAGTTACCGAGCCAATGACTCGGTGCGTCAAAACTGAAAAACTTTGGTGGGCGTTATATATTTTAAAGACCCTACCGACATCAAACGTTTTTTTTTTTGCAGCGGGGAGAAACCCCTGGGCGTTTACAAAAAAAATTTAATTGGGCAGGGGTTCCCTCACAGCAAATTGTTTCCAAACCCGCTTGCCTTGTCCCAAAGTGAAAACAGGGGCTTTCCCCTTATTCTGGGACCATTTTTCTTTTCACGGGTTTGTCACCTTTTACTCGATCATCCCTTTTTTTTGACTTTAGCGGGGGCCCGCCTTTCCCAGACACAGAAAACCCCCAAAATAATAATTTGGCCCCAGACGACGAAAGGGCAGCCCTGCGACAACCTCAGCTTTAAAATTTCCCCTCAAACCCAACCTCCCCTTTCACAAACCCCCACCTGAACAAAAAACTTTCCCCCCTTTTTAAAAAAAAAAAGAAGCCCACACAGAGGAAAAGAAAGGAAAAATCATTCAAGGGGCAAAATTTCGGTTTCCCCGGGAGTCATTTTAGCAGGGGCGACACCATAATATACGACAACCGGGTTGGGAACCCTTTTCCGACGGGCATCGCTGGCCCCCTTCCTGTTTCCCTTTTTTATTTCACGACCCGGGTGGCTCCCCTAGTGCCAGGTGGTTTTCCCCCGGGTTTTCCGGGGGCGCTGGATGCATTTTACAGACGTGGGGCCAAAAAAATTTGCGAGAGCGTCAAACCCCGTATTGGGAAAAATCTGAAAAGACGGGAAACCCCAACCAGCCCCACCACCCTCGCCAAAGGGCCCTTATCCCAAATTTAAAGGGACCCAAAACAAGGAGTGGAGAAGCCCTGATCCCGTCCCCGGTAAATTTCAAAATACCAAACCCCACTCTGCAGGTTGCTCCATCAAAAAAAGAGTGTGTAAAAGCAAAACCCAAAAAGGGGCGGAGACCCGAAACTTTTGGAAAAATTTTTTTGGCCCCCAGAAAGGGTAATTTTTTGCAGACAGGCGGGAACAAGCTCCGACGGGCCCGGTCACCCCATAAACCCCCGTCCCTGGGGGCGGGAAAAAAACCAAAAACCCAAAAAAAACGGAAAATAACCGAGCGCTCCACCCACGACAAAAGAAGGCAAAGAAGATGAGGAAAAATAAGTAAAAGGAACTTTCAGTGAAAAATCTTTTCTATATTTTTATTGACGTTTTACAGTAAAAGCCCTTTTAAAAATCGGCACGATTTGGGGCCTTTTGCCCTTGCCGAGTTTTTCAATGTGCCGATTTTTAAGGCTTTTTTACGTGGACCCTAATGATTGTTTTAAAATTTTTCATTTGATTTTATTTTTTATATGTTTTAATAAATTTTTTCCCTTAAAGTAAATTTTTGACCTTCACCTTGATAAGGGGAGCCAAAAAATTTAAAAATTGCTACTTTGAAATAACCCAACCCCCCAAAACTGTCGCCCATTTGTGGGATAACCCCACAAAACTGTCGACCATTTGTGGGATAACCCCAAAAACTCCCCCATTTGTGGGATAACCCCACAAAACTGTCGCCCATTTGGGATAACCCCACAAAACTGTCGCCCATTTGGGGGGATAACCCCACAAAACTGTCGCCCATTTGTGGGATAACCCCACAAAACTGTTTGCCAGTCCCTTAAAATGCTTAATGTCCCTCATTTGGTTTATTTTATAGCTCCGATCCGGTGTTTACTGCTCGACCCGGGTCTGGTTTTTGTATGGACCGCTCTAAATAGCTTCTTCCTTCTCTCTCTCACGTTTAAAGTAATCCATTTGCTTCTTTCCTTCCTGCCTTGCCTCCCCTCCTCCCCCCTCCTCCTCCTCCTTCCCCCTTCTCCTCCCCTCCCTATACAACGTGATCCCCGAAAACTATCAGATTGGAGTGATAAATGGCTATTAAAATTCAATTCCGATAAATGTAAAGTAATGCATATAGGCAACGATAACTCAAATACAAACTATCAAATGCAAAAAAAATCGTTAACTGAAGAAACAGCAGGAAAAGGATTTAGGTGTCATCATCATAATGATCTTAAAACCAGTACGCATTGCCTGGCTGCCAGTAAAAAGGCGAATATAAATGTTGGGGCTTCATTAAACGCAACTTTGAACAAAAAATCCGAAAGTAATGACACGATTATACACGCCTTGGTTAGGCCACACTTAGAATATGCCGTTCAATTCCTGGTCGCCTGTTTCGTAAAAGATCAAGCAAATTGGAATCAGTTCAAAGAAGAGCAACCAAACTAATTCCATCTCTGAAATTTTATCTTATGAAGAGAGACTGGGGGGAAACTTAATATTTTTCCTTAAAGGATCGTAGAATCCGTGGGGACTTGATAGAAACCTTTAAGATCGTTAAAGGATTTGATGTCATTAATCAACAACACCTATTCGAGCTTTCTCCTCAAGTGACAACAAGAAACGAGGGTTTAAAACTGAACGGTCAACGTTTCATCACAGATCTCCGAAAGAATATTTTCAATGTTAGAGTTGTCAATGGATGGAACAAATTACCAGCTAATTTTAGAAGCCAGCACAATAACTTTATTTAAAAACAGACTTGACACTATTGTAAAGAAAATGGGTTTTGATAGTGCCTGCAATTCATATTATAGTCCCCCGGATCGATTAGTGTCAGCGGTAGTTTGTGAGTTAGCATAACTTCATATCCTATCATTCTTCACTACGAACTTCCATGTTCTATCTTCTTTAGGGACATGGTACCTTTTTTTTCCAACTGTCCTCTACATGTAGTTGATAGTTAGTAGTATGTTCAGCAGATACCTCGTTATAGACCAATAGCTAGCCTGTATCTGTTCTTCCTATGTATTACTACGTATATGTTGCATGGAGAAGGAAGGGAGACGCAGGCTGGGCACTTGCAGGTTTAAATATTCTTGTTACATTTCCTGAGACCAAACTCCTGCCACTCTCTCTTGTACAGGAACTCTGGCTATTCTCCCCGGCTGTTATCTGTGGTGACTCTCCCCTCTGAGCTCCGACGGGTTCCCAAAGCCGTCTCTATGTAGAAAGCCTGCGTCTGGGAGGCGAGATGGACGGTGAGTCATCATCAGAGTGGGCCCTCCACGACCACAAGTCATCATGAAATCGGGTAATTTCCAAACCTAATTTATGTTTATCGGAATAAAAGATATACTGTATCTTCGGAAATGTTTGTTCTATAATTTTTAAAAATCAAAACATTTAAAAAAAAAAAAACCGATAAAAAACAACTAAATACAAAAAGGGGGAAAATTGCCCTTTTAAAGGGAAAGAAAAAACCTGCAAAATAGTACAAAATAATGAATCGGGAAAAATTCCCCGATTGATGATGTATTTTATTTAGGTTAACGCTAATTTATGATAAATTTCAGATACAAATATAGCAATGGAAAGCTAATTAAATTCCGCTTTATGATATTCTCCATGTAAAATGTTTTTGAGCAAAATATTAAATGGCGAAGAGTTAAGTCAAGCATATTTCTTGAGTCTCTTTAATGGCATTTTCTAGTGTGTTTACGGTTTTTTTTTTTGATAATATTAAAGAACAAACATTTCCGAAGATAACAGTAAAATCTTTATACTGATAAACAATATTAGGTAGGTAAACTTGTCATCTCGGTGGCCTCGTACAGACTCCGTCCGTGACGTCATCAATCTCCGGCGCAGGTTTTTTACATACAGACGGCTTTGGCGTTACCCTAAGGTCCCCATGCTTTACTTTACATTGAATGCACACAGCCACTCCCTCCTCACAGGTGTGTCTGGATATGCCTGGCAACACGACCCTTGCTAGGAAACACTTGCCGCAATATCACATTTGTATTTCCCTCTCGCCAGTGTGGGTGAGCATGTGTCTGTTAAGATTGGCTCTTCGGGGTAAATGTTTTCCACACTCCTGACACTCAAAGTTTCTCTCACCAGTGTTGGTGACCATGTTTTTGTTAGACTGCCCTTCCGGGTAAATGATTTCCTACACTCCGGGCACTCAAAGTTTCTCTCCCATTTGGGGGTGAGCAGTGTGTGTTCGGGACTGCCTTCCGGGGAAATGTTTTCCTACACCCTGGCACTCAAAGTTTCTCTCACCAGTGTGGGGTTGACCAGTGTTTGTTAGACTGCTCTTCTGTAAATGTTTTCCACACTCCTGGCACTCAAAGTTTCTCTCACCAGTGTGGGTGAGCATGTGTTGGTTAAGAGGGCTCTTGCAGGTAAATTTTTTACCACAATCCTGGCACTCAAAGTTTCTCTCACCAGTGTGGGTGGGGATTTTTTTTGTTAAGATTGCTCTTGTGGGAAATGTTTTCCACACTCCTGGCACTCAAAGTTTCTCTCACCAGTGGGGTGAGGATGTGTTGTTAATTGGCCCTTGGGTGAAATTTTTTCC
The DNA here is from genome assembly GCA_016584305.1 of Chionoecetes opilio. Taxonomy (NCBI): domain Eukaryota; kingdom Metazoa; phylum Arthropoda; class Malacostraca; order Decapoda; family Majidae; genus Chionoecetes; species Chionoecetes opilio. Next base: position 29,664 of record JACEEZ010013409.1, on the reverse strand, counting down.
CTACATCCGGGCCCACTCAAAGTTTCTCTCACCAGTGTGGGTGAATGTGTGTGTTCAGAGGGCTCTTGAGGTAAATGTTTTCCTACACTCCGGGCACTCAAAGTTTCTCTCACCCAGTGTGGGTGAATGTGTTGGTTAAGATCCTCTTGCAGGTAAATGTTTTCCTACACTCCTGCACTCAAAGTTTCTCTCACCAGTTGGGTGAGGATGTTGGTAGATGGCTCTTGAAGGTAAATGTTTTTCCTACACTCCTGCACTCAAAGTTTCTCCCCACCAGTTGGGTGGGGATGTGTGGTTAAGATGGCTCTTGCGGTAAATGTTTTCCTACACTCCTGACACTCAAAGTTTCTCTCAACCAGTGTGGGTGACCATGTGTTGTTAAGATCTCTTGGGTAAATGTTTTCCACACTCCGGGCACTCAAAGTTCTCTCACCAGTGTGGGGTGACCAGTGTTTGTTAAGACTGCCCTTTTGGTAAATGTTTTCCTAACCCTTTTGGCACTCAAAGTTTCTCTCACCAGTGTGGGTGAATGTTTTGGTTAGAGGGCTCTTGAGGTAAATGTTTTCCTACACTCCTGCACTAAAAGGTTTCTCTCACCATGTGGGTGAGGATGTGTTGGTTAAGATGGCTCTTGCAGGTAAATGTTTTCCTACACCCCTGACACTCAAAGTTTCTCTCCCCAGTGTGGGTACCATGTGGCTCCTAATACCATCCTTACGAGTGAACACTTTCCCACAGTGGTCACACCTCAGCTCTGTCTTGGCGTGTAGGGGTTTGAGGATTTGTGCAGTAATGCCAGCCTTGCTGGAGCACACTTTGCCACAGTGGTCACAAGTGTAGGTGCTCACGCCCTCCATTGCAGCACTACTTCTGCCAGCACCCCCTGTGTGGGAGGCGTCAGCTGGCCCTGCAGGAACCCCGGCGGAGGCCCCGGGGATAAACCCAAGATTCCCTAATACAAGGGAAGCCGGGAGGAGTCCTGGGGGGGGCGCCGACCTGGACTCTTCACCTCAGCACCTTAACATTGGTGGCCGTCACACAAAAAGCAGGCAAGTGCTTCCTGAAGGGTGCTTCCGCTTCCCCCCCTCCAGCCAACACCTAGCCAGTGTGTGCAGCCAAGGAGAAGGCCGGGAACAGGAGCCTCACGCCACCACTCTACACAAACACAGCAGTGACATCACATCACCGTTTACTTTTGCAATGAAGTCAAGAAGGTTTGTGTGTGGTGAGTGCCCCAAATAAACACAGGTGAAAGGATGTCACATGCACTCCCTCACTGCTACACACACACACACAAAACGCTCTTTTCCAATCAAGGGGAACTCTCAAGGAGAGCAGATTTCCCGTTTGATTGGAAAAGAGCAAATATTGTGCCAATTCACAAAGGAGGTGACAAAGAAGAACCACAAAAATACAGGCCAGTATCATTAAAAAGTGTATTTGGCAAAAATGTGTGAAAAAATTGTGAAGGACAGATGGTTGAAATATTTGGAAGAGACAAACACACTTGCAGGGGGCCCAGTTTGGATTTAGAGGAGGAATGTCATGTACAACAAATCTATTGAGCTTTTACTCGAGTGATCGATGTGACACAGGAAAGAAAAGGGGTGGGTCGATTGCATTTACTTGGACCTAAAAAAAGGCATTGACAAGGTACCTCATAAGAGACTCCCTCTGGAAGCTAGAACATGTAGGAGGTTGAAGGGGGTTTTGCTGAAGTGGATGGAAGACTTTTGAGCAACAGAGAGATGAGAACAGTAATAAAAGATAAAAAGGGTTCAGAATTGTGCAGTGTGATAAGTGGAGTTCCTCAAGGATCAGTATTGGCCCAGTGATGTTCTTGGTCTATGTAAATGTTTATGGCAGAAGGAGTAAACAGTTATTAGAGTTTATTCGCTGATGATGCTAAATTACTAAGAAAAGTACAAGTAAAGAGGACTGTGAGGATTTACAAAAGGATCTAGATAAGATTTCAGATGGAGTCAACTATGGGAAATGGAGTTTAATGCCAAAAGTGTAAAGTAAATGGAAATGGGCAGTAGCAAAAAGAGACAGAGAGGAAAGTTTTCGATGGGAAACGAATGGATAATCAAAACAAAGGTCGAAAAAGATCTGGGAGTATGGATTAAGGACAATTTGTCCCCAGAGAAGCATATAAACAAGATCACAGGAGATGCTACCAGTTTGCTGAGGAATATAAGAATGGCATTCAAATATCTGGATGAAGAGATGATCAAGAAATTGATAACATCTTTGATTCGCCCAAAGGTTTGGGAATATGCGGCAGTGATTGGTCACCACATAAAAAAAAGGGATATAAGGAAGATTGAGAGAATACAAAGAGCAGCCACAAAAATGGCTCCAACCTGAGAGATTTTAACATAGAAAAAGACTTTCAAGACTAAAACTCCCAAAACACTTGAGAAAAGAAGAGAAAGGGGAGTTTTTATAGCAGTGTATAGAGCACAATGGGTCTGGAAAAAATTGAAGAAATTATCTGTTTGTGTGGACGACAGAAGTACAAGGGGTCATGAAAGAAATTGAAAAGGACAAACATGCAAGAGGACATAAAAAAATACAGCTTCCCTTATAGAAGCATAGAAGCCTGGAACGGGCCTTGATGCAGAAGTGATTAATGCAAAAAAGTTTTCAGGATTCAAAGGCAAGCTGGATAATAGTAGATTTGGAGACGGACAGTAGGGAGCATAGCTCTTTTCCCTGTATGTTACAACTAGGTAAATACACACACCCACCAAATCCTATGTAGGCTACAGGACATGATAAAGAGGTAATTACATCATCTAAATAATAAAAAGAAAAACTTGATAAAACGGGACATTAAATATACCTGCAAGAGGGAGAGAGAGAGAGAGAAAGAGAGAGAGGCGACATTATCACGCTGCGTCAATTGAGAGCAATGGAAAAAAATGGACATTACAGTAAAGCCTCTCTAAAGGGAAAACCATATAATTCAAAACTTCGGATAATTCAACTGTTCAGGCCGTTCAAATTTTTCAATAACTTTCCATAATTCGAGCTAGTTTGAATAATCCTTAGCCTTACTAGTGGCCCAGTGGAGTCCGACCTCCCCCATGCGGTGCCGCGGCTGCCCAGCGTGCTCTGATATATGATCATTACGTATAAATACAATAGGCGGAGAAGAAGGCGGGGGGGGGAGGGAAAGGGGAAAGGGGGGAAGGAGGAAGGAAGGGAAGGGAAGGAGGGGAAGGGGAGGAGGGAAGAGGGGAGGGGTGGGACAAGGAAGGAGGGGAAAGGAAGAAGGGAGGGAAAGGGAGGAAAGACATTTTAAATTGTTGAAAAATTAGGAGGACCAATTTTAATCCTTCGCTTTTAAATCCTTCAAGTCTGGGAAAGTCCCCGTTCTTAGTCCTAAGGTAAAGTATGGCATTAGGGGGCCAAAGGATTTAAAAATAATTCTAATTTTACCAATTTTAAAAGCTTGTGTAATTTTGGGAAATTGTTTAAAATATTAAATCATTCATTATTGTTTTAAATTTTTAAATTTTGTTTTTAAGGGGGATTTAAAATCTTGGAATATCCAGTCATTGTGATTGGCCCGAAATAAGGCTCAATATGAACAAAATACTCAGATTCTTTTTCAATGAAAGCAAGAAAATTTTTTTTAACAAATTTTTAAAAAAATATTAAATTTTGGGAAACTGAATTTATTTAAATATTTTTTAATAATAAAAAACTGGTAATGATAGGAAAAAAGGGCCCAAAAAATAATGAATAGAGAGTTACCCGGTTAATTTGACTATTAGGTAATTTGACCAACTTACCCAAAAGATGTTGGGTTTGTTGTGTTTGGTTTTGGGTTTTGAGGTGTGTGGTGTGTGGTGTGTGTGTGGGTGTGGGGTGTGTTTGTGGCCTTTTCTTTGACACAATATTGAAACCTTCCTTGTTTAACCACAAAACAGGGGAAGCTTCTTTTTATTAGGAGAACCCACCGTGTACTTACAGATATTTTGATTTGCCTGGGCCCCGGGTGCACCCTCAAACCAAAATATGTTTATTTTATCCTGGGTTCCACCTTGGATTTGGCCCCTTTTTGGTTAAACACCTCTATGACTTCCCGCCAAAATTTGGATTGTAACTAAATTTACCTTATTTATTCAGAAACTCCCCTTTTGAGTTCCGCAACAATTATAAATTAAAAACAAAATAGACCCTTATTTCCCCCCATATTAAGATGGTTAACTTATACTACTGTTTCTGGTTAAAAATAATGCCAGTTATATCAGACTACCACCCTTTATTTTATATGTTGTCCAAGGTGTGGCTTAAATTATACAATTTTTACAGGACGAAACCAAAACCCTCAGCTTTAGTGGGGTTTTGTACGCGTCCCGGGTTTCCACTCTGTTTTTTTTTTAATATTAAGCCCCGGAAGGGCACCCGAACTAAACACAAATGGCGACCTTTGTAGCCCCTTTAACCAGAAATCCGGGTGAATTGTTAATTTTCGACCCCGTCTGTATCGAAAAACTTGTTTGATTGTTAAAGACTGACAGCATTTTTATGGTTTACAAATGGAAAGATCAGTAGCCTTCCACTTTCTAAAAAGGATTGATTAGTATTAACCCACAAGGGTTTCCCAAAAAAAAAGGTGCTGGGTTTAGGGTTTTTCCCCTATAGGGAATTACTGTTTCTGGGGAAAAAGGGGTTTAGGGATTAATTTTTAAAGGAATTTAATTTAAATTCCCAAATAATTTGGAAATTATTCCCATAGATCTTTTCCATTTATGGGGTGGTTGTTTAAAAATGAGGAGGATGCCGCAAATAAAAGGGGATAGGAATTTAATTTTAAAAAATGTAAGGTTTAATTAATATTGAGTAAGAGATAAGGGCGGATAGAATAATTGAATAAATTTTTTAAAGGATTTGAATAATTAAACCCTTTCCGGTAAAAAAGACCAATGCGCGGGCAGCTAGACCCAAAGGAAAACAACGTAAATGGTGTGTGGGTGGAGGTCCAGAAAGGTAGTTATTCCAGCCCTTTGGTTAAATTTCCCGATTAAGAGGATTATGAAGTGAATTGGAAATAGTGAAAACAAAGACGTTACCCACGTAATCCGCCCTTTTCTATTTTACTTGATTATTAACGAATAATTCCTTACGACCCCCAATAAACGGCCCATGGGGTTCCGGTCCCTTTTTACCAACGGGCGGCCCCCCATCGTACCAAGGGCAGTTGGAAAATTAATGTTCCCCCCTTCCCCGAAAGTACAAATTATATTAGACCTAGGGTTATTTTCCCTGGATTAGAAATGGGTAATAGTAAGTGCAAAAGTGTAAAAATGACGTCGTTAATCCGGTCTCCTTTCAGTATGCGTTAAATTGGGGCCCAATAGCTTTGGGGCCACAATAACAGTCACTCGTTCAGGTTTTCCTAAAACCCTCCCCAGGATCACAGGAACAGGCAGTGATGCCTACAAAGTTCCAACCCCCAAAAAACCGGAGCCGGTAATTTAGGAGATGGTCGGTTAAAAATTAAGGGCCCAAGATGAAAAAAGGGGGGAAAGGAGCGCGGGGTTGGGCGGTTCTCCCAAAAGGTACCCCCGGAAAATTTGACAATAAGTAAATTAGGGGGACGAAAATGCAAAAAGCTGGTAAATTCGGATTTCTCAAATTCCCACCCAAACTCTAGGTAAAGGAACAAGAGGCCCCCAAAAATCTTTGGCTTCGCACCTCCCCCTTTCCCCAACGGGGAATGTGAAGGAGAGGCCCCGATTTCCAACCAACCGGAGAGGACAGAGGGGGGCACCTGGCGGAAGGCCCGGGGGGGAGGTTTCCCCCGGGCGGCGCGGATTTACCAACTCCGAACTAACAGCCGGCACAATGAAGGACTGAAAAGGGGAATCCCCAAAAGAAAAAACACAAGCGGCCCAACTCATAGGGGGTTTTAAAGGGGAATCCAAGAAAACTTCGAATCGCCATCCTCTCCTAAGGAAAACTAATTAAAAGGACAGAGAAGTTGTCGGAGCGGGAAGAAAACATCGCAGCTGAATGCCAAGTCCGGAAGGAAGGGATAGCGGTTCGAAGAGGAACGGTCCAAGCGGTTCCGGGAAGGAGGCGCCGCCGAGAAAACGAAAGCGGAACCCAAAAAACCCAAAGGTGCAGGAGAAAAAACTCCTGTCCACCTCTCGACCCGGGCGGGGGACCTGAACCGGAAAAGGCCCGATTCCTTCTTTCCTTTCAATTGGATGAGGAGAAACGGTGGCGGGAGTTTAAGTTGCGAAACCCGTCAGGGAAGACATGGGTTCGGGTTTTGAAACACGGTTCACATCTGGCAAGTTTCGGGGGGAGCAGACCGAGAAGTTTTGGGGCTGGGCCAAGTCCAGAGGTGGTCCTGGATTTTACGGGAAAAACTTCGCTCTTCCTCTCTGGCATACGAACCGAACGCTCCTTTCAAGGGACGTGGACCTGCCGGGCGGATGGAAACTCGGAGGACTGTAGAGTTCTCGGCCCAAGGATGGCCAGCAAGGCTAAGGGAAGAACTTTGGCTTCCGAACCCGTGTCGAACCCCCTGGGAGGCATGGATTCTCATTCACTGCGGGGAAGGCGCCCCCTTCCGCTCCTGCCCGGGGCTCAAGGCCCCCGGGGTGGCCAGGCCTCTCTCGTCGCAATGGAATTTCCCCCGCACCTGGGGGACGAAAGGGGCCGGGTTCCCCGGGGGGCCCTTGGCTGGGGACTCAAGAATCTTGCCCCCGATCTCCTGGCAAGCTTGAAAAGACGTGCCTTCCTGAAAGGACTAATGACAAACCTTCCAAAGGAGGCGAAAACCCGGCCCACTTCCCGTGGTAAGGTTTCCGAAAACCCAAATTCCTCTTCGAATCCCAAAAAAGGGGGAGGAAGCGATTCACATGACAAGCATTTTCTCGAAGAGAACTCAGCGATTTGGGGGAGAAGGTGCATGTCAGTGCCCCCCTTCGTTCTTCGGAAAGCCCTGCAGAGGACCGACCGGAAGGGGTCCCTGGAAGGACCGGCCTTGGGGCAACCCCCATTAAACCTCGGAAAAGGACCGCCTCCCAGGGCAAAGCCGCTGAGGGGCACCTTGTACGTCCGGGGCCGAAGCGGCTTCCGGGTAAAATTTGCTAGAGGCAGCAGGAATTGGGGCAAAGGAAAGGCCTCAAGAAGGCCCCAAGAAAAAAAAGAACACTTTCCCCCTTTTTTGGTTCCAAAAGGTCCTTTTTTTAAAAATGAGGAGGGGTTCTTGTGAAGGTTTGAAATTTGAGGCGCCTTAAAACCCCAAACCATTTCACAGGGACCTTTTTATGGCAGTGTGCGAGAGGGGCACCGCCAAATAAAAACTGGGTCCGGGGCCCCCCAGTATCTACACCAATGTAATAGGAAATTTAAAAAAATGGGACTTTCCAAGCGTTTAGAAAAAACCATGAAAAAATGCGTTTTTCATAAACCCAAAATTTGGTATTTCCGTTTTTAAGGAAAAGAGTTATTTTGTGCCTTATATTCACCATTTAAAATTTCCCCAGGAACCCCCTTGGTTTGGACAGAAGTCCGAGAAATAGAAAAAAAAAAAATTCTAGTTTTTTTTATACTTGGGGTAATTTGGGTTTTTATATTTGGTTAAGGTTAGTTGAATATTTTGTAGTTAAATAACTTTGGTAATTAGAAAAATGAAGAATGGTAAAATTTGGGAAATTTTAGGGAAATTGGTAAAACTTGGGTTAAGTTAGTTGGGGTTTGGTAAAACTTTGGGAATTTGGTTGGGATATTTGGTGTTAAGTTTTTGGTTAATAGGTTTCCCGGGTTTGGTTAGTACCTAGTATCCCTGGGAGTTTGGAGGAAAATTGGGTTAAAAATTCTTAGATACCTTTGGGGTTAGTGTTGTAGTATCTTTGTGTTAAGGTAGGTAGGGATATTTGTGGTTAAGGTTAGGGGTATATTTTTGGTTAATAGGTAGGTTTAGTACTTAGTGGAATATTTTTTCGGTTAGGAACTTTTTTGTTTTAATTTTATGGTTTTTTGGGGTAAAACTTTGTGGTTTTAAAAGGGGATTGGGAAATTTAAAGGTTTTCTTGGGGGGAAGGTAGGAGGTTTGGTTTTGGGTTTAGTTTTTTTAAAATATAGTGCACTAAAATGTTTTTTTTATACATTTGGGACACATATGATTTTATTATTATACTATGTTTTTTTTGGGGAGCCATAAATCATTATTTTTGTTTCCCCCCCCACCCAAAAACCCCGTATTCCCGCCAGTTCCCCAGGCTTGTTGGCTAGGGGGGGAAGAAAAAAAAGATAGGGGGGGAAGGGGTTTTTTCCTTCCAAAATTTTTACCCAAAACCCCATTGTAGGTCAAGAAAAAATAGTTTTTGTCCCCTGAAAACGAACGTGGGAAAATCTTTTTTCCATAATTATCAAAGTTTTTTTCGTACCCGGTTTTTTTTGAGTTTTTTTCCCTCACTGATTTTTTAGTTTTTTCGTACATAAACCCGTGGTGGGCCCTTTCGGGAAACCCCAGTAAAACAAGTTCAACTCTGAGCTGAGTGTAAAGAAAAAACTTTTTGGGTACGAAACGACTACGGTTTCAATAACTATGAAACAACTTTTTGGTTTTACGATCTACTGGTGGGACGAAAAAAACTTGAGTACGAACTGACTTTCACCCCCCTCACCACTACTACACTAACTACCCCTACTGCTACTTTCTACTAAATACTACCACTGCTACTTAAATGCTGCTACAAGGGCGGTTTACACAGTTCCCTCCCAAACCCTTTTGTAGGTAATTTTGCAAAATTCCTCCCGGGTTTTTACGCCCTTTTACAAAATTTTTTCAACATTTCAACTCAGCCGGTTTTTTTTTTTTTCATCGAAATTTGGGAAAATTTTAGCCAAAAGTTTTGTTATTTAACCCCCTAAGAAATCAGTTTTTTTTTTTTTTTCCTGGATTCACGAGCTTACACATGATTTTTTTTACGTGTCACACATTTACCCCTCAACTCGTTGGGGAGAAACAATTTTCGAAAATTCCCCGGGAAAATTTTTTGAAAAACACGTACATTCCCGGAAATGGAATTGGTTTTTTCGGGGGGGGACCGGTCGCCAAAAAGCTCGTCAATTTTGCTGAAAGGGGAGTGAAAAATTTAAACTTGAAAATAATAAAATAAGTTTCTTTTTATTTGTTTCCCTCTATATTGGTTTGAATTTGATAAGTTTTTTTTTCAGTAGCAACCCAAATTTTTCAGGCTATCTTAATCGATGTCAATGCCCCCTGTTTTTTTTTATTTCTTGTTTTGTTTCGGTTCTGTTTGTTTTTTTTTGGGAATTATGGAGGAGAGTTTTTAAAGTTCGTTTTCCCGAGACACCACTAACCTTTTTCTTGGCCTAAAAATAAATTTTTTGTTTCCCCAATGGTGCTAGTTTTTTTTTTGGGGCAAACCAAAAACCAAAAAAAAAAAAAAAAAAAAAAAAAAAGAAACCCCAAACCCAAAAACCCTTTTTTTTTAATGAAAACCCAACCCAACCTAACCTTTAAACCCAACCCCCAAACCTAACCCAACCCATGAGTTTTTTCATGATTCCAAAATTTTTTTCGGGGCACAAAAAATCCTATTTTTATAAACCCAAAATATGCCCAAAAGGGGGAACTTCTATTTGAAAGTAACTTTCTTAGTTTAGGGCCTAGGAGGGTCATCTTGGGTTTTATTTTAAAAAATTTTTTTCAGAAACCCTTTTCCCCTGATACCTTTTTGCAATAAGCATTTAACAAATTTTTAAATTTTTTCCCCCAAAAAGCTACCTTTTGTGGCCCTTTGTGAAAGGTGGGGAATTTTTTTTCAAAGCAAAAAAAATTTTTCTTGTTTTGATTTTAAAAACCTCAAAAGGGGTTGCTGTTGTAGGGAGTATGGGGTTTGTACGAAACAGCTTGTGTACAAAACAGCTTGTGTACAACGAACCTTTACTGGGACCCCATCTCTGCCGCGCAAAAAAAGAACATAGGGAAAGCCCGGCTCCTCTTCTTCTTCTTCTTGTGACCTGTTCTCTTATTTATCCGGGGTTTTTGGGAGATCGTCTGTCAACTCGGGGTCGAACTTTAAAACATATTCCCCCTTTTTTTTTCCCCCTCCCACTTCTTCCCCCTTTGGCCCCTTTTTTTCCCGGGACCCCCTTTCTTTCCCCCTTTTGCCCACCTTTTTTTGGGAAGGGAAAAGGCACAACAGGGCATTTTTAACACAGACATACCCCTCCTTAAACTCCCCTCCTATACGTCTTCTAAAATCCACGAAATTTTTTTTTTCCCAAGCCTGCTTTAAAAAACACCTTTTTGTTTTTTTTTTGTTTGTTTAGGGGAAAATTTCCCTCAAGCCATAGTGATCTCCCGCTGCAGCATTGGGAAAAATGTTTAGTTTGGGGAACCCCCCCCGGGGAGGCGGGCCAAAAACCCCCGGCTAACACCCGGGGACCCATTCCTTCTGGGTACGGGGGCTTGGTTTTTAAGGAAACACCCGTTTCTTTTCTGTTTCCGCTCCGCCGGGGGATTAAAACCCGGGACTTCTGGGTTTGAATGAGCGTGCTTCCCCTACACCCGGATCCTGTGTTATTATACCTTGTTATTTCTACTTTTTTCCTTCTCTCTTCTTATCCCTACAGTCCTAGAAAGTAAGGATTCCCCCCCCACCTCGTGTATCCTCCTATCCCATTCACCGACCCTATCACTCCAAATATGGCTGTATCAGCCTCCCTCCTGCTCTATCTGCCCACTCTATTATCAAGTGTTCATAGTTTCCCTTTTTTTCTCTACCAAGCTACAGGCCTGGCCCGCCATCCCTACTCCTACCCTTTCACCTCTATTTTCCTGTCCTTACCAAAAACATAAAACACACTAAAAAAAGGCCCTTAGAGATCTCAAAAAATATGCGACTTAATATTTACCAGCGCCACTCCCATTTAATTTTTGCTCAAAAATATTTTACAGGGGAAAATTAAATAGAAGCGGAATTTTATTAGTTTTCTATAAATATTTTTTTTTTTCTTTAATCTGATGAATGAATTAGAACCTGCAAAATTAGCTTAACTAATAAATACATAATAAAAATGGGAAATTTTTCCCCGATTGATGGTTTATTTTTTATTAACGCAAATTTTACATGCTGCAAATTATTTTTCAGATAACGAAATAATAAAGGGAAGCAATGAAATTCCGCTTCTATTGATATTCTCCATTAAAAAAATTTATGAGCAATATTAATGGGAGCTGGGTTTTGTGTTATGCATTTTTTTTGAGTCTCATAATGGCCTTTCTTTAGTGTGTTTTTCGGTTTTTTTTTTGTAATATAGAACAAACTTTTCCGAAGACAACAGTATCCCTTTTATACTGTAACTATTTTATGGGGGAAAAATTTACCATAAGCTGGCAACCGGGCGGAAAGTGGATTTTGTTGGTCCCCCCGCTCGCTCCGAGGGGCGGCATTTGGTTTTAAGACCTAGATGGACGTCAGTGCAAGACACCTATATGGTCTATGGATTTTTCATATAGACTGGTTTATCAGTATATATGATATACTGTAATCTTCGTAATGATTTTTTCTATAATATTATAAAATAAAAAACAGAAAACACGCAAAAAAAATCCCTTTAAACAACACTAAAGAAATATCATGAACTGAATTTCACTTAAACTTTTCGCCTTTAAAACTTTGCGAGTCACTTTTATCATGAAGGGATCAATAAAGCGAAATGGGCCCCAGACATAACTACGTCACGGTTTTTACATCGGTGCATTGTGGGATAAGGGGGGGTCGCCGCGGGTGGACCTACGAAGGGAAAACTGGCGATGGAAGAATTTAGTTATTTTGCGCGAAAAATTGATATTCCCGGGCTATATTACTGTGCCTGTTCTCGTGACAAAACTTAGAGAAAACCCGAGGGAATGGCGATGTGCAGAGGCTCTAAAACCCAAAAAAAACAGTCTAACAAGCCTCGTCAAAAGGGAAACAACTGGTAGGTACGTAAAGTGTCCCCCACCCTTGCTTACTTCTTTAAAGAGACTCTGCTGGACTGTTTTTCCCGGTTTAGAAGCCCTTTGCACATCAAACCCTCACCCCAGGTCTTCTCTATGTTTCAGCGAGCCGGAAATATACACCTGGAATATCAATTTCGCCCAAAACACTCGAATTTTTTTCTCGTCGTAGTCTTCTCTTGTAGGTTGTACATATTCATGTTTGATAGTATTAAAATACCTTTTAATTGAGTTCCTTTTGTTTTTCTTTTCCCCATAAAAGTAGTGCTACATCATGGTTTAAATGTTACTTTTACGAGCCAATGAATACTCTTGGTCCCATACCAACATCACCAACCTTTTTCTTTGATTTTTCTTATTACTCCACCTAAACAGTTTCATACCACGGGACATTCCCATCCTTGCCTCATGGGCCCGCATGGTAGCGTCTACCCATATTTTTTTCCCTACACAAAACGGAGAACTCGCCCAGTAATGGTTAGGTTGGTATCCGGTCATTTCGCCCACATGCCTTTCGCCACACCTAGGTCATTTCGCCCACACTATGGAGTCTATATGGACTAGGAGGTTAGTTATATTTGTTTGTGTGTCGAACCCCCAACCCCCCACTAGGAGGTTTTGGTTAGATTTGTTTTGGTTAGGTTAGGCTAGGTTAGATTTGGGTAGTTTAGGTTAGATTTGGTTAGGTTAGGTTAGATTAGATTTGGTTAGGATAGGTTAGATTTGGTTAGGTTAGGTTAGCTTAGGTTAGATTTGGTTAGGTTAGCATATCGGTGGGTCAAGCCCCCTGCTAGGGTAGGTTAATTTTGGTTAAGTTAGGTTTATTTTGGTTAGGCAATTTTCGTCATTTCGCCCACAAGACATTTCGTCCACATGTAAGTCAATTCGCCCACATATAAGAGTCAATTCGCCCACTCTAAAGTCAATTCGCCCACACGATCCATGTCACGGAGTCATGTAACTATATCTTCCTCTGGCAGAAATGGAATGAACCACCTTGGGCGAAATGACGGTAAATTTCTAGTGTTTGCCCATACTCTCCCACTTCCCCCAAACAAGTTTGGGGACCTGTGGGAATGCGGGGTTTTCGGGTGGGGAACAAATTATGCGTCGGAAACACGTAATTAAAGAGTTGTGTAGGGGGGGGTAACATTTCCTAGATGTAGGGTAATTTCCTTATATCTAGAGAAAATTGCCTAACCAAAATAAACCTAACCTAACCAAAGTTAACCTACCCTAGCAGGGGGCTTGACCCACCGATAACCTAACCTAAGCTAACCTAACCTAACTAAATCTAACCTATTAGATTTGGTTAGGTTAGGTTAGATTAAATTTGGTTGGGTTAGGATAGGTTAGATTTGGTTAGGTTAGGTTAGATTTGGTTAGGTTAGGTTATTGGTGGGTCAAGCCCCCTGCTAGGGTAGGTTAATTTTGGTTAGGTTAGGTTTATTTTGGTTAGGCAATTTTCTCTAGATATAAGGAAATTACCCTAGATCTAGGAAATTTTACCCCCCCTACACAACTCTTTAATTACGTGTTTCCGACGCATAATTTCATTAAGAAGTAAGCAAGTGGTAGGGACACATTACGTACCTACCAGTTGCTTACCTTTTGACGAGGCTCTGTTATGACTGTTTTCTTGGTTTAGAAGCCTCTGCACATCAGCCATTACCTCAGGTCTTCTCTATAGTGTTGTCAGCGAGAACAGAGCACAGTAATATAGCACCTGGAATATCAATTTCGCGCAAAATAACTCTAAATTCTTCCATCGCCGTAGTTTTCCCTTCGTAGGTCCACCCGCGGCGACCCCGCCTTATCCCCACAATGCACCGATGTAAACAAACCGTGACGTAGTTATGGGTAGGGTCCATTTTATTAGCTTTCCATTGCTATACTTCGTTATCTGATAAATGAATTAGAACCATGCATAAATTAGCGTTAAATAAATAAAATCATCAATCGGGTAATTTTCCCGATTGATGATGTTATTTATTTACTTATATATTTCGTTTTCTGATAAATGAATTAGCACCATGAATAAATTAGCGTTGACTAAATAAATAACCTCATCAACTGGAAAAATTAACTGATTGATGATTTTATTTATTTAGTTAACGCTAATTTATGCATGGTTCTAATTAATTTTAAAGCCTGAGAGAGAGAGAGAGAGAGAGAGAGAGAGAGAGAGAGAGAGAGAGAGAGAGAGAGAGAGAGAGAGAGAGAGAGAGAGAGAGAGAGAGAGAGAGAGAGAGAGGAACAAATAAGAACAGAAAAGAGAACAAATTATTATCCTCTCTCTCTCTAGGGTAAATATGAATAACTAATACGATTTGTCACTAATTCAAAGCAGTCAAACGAAATTACTGTTATCATTATTATTATTATTGTTATTATTATCATTATTAGTTATTATTATCATTATTATTATTATTATTATTATTATCGAGACAAAAGTTTTCTATCCAATCAGAGAGAATATGAAGTCATTAGAGAGAGAGAGAGAGAGAGAGAGAGAGAGAGAGAGAGAGAGAGAGAGAGAGAGAGAGAATTACCCATTTTCAGCTACCATTACCCTAACTATAACTACCATTCATTAGTTAGAACAACAAATATAGACTATTACTACCTCTCTTGATTACAAATAGTCTTAATAGTTTTAATAGTATCATATGAGTAATAGTTTTCAACCAAATATAGGCACAAATGTAATAAATAAAGATACCAATTGTACGAAACAGCACAAAACTCGGGGAGATAATGCACGAAAGTCGGGATGGTAAGAATTTAGGACTCTGCGTGAAACTGGAGGATCGGGAAACTCGGGAGGGTACTGTAGGTGTAATAATAGCAACACCATTTAGCCCCTTCACGCCCAGATCTTTCCTTGGCTATATAAAATAGTCTGTTGTGGAGCCATAAAATAACAAAAAGTCACTGAATATACCACATGAGTTAGTGGACAAGGGGGGAGATGCTGAGAAGTGCCATAGAGGTAAGGCGAAAAGAGCGCCTTACCCGTCTTCAGGCGCTTTTGTAACGGCCCGGCTAAGGCACCGACTAAAGCCCATGTACAGTCGAAAGTTCAGGCGCTTTTGCACTGCCTTACACCTCCAAAGCCTATGGCGTGGGCGTGGTCCGAGAATCCTACTAGCAAATCACGTTGCCTATCTGAGCGCTGCTTAGGCAGCTTCGACCAATCACAAGGCTTGAACACGTCTCTGCTGAAGCAAGGAATGTTGTCCCTCCCTCCCTAACCAAGCACTTATGGCAAGGACACACCGCTCTCCCCCGCCAAAAGCTGTTTCATCACAAGTTTGACGTTCAACGCAGGTTTTGACCACTTATATATTTTTGCATTGGGACGTGCCATACACCATGATAATCGTTAGGGTGTGCCGATTCCGGGACAGTGAGTGAAAATTTAATGCAAGCAACATTCCAGGAATAAGGAGAAGATTAATAAAAAAAGGTGAAAAAAAGTTTATACACGATTTCATTTTGCTCTCGTTATCTTATTATAGGTATAGTTTAATGCAATTTTTATACATTCATGATATGCACTAATGTCTCGTGAAGATGATGGTAGGTTCAGCTGTCCTAAATATCATCTGGTAGTATGATAATACCGTATAATAGTACAATATTTTAGTGCGGGCGGAGCACCTGCCGCCCGCCGCCCGCCGCCCGCCCCTAACCAACACACAACACAACATTTCTTATCACCAGCATATAACACCCTATAATGCCGCATTAGTCTTGCACGATCAATTCATACACACCTTGCAACACTATTAATACGTAAACACCAATTGTTACGTTGTAGGAACTGAAACAAGGCTGTATTTGCTTTATAAACAGAAGATGAATGTCTGTCAAAGGCCCACAGCAGCTCACTAAGTCAGGGTCTGACCATGCCTTAGTTTTCAGCGCCTTTAGCGGTGCCACTAAGGCAGCAATCTCGACTGAGCATTGCGGTGGGAGGGCGTTTCGCCTTACCACAGGCGCCCTAGTGGATAGGGCGCCCTAGCTCACTCTCAGCATCTGGCCCAAGGATACTAAACAGGTCATAGCTATAAAACATTGCTTATAGTCACTAAAAATCGTCTAATGGTATACAAATTACAATGGAAATTACGTTCTGGGTCTCAAGGGGTTAATGAGGGCGTATATACGTGATAGATATGTATGTATATTATGTATATATTTTATGTATATTATGTATATTAGGCCTTTGCATTCGTTTGTTTATAATGAGTAAATAATCTGCTTAGGCCGTCTATATATATTATGTTGTTTTTCTTGTATGCCTTCGGGTGAGAATACAATTATTATTATTATTATTATTATTATTATTATTATTATATGCATTCAAAATACAAAAAAGCCTATAGGGAACAACAACAACAACAACAATAATAATAATAATAACAATAATAAAAATTATAATAATAATAATAATAACAATAATAATAACAATGATAATAATAATAATAACAACAATAATAATAATAATAATAATAAGATAAGAAAAGATTCCTTGATGTAAATTTTTCGGTTTATTTTTCATCAAATAAAAATGAGAACAAAAAATCTAAGTTAAGAAGAGTACTAGACACAACACTTGAATGTTAGAAATAATACTAGAGACTAATAGACTACTAGAGAGTAATACTAGAGCCTTAACCCATTTCCTCTCTCTCTCTCTCTCACGTTAAGTAATCCATTTGCTTCTTTCCTTCCTGCCTTGTCTCTCCTCCTCCTCCTCCTTCCTCTCTCCTCCTCCTCCTCATACAACGTGATCTCGACAAACTATCAGATTGGAGTGATAAATGGCTATTAAAATTCAATTCCAATAAATGTAAAGTAATGCATATAGGCAACGATAACCTCAAATATAACTATCAAATGCAAAAAAAATCGCTAACTGAAGTACAGCAGGAAAAGGAATTAGGTGTCATTATCAGTAACAATCTTAAAGCCAGTACGCATTGCCTGGCTGCCAGTAAAAAGGCGAATATGATGTTGGGCTTCATTAAACGCAACTTTGAACATAAAACTCCGAAAGTAATGACACAATTATACACGTCCTTGGTTAGGCCGCACTTAGAATATGCCGTTCAATTCTGGTCGCCTTGTTTCGTAAAAGATCAAGCTAAATAGGAATCAGTTCAAAGAAGAGCAACCAAACTAATTCCATCTCTGAAATTTATCTTATGAAGAGAGACTGCGGAAACTTAATATGTTTTCCTTAAAGGATCGTAGAATCCGTGGGGACTTGATAGAAACCTTTAAGATCGTTAAAGGATTTGATGTCATTAATCAAGAGAACCTATTCGAGCTTTCTCCTCAAGTGACAACAAGAAACGAGGGTTTAAAACTGAACGGTCAACGTTTCATCACAGATCTCCGAAGGAATAATTTCAATGTTAGAGTTGTCAATCGATGGAAGTAATTACCAGCTAATGTTGTCGAACCCAGCACAATAACTTTATTTAAAAACAGACTTGACGCGTACTGTAAAGTAAATGGGTTTTGATAGTGCCCTGCGAATTCATATTATAGTCCCCCGGATCGATTGGTGTTAGCGGTAGTTGTAGTTAGCATACTTCATATCCTATCATTCTTCACTACGAACTTGCATGTTTCCTATCTTCTTTAGGGACATGGTATCCTTTTTCCCAACTGTCCTCAACATGTAGTTGATAGTTAGTAGTATGTAGTTCAGCAGATACCCTCGATATAGACCAATAGCTAGCCTGGTATCTGTTCTTTCCTATGTATTAAATACCGTATATGTTGCATGGAGAAGGAGGGGGGACGCAGCTGGGGCCCTTTCAGGCTTAATATTCTTGTTACATTTCCTGAGACCAAACTCTGCCCCTCTCTCTTGTCAGGAACTCTGGCTATTCTCCCCAGCTGTTATCTGTGTGTGACTCTCACTCTGAGCTCCGACAGCGTTACCAAAGCCGTCTCTATGTAGAAAGCCTGCGTCTGGAGGCGAGATGGACGGTGACGTCTCATCAGAGTCGGCTCCACGACCACAAGTCATCGTGAAATCGGGGATTTCCCCACCTAATATTGTTTATCATATAAAGATATACTGTTATCTTCGGAAATGTTTGTTCTATAATATTATCAAATAAAAACCGTAAAACACACTAAAGAAATGCCATTATAGACTCTCAAAAAATATGCCCTGAACTTAAACTCTTCGCCATTTAATATTTTGCTCGAAAACATTTTACATGGAGGATATCAATAAAGCGGAATTTAAATTTGCTTTCCATTGCTATATTTCGTTTTCTGATAATGAAGTAGAACCATACATAATTAGCGTTAACTAAAAAAATAACATCATCAATCGGGAAAAATTACCCGATTACATGATCTTTTTAGTTAGTTAACACTAATTATGCTGCTTCTAATTCATTTATCAGATAACGAAATATAGCAAAGGAAGCTAATTAAATTCCGCTTCTATTGATATTCTCCATGTAAATGTTTTCGAGCAAAATATTAAATGGCGAAGAGTTTTTTAAATTCATGCATATTTCTTGAGTCTCATAATGGCATTTCTTTAGTATGTTTTACGGTTTTTATTTGATAATAATATAATAAGAAACAATAATAATAACAATGCTAATTTAAAAATAATAATAACAACAAATAATAATAATAATATAATAAGATAAGGAAAAGGATTCCTTGATGTAAATTTTCGGTTTATTTTTCATCAAATAAAAATGAGAACAAAAAATCTAAGTTTTAAAGAAGAGTACTAGACACAAACACTTGAATGTTAGAAATAATACTAGAGTGACTAATAGACTACTAGAGAGTAATTTTTACTAGAGCTAACCCATTTCCTCTCTCTCTCTCTCACGTAAAGTAATCCATTTGCTTCTTTCCTTCCTGCCTTTGTCTCTCCTACTCCTCCTCCTCCTTCTGTCCCCTTCCTCCGCCTCATACAACGTGATCTCGACAAACTATCAGATTGGAGTGAGAAATGGCTATAAAATTAATTCCATTAAATTTAAAGTAATAATGCATATAGGCATACGATAAAACCTCAAATATAACTATCAAATGCAAACAAAAAATCGCTAACTGAAGTCGACAGCAGGAAAAGGGAATTAGGTTGTCCTGATCAAGTAAAAACAATTCTTTAAAAGCCAGTCGCATTGCCTGGCTGCCCAGTAAAAAGGCGCAATATGATGTTGGGCTTCATTTTTTTTTTAAAACGCAACTGTGAAACAATAAAACTCCGAACAGTAAATGGACACAATTATACCCACAGTCCTGGTTAGGCCGCACTAGAATATGCCGTTCAATTTTTTTCTGGTCGCCTTGTTTCGTAAACAAAAGACTCAGAGCTAAATAGGAATAGTTCAAAAGAAGAAGCAACCAACCTAATTCCATCTCTGAAATTTATTTATGAAAGAGAGACTGCGGAACACTTAATATGTTTTCCTTAAAGGATCGTTAGAGTGAATCCGTGGGGACTTGGTAGAAGAAGGAAGAAACCTTTCAAGAATCTGTTAAAGGTTTGATGTCATTAATCAAAAGAGAACCGATGCGAGACTGCTTTCCCTCAGTGACGAAAAGAAAACGAGGGTTTTTTAAACGAACACGGGTCAACGTTTCATCACAGAATCTCCGAAGGAATAAATCAATCTTCAATGGTAGAGTTGTCCAATCGATGGGGGGGGGATGGAAGTATAATTACCAGCTAATCGTGGTGTTGTCGAACCCAGCACAATAAACTTTATTTTTTAAAAACAGGACTGACGGCGTACCTTTGTTAAAGTAAATGGGTTTTGATAGTGCCCTGCGAATTCATATTTATAGTCCCCCGGATCGATTGTCGTCCCTGCTTTCGGTTTTGTTTATCATTTGTTAGCGGTAGTTGTAGGTTAGCATATTTCATATCCTATTCATTTTCTTCACTACGAAACTTGCATTGTTCCTTATCTCTTCTTTAGGGAAAGGTATCCTTTTTCCAACTGTCCTCATAAAATGTATGTGATAGTTAGTAGTATGTATGTGCGCAGATACCCTCGATAAAATAGACCAATAGCTAGCTGTCCCTGTAGGTATTCTTGTTCTTCCTATGTATTACTACGTATTATGTTTAGCATGGAGAGGAAAGGGAGACGCAGGCTGGCATTGCAGCTTAATATTCTTGTTACATTTCTGAGACCAAAACTCCTGCACACTCTCTATTGTACAGGAACTCGGCTATTCTTTCCCCCGCTGTTATCTGTGTTATGTGACTCTCACTTGCCTGAGCTACGGAAGCTGTTAACCAAAGCCGTCTCTATGTTTAGAGGAGAAAAAGCGCTGCGTTCTCTTTTCTTCTGGGAGGCGAGATGGCCGGTGAAGTCATCATCAGAGTCGGGGGGGGGACTCACGGACCACAACAAGGCATCCGTGAAAAAAAATATGGCGCTTCATTTCCTACCTAATATATATGTTTATCAGTATTAAAAGATCTACTGTTATCTTCGGAAAATGTTTGTTCATATATTATAAATTAAAAAACCGTAAAACACACTAAAGAAATGCCATTATGAGACTCTCAAGAACATATGCATGAACTTAAAACTCTTCGCCATTTAATATTTTGCTCGAAAACATTTTCCATGGAGGATATCAATAGAAGCGGAATTTAATTAGCTTTCCATTGCATATTTGTTTTCTGATAAAGGAAGTAGAACCATACATAAAATTAGCGCTGCTTTAACTAAAATAAATACATCATCAATTCGGGAAAAATTACCCGATCTACATGATCCTTTTTAGGTCGTTAACATAAATTATGCAGGCTTCTAATTCATTTATCAGAATAACGAAATATAGCAATGGAAAGCTAATTAAATTCCGCTTCTATTGATATTCTCCATGTTAAATGTTTTCGAGCCAAAAATTAAATGGCGGAAGGAAAGTTTAAGTTCATGCATATAGTTCTTGAGTCTAATAATGGCATTTCTTTAAGTATGTTTACGGTTCTTATTGATAATATTAAAGAACAAACATTCCGAAGATAACCAGTACTATCTTTTATTACTGATAAACAATATTAGGTAGGTAAATTGTCATCTCGGTTCGGTGCGGGCCTCGTACAGACCCCGTCCGTGACGTTTCTTCAATCCCAACTCCGGCGCAGGCTTTTACATACAGACGGCTTTGGCTGTGGCGTACCGTGTTACCCCCTAAGGTCCCCCAGGCATTATTTTTTACATGTGGGGGGGGGTATGGGGAATTCTGCACACAGCCACTCCCTCCCACAGGTGTGTCTGGATTATGCATGGGCAACACGACTTTGCTAGGAAAACACTATGCCGGGCAAAATATCACACTTTGTTACTTCCTCTCGCACAGTGTGGGTGCTGAGCATCGTTGTGTTGTTAAGACTGCTCTTGCAGGGGCTGGAGGGGGGTAATGTTTTCCTACATCGCTGACAACCAAAGTTTCTCTCACCAGTGTGGCCTACGCCCAAGTGAGCATGTGTTTTGTTAAAGATCTGCCCTTCTGCGCGTTGAATGTTTTCCTACACTCCGACACTCAAAGTTTTCTCTCACCAGTGTGGGTGAGCATGTGTGAGAGTTCAGACTGCCCTCCGAGGTTTAAATTGTTGTTCCTACACTCCTGGCACTCAAAGTTTTTCTCTCACCAGTATGGGTTAGCATGTGTTTGTTAGATCCTCTGACCTTCTGGCGTGTGAATGTTTTCCTTACACTCCTGGACACCTTTTTTTTTTTTTCAAAATTTCTCTCACCAGTGTGGTGCGAGCATGTTGTGTGTTCAGAATTTTGCCCCTTCCGGGTAAACAAGTTTTCCATTACAAGCCTGGCACTCCAAACGTTTTCTCTCAACCAAGTGATGGCGTTTAGTGAGCATGTGTTAAATCTTTGTGTTTCAGACTGCAATTCTGGTTTAAATGTTTTCCTCACACTCCTGACACTCAAAGTTTCTTCACCAGTGTGGCATACGTGAGCATGTTGGTTTGTTAAGATGCTCCTTGTAGGGTGGTAAATGTTTCCTACACTCCGGCACTCAAAGTTGCCTTCACCATGTGGGAGAACCCGTGAGCATGTGTGTGTGTTTTTTTTTCAGACTCCTTTTGGGTAAATGTTTTCCTACACTCCTAGGGGGGGACCCAAAACTCAAAGTTTCTCTCACCAGTACTGGTTGGTGAAGGCATGTGTGTGTTTATTTTTTTTTTTTTTTTTTTTTTAAGATGGCTCTTGTGGGGAGGTGTGGAGGGTTAAAAATTTTTTCCCTACATCCTGACACTCAAAGTTTATCTTACCAGTGTGTGTACGATGAGTGAGTGACCATGTGTTTGGTTTAAGACTGCCTTTGGGTGTAAATTGTGGGATTTTCCCTACAATCCTGGCACTCAAGTTTCTATCACCCCGGTGTGCCTCGAGGTTGAGGGAGGTTTGTTTTTTAAAGGACTTGCTCTTGTGAGGTAAATGATTGTTTTTCCTACACTCCTGGCACTTCAAAGTTTCTCTCACCCGTGTGAGGTGAGGATGTGTGTGTTTTTTATTTTTTTTTTTTTTTAAGATGCTCTTGTGGGTAAATGTTTTCCTACACTCCTGGCACTCCAAAGTTATTCTCTCACCCGTGTGGCGGAAAGGATGTGGTGTTTTTTGTTTTTTTTTTTTTTTTTTTTTGTTTTTTAAGAAGAGAAGATTTTGAAAAAATTTTAAGACTGCTTCGTGTGGGGGGGGAAATGTTTTTCCTACACTCCTGGCACTCATTAGTTTCTCTCACCCGTGTGGTGTGAGGATGTGTTTGTTTTTTTTGTAAGAAGACTGACTGGTGGGGGGTAACTGTTTTTCCTACCACTCCTGGCACTCAAAGTTTTCTTTCTCACCATTGTGGGTGAGGATGTGTTGAGTTAAGATGGCTCTTGACACCTGTAAATGTTTTCCCTACACTCCTGACATCAAAGTTTCTCACACCAGTTGTGGGTTTAGAGCAGGTGGCGTTTTAAGACCGTGCTTTTCTGGGGTTTTGATGAATGTTTTACACACACTCCTGAACACTCAAAGAGTTTTCTCTTGGCACCAGTGTGGGTGAGGATTGTTTGTTTAAAATTAAAGGGACTGCGCTCGTGTAGTAAATGTGTTCCTACACTCCTGGCACTCAAAGTTTCTCTCACCAGTGTGGATGAGCCATGTGTGTGTTTTTAAGACTGCTCTTGCAGGTAAATGTTTTCCTACCAATCCTGACAACTCAAAGTTTCTCTCCACCAGCACCAGTGTGGGTGAGGATGTGTTTGTTACGAGGCTTTCTTGCAGGGGGGTGGGGGGTAAATGTTTTTCCTCACCACTGCCTGACACTCAAGTTTCTTCATCACCAGTGGGTTCGTAGAGCCATGTGGGCTCCCCCTCCTCTAATGAGCATCCTTACGATTGTTTTTTTTTGAATGAATAACTTTGCCACAGTGGTCAACACCCCCTCAGCTCTGTCTTGCGTTGTATGGATGAGGAATTGTGTGCAGGTCTTTGCCAGCCTTGCTTAGAGCACACTTTGCCACAGTGGTCACACCTTTGTGTTAGGGTGCTCACGCCCTCCATTTTGCCGCACCACTTCTGGAAGCCCTACCCCTGTGGTGGGGTAGGCGGTCACTGCGGGCTCCTTGCAGGGAACCCCGGCGGAGGCCCCCCCGGGGCTCTCGGAACCCCCCCCCCACCTCCCCCCAAGCGTTTCTCCCCTTTATACAAGGGAAGCCGGGAAGAGGAGGAAAAGTTCCTGGCGTGGGCGCCGACCTGGACTCTCCATTCACCTCAGCAACCTGTAACCATGGTGGCCGTCAACACACAAGCAGGGCAATAAATGCTTCCTTGAAGGGTGCTTCACTGCTTTCACCCTCCAGCCAAAACCTAGCCAGTGGGTGCAGCCAAGGAGGGGAAGGCAATGCCACAGGAAGAGCCCCTCACGCCACACTTACACAACACAGCAGTTGACATTCACATTTTCACCGCTATTTTGCAGAAAGTGCAAGAGAAGAAATGGTTTGTGGTGTCACTGTTTGTCGATAATGTTCGGATCCTCCCAAGTTCCAGTGCGGGAGTGTAGGGTGTTATGGGTGTGTGCTCTCAGGCAGTCCTGGGCGACACGCACCAAATAAAAAACACAGCTGAAAAGGATCGTCACATTGCACTCCCTCAACTGCTACACACACCCACACCACACACACCAAATCCTATGTTAGGCTACAGGACATGATAAAGAGGTAAATTAAATCATCTAAATAATAGAAAGAACACTTGATTAAAACTACAATTAATATACCTGCAAAGAGAGTAGAGGAGAGAAAGAGGGGGGAAAGAGAGAGAGGCGACATTATCACGCTGCGTCAATATGAGAGCAATGGAAAAAAAAAAAAAAAAAAATAGGACATTACAGTGTAAAGCCTCTCCACTCTCTAAATGGAACCAGTATAATTCAAACACTTCGGATGTGCTAAAATTAAGGCCATCCATTCTGCATAAACCAATGCAGGATTTACAGAATATCTCATTTGAATATCCAATATTTGTTGGTCAGTGTGTAGAATGATGATATATGTTATTTCCATTTAAGCAACAGTGATGGTTTGAACAATTGAGCCGTGCCCTTATTCGCTGGTGACATTCCATGTTTGTTACGATCCATTGTTAGACTACAGGATGGTTTGTCATTGAGGTATATGTCATTATGACGTCAATTATGTTGTGGATGTATCCCTTGAACTATTTAGGCATGCGGTCATTCTATTAGGGCTTTCTTTTCACACTGTCAAAGGCGTTCTTGAAATCTATAGCGATGAGTTATTAATGCTAATGTCTCTCATTATTTGAAAGGATGAATCATGTTTCACGATTGCAGTAGGTTAAAAGGAACAGGTTGTCTTCGACTTCGCGTTTCTTTTATTGTAAAACCAGCTTGTAGTTCATTATCTGTTGATTTGTAGGTGCAATGGTGTGATTTTGCTATTTTGCTTCTCAGTATGGCCATTTCACACAATTTGTCGGAAGAGTTGAGCCAGGGCGAAGGGTGGTAGATCACTTACTGTAGGTTGTTAGTTTTTTTTGTATATGTCCATTAGGTATAGCAGTTTTTGATAAATTTCCATTTTTGAGGTACAGTTTCCACTTGTTTAATATGTTGTTCCATCAAAAACAATGTTTTGATGGTGTTCGTAAGAAGAATTTGACTATTGTTGGCCCAGGGTTTTTAAAAAAAGTTATCCTCTCCATAGCATCTGTTTGGTCCTGTAGCTTTGTTGTTTTTTATTGCCTTGAGAGCATGTTGTATCGAATTTTCTTGAAAGTTTTGAGTGCTTTCCTGTTTCAGAATGAGTATTAAATATACTTGCGGTTGTTCCATGTTACGGTGATATTGCAGTGGGTGGGCTAATATTGTATAATATGTACTCTCTAGAAGGTTGTGTTGGAGACTTATTTGTCGGTTCCATTTTCATGAGCACTGTACTGTTCAACCGTGGCTGTTTGGTTTTAAAAAAAACCGTTTACGTAGTTTTGTCGTCATTTTAGGTTTCCAAAGTTTTCGTTTATTCTGTTTGGGTGCTTTGGTACACTTGCTTCCCAGTAATGGTGAGAGGCCCCTTTCTCTTTGTGTTGGTTAACGCCTCAATCACGGTTCGTGGGACGGCGCTTCTTGATCCTCTTCTTTGTGTGGGTGCTTTTAGGTCACACTCATCTCCCCCAGTAATGGTGGAGCTTGGTCTTGATCTCTTCCTTGTTTGGGTGCTTTATGGTCCTACACTCCTTTTCACCAGTAATAATGGTGGAGCTTGGTCTTGATCCAATCTTCCTTTTTGGAATCTTCTATTGTATTTTCATTTAGTAAAGAAGGCACAGATTTCTTTTATGTTCAATTTCCTTCTTAAGTGCATTTATTTTGCTTCACAGTTTTTTATTTTGAATGTTTGTCTTGTTTAATCGTTTCAGTAATTATTCTGTCATGTTTTGCTATTGCAATTCTAATTCCTCTGTAAATTGTAGTTGTGTTTGGTAATAATTTGCTCTGTAGTCTCTTTTTGTTCTTGTGTTGTTTAGCTCGCCTTACCTGTCATTCCAATGCCTCTTCCTCTTCTTTTATTCCTTGCTTTTATGTTTTTTTGTTATCAGATGGGCTCGGTCTCTTGGCTGTTAGTTGTGTAGTTAGTTCATTCCTTGAAGAGGTCTTTGTTAGGTTGTTTTTTGCGTCTGACTGGTTCATTATTTCTTCAAAGATCTTTTTTATATTATATAGTTATTGGGTTATTCGGATATGTTATGTGAGTGACTGTTGTTTCAAATTCTTTAATATATTCTCGCAGATGTGTCCTCTTTGAAGCGTGTGACTTTGTAAATTTTTATTGGAATTTTCATCTTGAAATTTCTGTTGTTGTCCCATCTGTGTCCCCCTGAGCTTGCGCTCCTGTTTACTTTGAAGTCATTTCAGCAGGTTTCGGTGGTCGGAGAAGAGTCGGTAAATTTCTTTATTTTTCGGCTATTTTCATTTGTTTATGAATTGGGTCATGTACTTTTATGATTTACTAAAGCTAGATCTATTGCACTTTGTATACAATTTTCGGACATCTTGTTCATCACTCCTGAACATTCCATTGTTTCCTTAGAATGAGTATAGGTCAAGTTCTTACTACCATCTCTATTCGTGATTTCTCCCTTTTTTTTATTCAGGCGGGTGTGGGGGGGGGGCTTTTTGGTGTAGTGTTTGCGGTCCTACATCCAAGATGGATCGTTAAAAACGTCACCTAGGATTATCACATGTTTGTGACTTTATGGGATTCTGTTTGCTATATCTTGATTTCCTTTTGATATTCACATTTCTTCTGCGGCATTTGGTGCATGAAAAATATACTAGTATGAGGCACACGTTCCATGCTCCTTCATCTTAACATAATTCCGCTGTTAATACATTTTCCTTTTTTTTTTGTTTTTTTGTCCCTTGTCGCATCTTTCCATCTTGCGCTATCTTTTCTATAGACTAATTTCAGACTCCTCCTTTTTTATCATTCATCTCTCCCACCCCATTCCCTATAGGAGCTTAGGGTCTCAAATTGTTCTGAAAAATCTATTTTGCTGGAGTTTCTTGAGTTGTTCTGTAAGGATAAAATTAATTTCGTATTTGTTGTTTTTTAATAGTTTTTCCTTAATTCAAAATCTTTTAAAAGTTTGTTAAACCCTTGTTTTTAAAAAAAAAAAAAACACAATTTTTTTTTTTTAGTAGTATGTATGAAGATTTTGCAGTTGTCAATTTCCTGGCGAATTGGTCGAGTTGCTCTCTTTTTCTGAAGCATTCCTTTCCTGTAAATCAATATTACTTTTACCGCGGTTGGCGTTATGCTGTATTTGTGGGTTAAGGGGGGAGCGAGGGGTTTGTGCGATGTGAGTCCGCCTGTGTGTATGAGTGCGCGGATGAGCGGTTGGCCATGGTAACGGGCAGAGAGAGGACGCGTGGTGAGGTAACTTGCTGTACCAAACAAAGGGACAGGGACGGAGGGTGAGAGCAGAGTGAAGAGACAGACTAGGGAGGAGGGTCTGGGCGCGGCCGGCGGGAAGGGAGAGCGCCTTGCCGTCAGCGCCTTCGTTATGTTCGTCAGTAGAGCTAGGAGTTTGCCCCGCCGTTAGGCCAGCGTACCTCGTCAGTACTCGTGTGTTGTAAGCCTTGTGTTTTTTTTTTTTTTAAAACGGACAAGTGTAACTGAGTCGTTGTTACTCGGACTGACTCCTCAGGAGGTGTTATTGTGTGATTCCTTGGGTAGAGTAAAGTAGGAAGTTTAGTACAGTGAGGTGTTCATTCATTCCTATCCGCCTTGTTGTAAGTGACTAAGTGGTACATTACCGTTAACTCGCCCGGTAAGTCTACCGGATCTCTTGTAAGTAGGGAAGAAAAGGGTTACGTGACCGCGCCTTTTTGTGGGGGTAAAGGACACAGAGTAAGTCTTGTGATGTGTGAGGTTATGAGGGGCGGTGCACAACTTGGTCAGTCAGAAGTGAAGTTTACGGACACCAGCGTTAAACATACCAAGTAAAGTCTCCTGGTCTCGCTTGTCTTTCAATTCCATTCGAAGCTGGTAAGCTTTCTCGTGACTCTGTCCATGTCACTTGATATAGATATGGATTTTATGTCGGCAAACGCAAACACGCAAACACGCAAACGCAAACACGCAAAAGAGTAAAAATAAGTGGGCGGAGCTTAAATAAGTAAAATTTTATTTGCAAGGGGCAGTACAAAATACGCCTAATGTGATGAAAATACAACAACAGTCATAGTCAGCTTAGAAATAAAATTTGAAGGTAGGAGAAAAGGAACGAAGACAGAAGAGAGAGAGACAGACAGAAAAAAATAAGACAAAAACAGACCAGAGGGGAAAAACAGAAAAAAGAAAAAAAAAAAAGACAGCAGAAAAAGAAGAACAAAGAAAAAAAATAAAAGAAGACAGGAGAGAGAGAAAGTCGAAACCGTGCTCGCGCCTTCCACAGCCCCCCAAGATGGCGACCCCGACAAAGGACGGGAAAAATTTTAAATTCGGCGATGACGACGTAGTACATCGAAAAACCCCTACCTAACGAGGGGGGGGGGAAGTTATCATACACCCCCAACCTTTTGGGGAGTTAACCTTGTGTCACTTTAATTAAGGGCTTTTAAGGGTTATGAAAAGGGAGGTTTGAGCCCCAAATTTTTCGGGGTTTTTTGATGGGTGTCTGGGGGAATATCGGCTTTTTGTGGGTTTTTGGGGGGAAACCGGGGGATTTTTCGCCCCATGGACGTTCGCCCCTTCGCGGCGTCCGCCCCACATTAGCGGAGTTTCGCCCCCCTAGCACTTTCCCCCCCATTCGGGACGTTCCCCCCCACCGCCCTTTTTCCCCCCACGGAAAACATACGTTCAAAAATGTTCTCAAATGACTACAAAAAAAATCGAAAAACTGATCGATTTTTTTAGCACAAAAATTTTGCGTCCCCACGTCGGCTTAAAATGCTTGTGGGGAAAAAATTTCTTTTTAAAGTAGCAAGAGGTTCGTAAGGTCTTGAAACAAAACTTTCCTTGGCCCCCAAAAGGCCCCCCTAGGACCTTGGACACTTGAAGTTTGCCTGGGAAATTTTTGTCTTATAAAAAAATATTTATTGTGCTAAAAAAATTTGGCTCTGAACACACATTGGTTTGGGTTTGGGTTGGATTTCAAAAACTAAGGGTTTGGTTGTTTTTTTTTTTTTTTTTTTTTTTTTTTTTGCGAAAAAAAACTGCCCCTTTGAAAAAACCCCATTTGTAGGCGAAAAATAGTTGGGGTCTGAAAAAAGAAAATGAAAACCCCCTTATTACCCAAAAAAAAACAGCCGAAGAACAACGAAATAAAAAACGTTTTCATTGACATCGTACAGATAGCCTAAAAATTTGTTGTACTAGTAAAAATTATCAAAATTTGACAAAGACGGACAAATAACCTAAAAGAAACTATTTTTTTAGTTTCAAGATAATTTTACTCCCTTTAGCAAAAATTCGAGGGTTTGGCCGGTTTACCCAAAAGTTAACGAAACCCAAACAAAAATTTTTTCCATTTCCGCCCAAAATTGTGGACAAAAACCCTTTCCCCAAAAAAAAACCCAGGAAAAACCCCAAAAAGATTTTT